>OY856188.1:46559254-46665724 GCA_963693315.1 Diogma glabrata
ATTAACCTGCATTACATGGCTCCTATTGCAAGGCTTGCTTTAAAAATTGCAGTTACTTTTTCAACTGTGTACAACTCGAGTGCGAGAAAATCTGTTTCATATAGAGTTTGTATTACCCTATTGAAAGGGAAGGCGGCAGCTGATTTGAAGCTGGCATTTGTGAAGCGGCTGAATGTGAAGCTACAAGATCAGATTGGAATGATTTTACAGATGTGGAATGAATTACAAATGTGGAATGAATTATATTGTAAGATTTGAGAGGATGAACTGTTTTTTAACATGAAGCTTCTTTATCCCAAGCTAGCAAATGACCAGAAAGATTTGGAGTTATTATTACAGTTCAGGATTTGTCTTATTTGTCAGGGATTTTCATGTCGTCTAATCGTTTGGCATTGTTCATAGCATTTTTAGCATTTTTATACGGGCGGCCATCAGAAGTTCACAATTGTTAGGTGTTTGATGAAACTGAGCGTGAGTTTTATGTTTGGAGTCAACTGCTGACCAGCAGGTTTCATTAAAATATGAGGTGTTTCTCCAATTTTTAAATGGATGAAGAATGGAACATTCCATAGCCGATCGGATAGCGGATGATATTCTCCAGTTGAGATTAGTCGCTTATAACACACCAGTTCACATTCTTATAATGCCATAAAGTTCGTGGATATGGAGTATTATTTATTGCAGATGGCTTGGTTTTGAATTCATGAGCCAATAGGCGGATCGACAATTGTTCTATATTTCGAGGTAAGTAGAAAAGAAAATACCCAAAAGATGGGGTGTGAGACTGCTAATTTCAGATATGCGAATTGGTTTATCAACTAGCTGAGTGAGCAAGTTGATAAACCAAACAAAAAAATACAAAAAGACGGTTAGCATATTTGCAATGTTACTCCCTATGAAATGTTGTCCATTAAGACCATTGTTCTATAGACAGACTTTGCAGAAACAAAAGCTTACTTAATCGTTTCCTTTTCATTCTATTTTTTTGCTGATTGACTGCAGATAGACCAGAAGTCCCTACAATAGTGCAATATCTTAAAGCAATCTATAAGTACAGCTTGGGAAACTGAATTCTTAGATCATGCCAGATTTTCAAAATATTTTCTTTGTGTCTTCTTCCAACTGCACTATATACGCAAGTAAATATATAAGTTATCAAAAATTTATTATTCAGAGAATCAGATTGTGTCTCTTGTTTTTTAATTAATGATCTTCCCATAAAAAAACTTTCTTCCTATTTTTAGATTGATCTGAATCAGATGCCGACATTTCGATATTTTGTGTTAAGTATTTTTCACCTACTTTTTTATTTTAGCGACTGCTGTACAACAACCAGAGCGTCCCTGAAGTGTATTCTTATAAACATCGGCTCCAATTCAGTGGCTATAGCAATTGGGTTCATTCTTTCTATAGCACCGACTCGTTTTGCAATTTCGTTAATTACAAACGATTTCTTTGGCGAGCGTTTTTTCTACAGTTAGAGGTTGAATTTGTAAAACTAGGCAATGAACTAAGGAATCAACTTGCAGCAGTGCAGCTTCGAACGGCCGTAAAACTTGTAATACAGAAGATAGAATTGCCAGTTCAGACGCATTGAGAATATGTGGTCCTGTTTTATGCCAAATATAGTTATATCATTGACGACACCCCGTAACTCTAAAAACCTCCCAAGTCCCAATCATATAGTAAGGATCTGTTTTATCTTGTCGAAACTTCTTGAATTACTTTTGTTTTTTTATTTGTTGCTTTTCTTAATTCATTGCTTGCTATATTACCTTGCTTGAACCATGTAACAATGCCCTTGACCTTAGTTATTAGTTTTCGTAAGACATATCTGTTGTACTGTATTTTGCGCAACCAAATTTAGAGTATGCGCCAAACACGATATATGTTTATTACCAAAAATCAAAATCGTCACAACTCACAACCAACTAATTTTTAGCATTCGCACAATTTTTAAAAGGGAAATGTGAAAAATCAAAAAACTCATTGATTCGATGTTTTTGTAAAAAACATTGATACATCGAATAGAAAAATTCTTTTAAAAAACATCGAATATATCCGATGTATCGTGTGTTAACATCGAGTAAATTCAATACATCGATGTTTAGTGAATATCCCCAGCCCAGGCCCCATCTAGACAAATTTTAGCCACCCCTCCCAGATCATGAAGTTATAGATAAAATGAAATTGCTTTTCCTTACTTAGCAAATCGCTTTTTCTTACTTAGCAAATCGGTTTTTACAATTACATATTTCAAAAGAGAATTAATAGTTTTAATATAATATATTAATATAAGATCACCTTATTAGAAAAAGCCAAATGGAACTAGTCAAAGCCAATCAAACCAAAATCAAATCGAACTAGATTTTGAAAATTACAAGAAAAAAAAACTTTTACAGTTCATGCCATTGATATTTGTTTCAAATTAACAAGAATATTTCAATTTTACAAAGTTTGTTATTTCTTATTATAGGGTTAGGCGGCAGAAAATGTATACTATCAAAAATGTTGCCAAAATGTTTGCAAACAATGTTCGTTTATCTTATATGGTTCACCATATTTGAAATTTTCTAAAAAGAAAATATTTTCTTTCCAACAAAATGATATGTCAAATCAAATCAAATGTCAAATTTTACATTCACCCTTTCTGAGAATCAAACCATGACTTCGTTTTAAAAAAATACAGTCTGATTAGTTCATAATACCTAAAACCACACATGGAACAATGGAACACCAAAAATATTCGCACTTTTAGTTTGTTTGTAAGGCCATTAGCAAATTGACATTCTCATTCGAAGTCTGATAGCTTTATTTCTAGAGTTATATGAACGCAGAACGATCATGAACTACTGTTTTTGGACTTTATTTAACACTACCGTCTAACAGCAGTAATAATATTTTGTTAACGATTACTATACGATTTTGCCTCTTTCGCTTATCACTAAACCAGTTTCTTCAAATGTTGCAAAAGTTTTTCGAATTGCTACAACCAGTGGTTCATTTTTTCTGTCATATTCTGTATACGGGTTTTTTTTAAACTTCTGTATAAGTTTAATAAACATATACATATACGCAATCATATATCTATAATCAACTATAAGATGCCAAATCGAATCAAGGCGTCGATAAAATAAATAAAATAAAAACCAGACCGCTTCCGTTTTTTTAAAACTTCGGTAACCGTTTGAACAGTAAAAAAAAATTGATACGTGTTATTTTATTTTTTCACTAGTTTCACTTTTTGTTGTCGGACAGGTACCTAGTAATTTTTTATTAAAATACTACACTGATAAAAAACTTTATATTTTTTTCAATTTTAATTTGTGAAACATGACGATTTCAAAAAGTTCTATTTTCTTTTTTATTTTTCAAAAAATATTATTTACCCAAATAAATATCTATATAACTTAGCTTAATGGCACATTGCAATCTAGTAAAAAAAAATAAATGACCTTAAATGAATCTTAGGTTATATATTAAAAGAATTAAAAAAAAAATAAATAAATTATGTATTAAAAGCAGAGTTTAAAACGCTCCTTATTTTATCACTCCTTAATTACTCCGTTCTTTCAGAGCGAGTAGCTTAAAAAATTATAACACTTCAAGTGAGGTGAAGTGAAGTCAGCGAAAATATTTATTGAAAATATATCGTTCGTACTCCTAAATTGAAATAAATATTTTCTTTCAATTACTCACAAATTTATTTTTTCCTTCAAAATTGATGCTTCAAAATAAATAATTTTTGCAATGTTTTGTTCAGTTTTGCAAGTATTGTTATAAAAATATATTAAAAGGATGACGAAAAAGTACTAATATTCTTTTTTTACAAATGGATGAAAAAAAGAAAAATAATATAAATGAAACAAAAACTACAAAGGAGTGAAAACAAAACAAGGAAAAATTTTACTCTTCGAGGAAGAACGATATTAAAATTATAAACATTTTAATTCGTGAATACTATTTTAAGAGCGAAACGAATGCTCGAATTAATTGTAAACTCTGAAGAAATAAATGCCGTTTTGTATTAAAAGTTATGTATTAAAAGAAATCGACAATTTTTATTATTTTACTCAGTAATATTACGGGGCCTACCTTGGAATAATTTCTTAGTTACCCCAATGAACGCAAATTTAACTAATCCCAAGTTAGCATTTTCCTCGTATGAAGTATTGCAACTGTAATAAATATACAGGTTTAATTCAATAACTAATATTAAAAACTGAGTTAAGTTTCAAATGTAACAGGAATTTGTCAAAACAACCACATTTCAAATTATTTTTTTCAGCGAACCAAACAAAACTATAAAACTTGTAAGTTATTACTATAGTGCTATTACTAATTAGATAAAAACGATGCTTCCATTTTAAGATTTATTAAATAAAAACGATGTCGGATTATATTAATTCTGTGGACAGTAAAACAAGCAATTGATTTCTGACCATTTACTATTCAGTTTATCATTCAAATAGTTTATTATTACGACAAATATTATGGTTATTATCTTGTTTGTTATAACGTACGAATAACTAAATCTAATTGAAATACATAACCAACCAATCAAATTTTATTGTAATTGTTTTGCTATTTCTCTAGCTGCTCTGAATAATATATATGAAAATATGATGATTCAAGTTTTTGGGACTTTTTCATTTCATATTTGAAGAAAACCTCAACATAAATCTTTTACAATAAAAAATTGCTTGAGAGTTTGAGAATAAATTAATTGTATATTTCAAAGAAACAGTCAAAATCATAATCCCAATATTTTAGCTGTTTTTATACTGGTAAGAATGTCGTTATTGTTATTAAATTTTATTAAGTCCTTACTTTTTATACTAAAGTATATATGGAAAAAATGTTTGTCATCAATTAATATGACAACATCTGACATGATATGTAAGTTCTTCTAATATTTTAATATACTTAAGCTAATAGCTACGATTTTCCATAACCTCCAGCTTTGTTGACAAAAAAAATGTGTGTAATTTTTTTTAATATCCGATCCCTAAATTAGATTCATATATATATTTTCTCCCTAGATTTCGCGAATTTCACATCAATTTTCATGAAAATAATAATAATCTAATATTTGATTTCTGAATATTTTCATATTAAATGGATTCAAATTATGATTATTAGACTTGATAAGTTGATAAGTAAATGGTCAGAATTTCTAAAAGAATCTAATAAAAGTGTTTTAAGAATCTTTGATAACCTTCAACGCACATGCTTTTCAATTATCCAAAAATCTGCTGATACCACTAACTGCGACCTTAGTCGGTTATCATGATATGTTTTGAAAATTTTCACTCCTATAGGAGTAAGAACGAAAAAACAAAATTTAACTTTTGAATGTAATTTGAAAGAGTGCAAAGGATGTTCAAATAAAACAAAATTGTTAACTCTAATTTTTCCATAAGAACTACACTGTTGTGTAACAAACATATACTTTATATATATTTAATATATATTATATATTTTATTCTATTTCTCAACTTACCCTGATATCGTAAATATTAAATACGCAAATATTGAACTAAAACAAATTGAAAAAGAAATGTAACGGATTATAGATTGGCTATGGTGCGTTTATGTTTTTGAAAGTAATTGATTGGTCCTATCTCCGTACTACAGATTTTTGAATTTGGTCTTACTCCTATTTCATTAATATGTTAAACAAAATTTACACGGCTGATGTTCGAGATGTCATGAATTATTCAGTCTATTAAAATAACAAAAAAATTATTGAGAAAATCCTTTACAGCCACATCGAAAACTAAATGATTAAAATATAGAATGAAAATCAAGAAAAACGAATATACTAAAGATAAACGCTAAAAGTAATAAAAAAATAAAATCTCGCCCCAAATTATTATAACCATTGTTTTGGCTCTGTTGCTGTTGTGTTTTTTTTTATTGGTTGGATGTCGTGTCATTTTGATATTTTCTATTTTATTTCCTATTTTTTATACATATAAATTTATCAATAACAAATAAAATGAAAAACAAAATATTAGGAAAATAAAATAAAAAAAACAAACGAATATTTATTGCTCTGTAAGTTGAAGAAGGGATTTTTCTAGTGGATTTTTGAAAATCCAGAAAAAAATTGATTTGAAAAATTCAAATGGAATGATTTAGAATATAAATTCTTGATTGTACAAATAACAAACAGTATTTTGTTTGAAGTGGTGAGTTCACACCATATCTAGGTATAGTATGTTCCACACTAGCTACACACACTAACTTTTTTTTTCATATCCAATAATACAAACCCGAATAACCCCCAAATAACATAAACTGCAATGTATTGACAAAATAAAATGATCTGAAATACAAAACTTAATATAATATTGAATTGAAACCATTATACAGATAACATATCACAATATCAAATCGGAATATATCACAATTATTGTTATGGCTTTTATTAATAGAAAAGCTTAGGACAATAGAAACAAAACTTTTAAAGGGACATATAGACTGATAACGATGAGACCAATGTAACAAACAACAACAAATATAGAGGAAGACAATAAATAAACGGAAAACTCTAATCAAATTAAACCAAATTAAATTTCACTATTTAAAAAAAAATAGTCAACACTCCATCGGTTTTCTTAAATACTTGGAGCTATGTTTGCTCGTCATTAACTGAGATCTTATTGGAACCAAATTCGGAAAAAGGGTGTGAAGGAGTCTGTACTCTATAATATACTGATTTATGAGATTCAAAAATCACCCATGACATAAACATTTAATTCTGCATCATCGTCGCCTCTATTATTTCCCAACCGTTCTGCTTTGGGCAGAACAGACCAGACTTTAGTTGAATTTTTCGTGTAACGACGTTACTACACAGACAAAAATAAAATCGCAATTTCATTTAATTTAAATTATTTGAGTTGAATGAAAATGTATGTATTTAAATAAAGTTTTCTACAATAACTACTAAATTTTTTGAAGTGAAAACTTCTTTTGGCACACATAGATTTATCCGTAGGTAGTAAATTAAACTGATCCGTCATGCTAAAAAACGACAGGCTAAAAATAAAATAAATAATAATCTATCTATCATTTCTTAACGTTTCAATTTGCGTTGTGGATATCGTGCTCGACTGATGTGCTGTAGGTACTCAGTTCAACTCCAGGTGTGATACATATTTTTTTATTGTTTTTTTTTTAAATTTTTATTTAATTAAAATTATTTTTTTTTATTTATGAATTCATAAAAATAAAAAATTTCTTTATACGAATTTTAAAAAATTGATCTATAAGACTATAACGCAGTTTTTTAAAGTTATATTGCTAATGTCTTTTGCAATTTGCATTCGAGTCATCATGCTAAATAAATATTGAATATACACTGAAAAAAACATGTCCTATTTCCAATCGAAATGCAACTGTCTCAACCTCACCGTGCGGTCACATATGGCGAATCAAACTACAAAATTGCTTCAACAACTCTACAATTATAAATCGATGAAGTTGAGACAATCACATTAAATATTTATGTGAAAATAAAATATAGTTAAATTAATCTGAAATACTTAAACTTTAAAATGAAAAATTCATGATATAAGGCCAAAGAAAATTTTTTTCAGGGAAATAGTTATTATCTTTATTCTCTTCCATTTAATTATATCAGCTTTATTTGTATGTTTTTTCGATAATAATGGTATGTATTATTGTATAGTTTTCTAACCTATAGCCTAATGAACTTAACCTATTGTCTAATGAAAATTTTCCTATAAAAAAATTATCATTATTCAATTGGCATGATTCCAATTGGTCAAATTGTTTTGATTTAATTAAAATTATTTTCAAATTATAATCACAATTGCTTTGATAAGTTTTGTTCAAAAATCAAATTTTAATTTAAATTCTCTTATTTCGTTTAGTTGAACTTGGTTGATTGTATGAGGAGGGCGTTTTTTATCATCAGGGTTTTTTTATTAGGAAATTTGATTTATCAATTAAAACAATAAAAATTTATTGTTTTAATTGAAGAAAATGTTTTTATTTTTTATAATACACAATTCTTTGTCAGAGAATAAAGTATTGTAATCGATTCGTGAATAATGAATTTTATTCTCTCGCAAATTAAAATTCTCGGTCGTGCCTCGCTCAAATTTTAAACTTTTGCTTGAGAATAAACTACTTCATTATTCACTCATTGATTAAACTACTATTATTCAACTACTGTTATATTGGATATAATCGTTATCGTGTAGTTGTCCCAATCACAGTGAAATTGTTTGCCAATAATTTTTCTTTGCATGAATAATAAACTGCCAACTTCGAGATGAGGTTGTCATGAACTTCAATTTTTTTTTCAGTGTATATAAAATTGAAAGTATGTCTGTTTGTCCTTTACGTATTTATACATTCATCATCATGAAAATTTGGGAAGTTGTTGTGTACACTTAATTTGCTTTTCATTTAACTATCTTTTTAAACGGTAGTTTGCTTTGATCAATGTTTTTTTTATTGAACATAATTTTTATGAAATTAAAAATAACGTTGGAAAGATAGTATAACCTGAAACAATTACGTTTGTATATCAAAATATATGTATTGGAATTTTGGAACAAATCATTGGAACTAAATATGTTGTCGGTTTTGAATTGTATGTAATACATGTTTTTAAAATTAAGTGAAGACCTAATATTTGTAACTTGATACTTGATAAAATTGATTATATCGATTTTAAGCTCACAATTACGAGACGGAAATCGCATGAATTCTATACAAAGAAGCATAGCTTATGTATGATTAAACATGGATGGCAATCATGATAAATAAAATAATTTAAAATGGTGGCACTTAGCCGATAGTTATTTGCAAACGGCAACAATGCGCATTAATACCAATGAATTTTCTTAGCTTTCCGCAGGAAGATTTGTAAAATTTAAACTTCTTGATCTATGGGTGTGACAACCACGCGTACTTTAGTCCCTGCTATAGGCATATGAGTGCTATTTTGACAATTATTTGGTTTCCATTGTGAGGTTAGTGTGTGTAGTTAGCGGTTTATCGTTCTGAGTTGTTTCTCATTTATTCTACTAATACGATCCAAATACTACTAATACGATATCAATTGATTGCGATTGCCAATGAAGTTTTCACTTCTGCCGTGCGGTCTTAAGCACACTCTCTGTTTTTTTTTCTATTCTACAACAACAACATGAAATAAAATTGCATTGTTTTATTAATCAAATCAACATTTTAGGTAGAATAATTTTATCGAATATTCTTATATTTTCTAAAGGTTTCTTAAGAAAGTGACCTCGAATAATCGAGAAATTATGCAGAATTGCGTTTACAATTAATTTCTCTTAAAATCATCGCAGTCTAAAATAAAACTAATTATAATTTTACAAGAGGAAATCCATATATACATAAGCATTTCCTCTTGCAAAATTATAACTAGTTTTATTTTAAACTGCGATGATTTTAAGAGAAATTAATTGTAAACGCAAAGCTGTACCGTGCTTATAAAATCGTGTAAATAGAAGTTATTTTTAAATTTAATTGTGAATAAAGTTTAAAGCGTTATTAAGTAGAAATAATTTGTGTATTATTTTGGCACTCTGTGAAATGGAAATTCTGCAATCAACATAGGCGTAACTAGGTAGGGGCCCAGAGGGCCCGGCCCCCCCTAGACGAATTTTGGCCCCCCCTAGAAAATGAAATTAATGAAACATATATGTCTGTTAAAGAAAATGAAATTGTATTTTTTAATCAAGTAAATCACTTTTACAATTATTTCAAAAGAGAATTGGGGGTTGTGATATATGATCACTGCGATAGAAAAAACCAGCTACCATTAAAGTATTGGAATCAATCAAATCGAACTAGATTTTGACAATTTTAAAAAACTTACAGTTCATACCATTGATCTTCGTTTCAAATTAATAAGTAAATTTCAACTTTAAAAAGTTTGTCATTTCTCGTGAGGGTTAGGCGACAGAGGTCCATTCTCCAAACCAAAAATGTTGTCAAAAGTCTAGTAGGGAGCAAATTTTGGGATTACGGGATTGCCATATTTATTTATTTATTTATTACTCCATTAAAAATTCCATACTGAATATCCCAAAGATGAACTCCATTAAAAATTCCATACTGAATATCCCAAAGATGAAGTTCCCAAAGATTTCCATTTTACTCGATTTTTCGCTTTTCGTCGCCAAAAACAGCTCGCATGTTGAACAATGCTGTCCTTCCATTTTCTTCTAGGTTGACCTCTACTTTTCTTGCTTGTTGATGTCCAAACATCTATAATTGATGGTATTCGGTATGGAGGATACCTTGCAACATGGCCAGCCCAGTTCCATTTCAATTCATTCGTGGTAGATACAACGTCTTTCACTTTGGTTTTCCTTCGGATCTTCTGATTGCTTATTTTGTCTGATATTCTTATCTTCAGCATAGATCTCTCCATATTCCTCTGAGCAATAGCTAGTTTGTTCTTATCATCTTCAGTTAAATCCCATGTTTGAGAGCCATAATTGAACACGGGAAGGATACAAGAGTTATTTAATCTTCTTTCCGTGGTAAATTGGAAGTTGACTTTTGAAAAACTTCTTTAAACTCCAGAACGAACGAATGCCATGCTTTTGATATTCGGTCATCGATTTGTTTTTCTTGTCTGTTTTTGAAAGATTGCACTTGGCCCAAATATACGTAATCTTCAACCGCTTCGTATTCAATGTTTTCGATTTGAATAACATTTTGGTTATTCATTATCTTAGTTTTCATTACATTTTGAGTCAGAAATATTGGCCGGGTTTGATCGATGAAAACACGATATCCTGTTAAAAAGTAAGTTATATTAGGTTTGCATGGAGAGATCAGTTTTTGTTGATTTGTAAACTTTTCATTAAAAACTTATCACTTCACCGCTTCACAGTCAGAATGTAGCTGCAGTCGCTGTTATTGGCATTATGAGTTAACGTGGGGTTTTTTATATTGCTGGCAATAGCTGTGAGTTTTCACTAGCGAAGATGAGTCCTTAGGGCGTTTGAACTCTATACAGTCAACGGTAGCATCCTAAATCTTAGTTATGAAATTTGTCTTGATGATGTCACGCTATTGCTTTCTCGAACTAATAAACTTTCATATATTTCTATATATGCGGGCTTTAATCCTTGAAAAAGACTAGCATTTGAAATATTAACCCAAATTTAGTTTTCGTGCTGTATATTTTTTAATAAAAATATTTGCATCTCTTTAGCTTGTACTGAGTAAACTAGAAAATCAAAGCAACCCATTAGCTTGTAGATTGGGTAATGCCTCAATGAAACCGAAACATCTAAAATATTAAAATATTTCTAGATTGGAAAAGTTTCTTTTTTCGATGGTATATCAAACAAATTTACCATCCTAAGTCGAAGCCGTATTAAAGTTTGTTTTAACGATTATATTTAACGTTACATGACAAGCAGCAGACAAGGGATGTTAAACGGATGAATGAGCTTCTCACACTGCTGGGTAATCGAGCACAGATTACAACGACAGTGCATCTGAGGATGTGGTTCCGGTCGATTTACTAGAGGAAAACAATTTGTAAAAATAAAATGCAACGCCGTATTAAGTCAAGCGTAATGCCTTCATTAAAACCGTTTTGGTCAGAATACAAGTACATAAAATATTAAACTGGTCACCGCAAATGGAAGCGAAATGAAAATATTTCAGAAAAGTGGTCATAGGACATTGAGAACATTATTTGCAACGAATGTATAATAATTGTTTGACCATTCATTCATTTTGATCTCAAATATACTAACTTGTTGTGAAATTAAAAAGATAGATTAATACTCTAGAGAAAGATCTAATTTATTTGAGGATAAAAAACTATATGAATGGCGCTGTGTGCTTTTCGAATATGACAAAAAAAAATTTTTTTTTATGCAAAAACAAATTAACCGGCTTTTTTAATATTATCCGGATAAAGCCGGATTTTATCCACCTGGAGTGGTCAAAATGAAAAAAGCCGGCTTTTTAACCATCCCTGGGGCCAGGCCCACCCTAGAACAATTTCTTAGTTACGCCAATGGCAATCAACCGTTGGAGTTTCGAAGCTGTTGGAAGAATATTATAGATAGGAATATTGTTTGCTGTATTGTTTTCCTGTTGTTGTGGAACAATTAAGGTTTTGAATACTTAATAAAAGTTGTTGTTTTTCCTTACTAATCAGTGATCGAATCCAGAACGAGATTTGGGAATTACGTTTATTGAATTGAGAGTTAGGCAAATAAGGTGGAAAAACATATTGTTACGTTACGTTGCACAGTGGGATTTGTTCATACAATGTTTGGCAAAAAATATAAGGAGTGCTCGTAGAATGTTGAAATTTTGCTCTGAGCCTTTGGTTAGCTCAATTAAGAAAAATATAAAGTTTCATCAAAATTGGCGACTCCCACTACCCACCGCCCATAGAACCCAAAATTTATTTTTGGCCCAAAGTTTTTGAAATTTGGCACAGAACCTTTTATTACCTCAATTAAGAATAAAATAAAGTTTCATAAAAATTGGCCACGCCCACTACCCTCCGCCCATAGAACCCAAAATTTTATGATTTTATAAATTTTATGATTTTATAAAAGATTATTAATTATTTAAATTTTTTTTTCTTTTAATTGATAGTATGGAGTCTTACCTTTCATTTTATTATAGTGGGAGCACCTAGCACGACCGAGCAACCTTTTTTTTCTTCCAAGGAAGCTTGTGATCACGGCACATTATAGAACAAATTTCATTCTATCATATCTTTTAAACCATATGAGCGAACTTTATAGTTTTTTTTTAAATACGCAGAAAAGGCTATATTTGAAAATAATCACTATTTAAATTAGAGCAATAAAGTTATCTTACGTGCAAACACTATAGAAAAGCCTAAACAGTTTTCAATATTTTGGACCAAAATTTACATGTGACTTTACTTCATTATTTCAAAGACAAATAAGCGTTTTTTTGGGATACAATTTATGGATTCTTCATACTGAATCAATTTTCTATAAAACTGCATCATTACATTTTTAAATTTTATGTTTCGAAAAAATTACTTATTGCACAAAAAATCCCACTGTGCGTTGTATCATGATGAAAAACGAAGTAGTTCAAAAATAAATTGTTATAATTTGTTTTAAAATAAAACAAAACAAATATCTAAGGAATGAATATGTGTGTGAGTATATTATACAAAAAACTTTGCTTGCAGCAAATTATTCGGCTGATTTTTGAGTAAAAAATTATAAGTAGTAATTTCCAAAGGGCGGTGATATTTCGAAATAATTTTTTGGGAAGATTTCGGAAGCAAGTACATTGAAAATTTTTTGCCTTAGTTTTATTTTAATTTAACCCAATGAAATTCTATAAAATGTAATGACAAAATTCAATTTGACCAATCACATTTGAATTATACTAATAATAAATAATTATATGTCTGGCCTGCAGCAATATCAGTTAATTATCAAATAATTATGAAATAATTAACTGTAGGTCAGTATCACAGTAGGTCAGACGTATAATTCATAAAAAATATATAAAGAAATGAAAAATGGCAAAAAATTTTCTCGAATTCCTTTCGGTGATAAATTTTCATAATTTTTAGGAAAATTCCTCAAGCAAGTGCGGTATCGATAATAGCTCTTGGACAATATACTTGCTTTCGAAATTTTCACAAAAAATTATTTCGAATTATCACCGCTCTTGGGAAATTACTACTGAAAATGTTTTGCTTTATTTTTATTTAATTTTAACCCAACGAAATTCTCTAAAATGTAATGGCATCATTCATTTTGACCAATCACATTTGAATTATACTAATAATAGATATAATTATACGTCTAATTATACGTCTGGCTTAATGCGATATCAGTTGATTATCAAATAATTATGAAATAATTAACTGATATCGCAGCAGGCCAGACGTATAATTCATAAAAAATATATAAAGAAATGAAAAATGGCAATAAATTTTTTAAACGAATTCCCCTCATGCGATGATAAATTCGAGTTTTTGGAAAATTCCTCAAGCAAGTGGTATTGATAATAACACTCGTGCTATTATCAATAGTAATTTCCCAAGAGCAGTGATAATTCGAAATAATTTTTTGCCAAAAATTTCGAAAGCAAGTATATTGATAATAGCACGATGCCGCAGTCCGACGGCTATTATTAATACCGCACTTGCTTGAGGTATTTCCTAAAATATTATTAGAATTTATTACCGAACGAGGGGAATTTGTTTAGAAAATGTTTTGCCATTTTTCATTTCTTTATATATTTTTTATGAATTATACGTTGGCCTACTGCGATATCGTGGAATTATTTCAAAAATTATTTGATAATTTTAATATCGCAGTAGGCCAGACGTATAACTATTTGTTATTAGTATAATTCAAATGTTGTTGGTGAAATTGAATGATGTCATTACATTTTACCAATTGCATTGGTTAAATTAAAATAAAACTAAGGCAAAAAATTTTCAATATACCTACTGCTTCCGAAATTTTCCCAAAAAATTATTTTGAAATATCACCGCCCTTTGGAAATTACTATACTTATAATTTTTTACTCAAAAATCAGCCGAATAATTTGCTACTAGCAAAGTTTTTTGTATAATATACTCACACACATAGAAATACTCACTATCATATGCTGGAAATTATCATAATGGAGACGTGGGGTTAAATTAAAATGAAGGAATAGCGTATGTTTATATTCGGATTGCTATGTTTATATTTTTAAAATTTATTTTATTATTTATTTAAACCAGAGTTTGAAACGCGCTATTATATCACTCCTATACTCAATTCTTTCAGAGCGAATACATAACTTTCAAAAAATATAACACTCACAGGAGTGAAAATAATAAAAAATCGTTCTTACTCCTAAATTGAAATAAATATTTTCTTTCATATACTCAAACATTTAATTTTAAATTCGAAATTGATGCTTTCCAATGTAAAAATTGAAAAAATTTTATAAACGTTTTATTCAATTTTGCTAGTATTGTTATAAAAATATATAAAAAGGATGACGTAAAGCCTAAAGGTACTAATTTTTTCTTTTGATAGAAAAAAAGAAAATACAAATAAAATAAAAACTCCAAAGGAGCGAAATCGAAAAAACTAAAAATTTTACTCTTCGAGGAAGAGCGATATTGAATGAAATTATAAACATTTTAATTTATTAATACAAACTGTTTTAAGAAGTGAAATGAGTGCTCGAATAAAATAAGATTGTAAACTCTAATTTAAACTATTTGTTTGACAAAATCAAAATTCGTTGACACTTTACATGTCTGCTCGATTTTATGAAATCAAATTTTATTTTAGCAGTTTAGTACAGTTTAACAACGAACATAGAATCTACCAATAATTTGAATATGAACAAATATTACAAAGAAGATGGTGGGTGCACTTCAGTTTATATTTAAATATCTTAAATTTGTTTATAAAATTGTTAAATAAATTATACAATCAACAATTAAATAAATATTTAACAAATTTTGTGCAGTTGTTACAAAACATAGTTTGTATTACTAGCCCGAACTGCTTTTCCAAACGCGAGGGAATAATATTACTATAGGTAGTAATACAATCTACTATAATGTTTCAATCATTTACTTTCGTTAAAATTTATTATTAAACTTAGATGATATAGGTATCATTTGATTTATGGGCAATTCATTTACAAGAAATATCTATTTCGTAAAATTATATTCTTTAATTCATTCAATATACAATTGTATGATAATTAGACTTATAAATAGTATGTAGTATGTTTAAATTAAAGTTTTATAAAACATAAAAACGTATTAGCAAAATCAATAAAAAAATTTAAAGAATTGTTTAATATCCAAAACTTCAATCATTTAAAATAAATTAAATTAATTTTTGTATATTCAAACAAATCTTTTACGATATCATTTGTACTCTAGTATTATTTGACAAACTAAAACAATAAATTTATGAACATTTTTGTTGTTTAATGAGAAAACTTATTTGGATATTTTGAAATCATGTGGTGGGAAACAATTTTTAAGAAAATGAAAAATGGTCACCGTATGGAAATTTGCCGCTCGAAATGAAAGCTCATCAATTTGTTTTTGAAATTTGATCGGTTTTGAAAAATTAAAAACGATTATTATTTGTTTGGCTCTCGAGCAATTTAAATTATATTTTTGGATTTGTAATAATTCGGTTGTTATTGTGATACACAACACAAATCTCAAAATTTTATGTGAATATTTGTTTCTGTGTTATAATTTTATTGAAAGTGCAAAATTTAAATCAAATTAAAAATTCCAAAAAAAAGAGAATTACATAATTATATAAAGGTAATAATATATATGGCTAATGATATTATATGGGTAATAGTATGGGTAATAATATGGGTCATAATAATAATATAAGTTGAATGGTGACAATTTTCACATGCCGTTGTTACAGTTCATCTCATGAACACATTAAAAAGAAAACTATTTATATAATAGAAGATTATACACCAAGGAAGAGAAGTGCATGTTTTTCTCCCGAGGTGGGTTTGGAACTCGAGGGTGAAGTCTGAGGGCTACATATTACCGAGAGAGATGACATGCTATCTCCCGAGGTTTATATACCATTTTTTGCATGACCTATAATTACATATATGTATTCATTTAAACAACACGAAAACTATAATTTTTAATGTTCATCTTAGTAGGCTGTTTGAATTTAGCGTAAATATTTCTGTTTTCATGAAAATTATCATTGTTGTCATGGTTTGTTATTTTTTACTCCCTAGAGAGTAAAAGATGCAAATCGCTCCCACAAATGATGGAACGGAATTGAACTTCAACTTTTTGGGTGAGTTTTTTGCATACGATCTTGATGAAACTTTGGCAAATGATACAGGTTCACTTGAAAATGGAAGATCTGGATTCATTTCAAATTTGAACAAAATGGCGGGGGGTCTCCCGAACACCTCAAATTTAAATCTTGAATAACTTCTGATCCCGGACTATGATCTTATTAAAACTTAGTATATAAGGTTTTAGTACAGTTTCCAATATTTCTGCATACCAACTTTCGGTTTGTCACTTCCGGTTAAAAAGTTTTTTTTCATGTGTTTATCCCTACTGTAGCCTACAATTACCGATCGATTTTCATGAAACGTTGGTAAAAGCTTTTAAATAACATGAGACAAATTTTTTCAGCTTTTGGAATACATTGGATAAAGGGTTTGGGTCCACTATACAACAGGTGTTTTTTTCCACAATGTTTTTATGTTTGTTGGGAGCATAAAACATTCATTCGTGAACGAATTTTGATGACACTTTGGAAAAAGATGCAAATATGTATGGCAAGAAACTGATTAGTTTTTAAGCGATAGTGAACAAAATGGTGTGGGGTCCCTGGAGCACCTGTATTTTTGATAGCTCTATAACATCTGTACCTGATAATCGAATTGGATGAAACTTTGTACATGAGTGTTGTTCATGCATTTCTGTATAATGCATGAAGATTCCCTAAAACATCAAAATCTCAAAAATGAAGATTATACAAGAAAACAAAATACTCTACAATTCAATTAAATTTATTTTTAAAAACGAGCAAACTTCACATAATGATATTATATTCTTCAATTCACTTCTGTTAAGCAATTAAATTTGGGATCAGCTGCTTGATTTGTGCTGAAAATAAAAACAAAAGCTAATTATAATGTTCCTTTGCTCTTGCGAATATACTTATATTCGAAAATCATCAGTTGATCTCAAGATGGTATAAATTCTAATTTCACTGTTTGCGCTAGAAAATTTAAAAATATTAAATTTAAGTAAGATTTATCAAGTTAATTAAGTAAAAAATTATAATGCCAAATAATAATAATACAAATACGGTGTACCAAAACAATCCGTCTTTGTCACAAATGTCATTAATGTAAATAACAACTGCGTTCGACAAAACATCTCAAGGCGAAAATAAAAGAGAAGCAATTATTTGCGTTTGGTAAATGTATTATGATTTTTCGATTCTTTTCGAGTTTGACATAAACGAGATATAGTTTTTTGTCTCCAACGATAGACGTGGCTTGGAGACATTGTTTTCTATAAAATGGATTGTTTTGGCATCATCGCGTTTTATTACTTAGATTATTACTTAGCTTTTACTTAGCTTATTCTCTTATTTATTTATTTATTAAAATGTTCATAGTTAAGCCAAATTTTTATTAGTTATTCTTATTTTATTAAGTTAATATTTTGTATCGTCAAGTTGTAATGTCGCGGTCCGTGATTTATATATAAATTAATTACATATTTATAAAAATTCTTCGACTAATAATGTGTTTGTTTTTATTGGTGATGTGATTCAGCGAACCAGTTGATTCTATCAATGGGGTTAACCTCGAGGCGCTGTGAGTTGAACTTCTGTTGTAAATTACTGTTAATATTTTTCTTTGTTGCATGTATATTGCTGCCATCGATTGGGTTGTAAGCATCGTCTAATCTATTCATCTTCGTGCTGCATGCAGATCATATATATAATTATTTATTGAATATCTTATGTACTGTTGTAATCATCGTCCAGTTATATACAAGTCAACTGTACATAAGCATTAATTGCACAGTTATCGTCGTCAATTGGTTATGTGCTGTTTCTTCATTATTATGTTGCATGCAGATCATCTATATATAATTATTTATTGAATATCTTATGTATTGTTGTAATCATCGTCCAGTTATAATACAAGTCAACTGTACTTAAGTATTAATTGCACAGTTATCGTCGTCAATTGGTTATATGCTGTTTCTTCATTATTATGTTGCATGCAGATCATCTATATATAATTATTTATTGAATATCTTATGTATTGTTGTAATCATCGTCCAGTTATAATACAAGTCATCTGTACATAAGTATTAATTGCACAGTTATCGTCGTCAATTGGTTATGTGCTGTTTCTTCATTATTATGTTGCATGCAGATCATCTATATATAATTATTTATTGAATATCTTATGTATTGTTGTAATCATCGTCCAGTTATAATACAAGTCAACTGTACATAAGCATAAATTGCACAGTTATCGTCGTCAATTGGTTGTGTGCTATTTATTCATTATTATGTTGCATGCAGATCATCTATATATAATTATTTATTGAATATCTTATGTACTGTTGTAATCATCGTCTAGTTATATACCAGTCAACTGTACATAAGCATTAATTGCACAGTTATCGTCGTCCATTTGTTATGTGCTATTTATTCATTATTATGTTGCATGCAGATCATCTATATAATTGTTTATTGAATATTTTATGTATTGTTGTAATCATCGTCCAGTCATATACAAGTCAACTGTACATAAGCATTAATTGCACAGTTATCGTCGTCCATTTGTTATGTGCTAGTTATTCATCATTATGTTGCACGCTGATCACCTATATATAATTAATTATTGAACATCTCATGTATTGTTGTAATCATCGTCTAGTTATACACAAGTCAACTGTACACGAGTATTAATCGTACACTTATTCTTCGTCAATTTTTTTGTTTACTATTTATTCATCATCATTCTGCATACTGATCAGTTTATATAATCAATTATTCAACCATTTATGTACGAAGCTATTCACCGTCACATTATGTGCTGAGCGTTATTGTCAAGATTTAGTTGCTGCTCAGAAATGTTTAATCTTTTGGAATACAATTGTAAATTTTATCTTTGGGTTGGAATATGATGTGCCAACCAACATTTGTCATCACTCAATACAGTCCACCTTTCGTTGTCGCCACATCAAGTGTTTAGTACGGTTCACAATAGTTCTGCATCCCAACTTCCGGTTTTTCACTTCCGGTAAAAAAAAATTTTTTGTACTTTTTTGAAGTTTTTTCAGTGTCTTTATGCACACTACAGCCTACAATAATGAAGTGATTATGATGAAACTTATAAAAAGGGTTCCAATTAATGTGAGAAGACAATTATCATCTTTTGGGACACATTGATCAAAGTGGCGGGGGGTCTACCATACAAATGCTGACTTTTCACACTTTGTTTTTTAAGTTTGTTGGGAGCATACAGACTTCATTCATTAATCAATTTTAATGACACATTGATAAAAGATGGAGACTTAAGTAAAAAAGAACTAATTAGTTTTTGGATATTGGAATAAGTGGTGGGGGTCCTACCGAACACCTGTTTAATGTGTCACACTTTTTTCAATGTTTGTTGGGAGCACACAGCATTCGTTCGTGAACGAATTTTGATGACACTTTGGAAAAAGATGCAAACATGTATGGCAAGGAACTGATTACTTTTTGAGCGATAATGAACAAAGTGGTGGGGGGTGTCCCGAGCACCTGTTTTTTTGAATGAGCATTTAGTACGGTTCACAACAGTTCTGCATCCCAACTTCCGGTTTTTCGCTTCCGTTAAAAAATTTTTTTTGTAAATGTTCAATTTTTTTCATTGTGTTTATGCACACTACAGCCTACAATAATGAAGTGATTATGATGAAACTTATGGAAAAGGGTTCAATACGTGTGAGAAGATAATTATCATCTTTTGCGACACAATGATCAAAGCGGCGGGGGGTATACCATACAACTACTGACTTTTCACACTTTGTTTTTAAAGCTTGTTGGGAGCATACAGAATTCATTAAATGACAAAGAACTGATTAGTTTTTGGACAATATTGGGATAAGTGGTACGGGGCCTCACGAACACCTGTTTACTGTGTCATCATTTTTTCAATGTTTGTTGGGAGCACACAGCATTCGTTCGTGAACGAATTTTGATGACACTTTGGAAAAAGATGCAAACATGTATGGCAAGAAACTGATTAGGTTTTGAGCGATAGTGAACAAAGTGGTGGGGGGTGTCTCAAACACCTGTTTTTTTTAAAGCTCTATAACATCTGTACATGATAATCAAATTGGATGAAACTTGGTACATAAGCATTTAGTATGGTTTATAACAGTTCTGCATCCCAACTTCCGGTTTTTTATTTCCGGTAAAAAATTTTTTTTAATTGTTGGAAGTTTTTTTAGTGTCTTTATGCACACTACAGCCTACAATAACGAAGTGATTATGATTAAACTTATAGATAAAGTTCCAATTAGTGTAAGAAGATAATTATCATCTTTTGAAACACATTGATCAAAGTGGCGGGGGGGTCTACCATACAAGTTACAACTGCTGACTTTTCGCACTTTGTTTTTAAAGTTTGTTGGGAGCATACAGACTTCATTTATTAATCAATTTTAATGACACTTTGAAAAAAGATAAAGACTTAAATTACAAAGAATTGATTAGTTTTTGGACAATATTGGGATAAGTGGTGGGGTCCTCCCGAACACCTGTTTATTGTTTCAATGTTTGTTGGAGGCATACAACATTCGTTGGTTAAGTAATTTTGATGACACTTCGCTAAAAGATGCAAATATGTATGGCAAGGAACTGTTTAGTTTTTTTAGCGATAGTGAATATAGTGTTATAGGGGTCCTCCGAGCACGTTATTTTGGAAGCTCAATAACTTCTGTACCTGATAATCGAATTGGATGAAACTTGTTACATTACATACACATTTTCTCCGCATGGAGGGATCAGTTTTTATTGTTTTGAAATACTTTTTTTATTTTTGATCTACGGGTGTGACAACCCCACGTACTTCAGTCCCTGCTATTGACATACGAGTTAACGTGAGATATCACATACCACTGGCAATAGCAGTGAGATATCACTAGCCAAGGTGACATCTTAGGGGTGGTGGCGGATGAACTGTATTCAGTCAACGGTAGCACTCTCAATCTTAGCTGTGAAATAATCCTTAATGATGAGACGCTATTGCTTTCTTAAGGAAACGAGCCTTCATATAATTATGTGTGGGCTTTAGTCCTTAAGAAAGAGAGTGCGTCACAGGATCAAGGAATATGCAACCGGCTGAATTATTGGCAACTACATTTTTGTTTTGTTTCAGCAAATTTTTGTAAAAATTTGCTATTTACTTTTTAATTTACTTTTATTTTCTCTATTCTATCATAAAATATTGGTCTATGTCATATTTTGTCAGTGATAGGATTTTTTGTTTAGTTATTCATTCATTAATAAAAAATATAAAAAACAAAAAAAAAGATTTACGTCCATCAACACCTTTGAACGTATGTTGTTGTGGGACCTTGGTCTCAAAAGGTTTTTATGTGTTATTGTGATACATATTGTAATTCCTACTACACAACACATTTTATAAAAAAAAAACATTTAGTACGGTTTACAACAGTTCTGCATCTTAACTTCCGGTTTGTCACTTCCCGTTAAATTTTTTTTTTACTTTTTCTCGTTCAACAGAATTTATGTTTGTTATACTACTGCTTACTTTAATATTTTTATTATTAGAACTACGAAGTCTTTAACATTGGTTAGCTTTTAATTAAAGTATTTGATGGATATTATAGCTCATTATATATCCAGAACTCTATGTTCCCAGAGCTGTGGTGAAGTCAGCCTATGCATCAGCGTCGCAATATTTTTTTTCTTTGATTCTTATTGTTAAAAATTTAAATTATGAACAAATCTTTTTTTTTTGCTAAATAAAAGTACAATACTACAATTTCTCTACTGGCAATACTGTAACTTCTACTACGTCATTTTCTTATATGAACGATCATAATTATTAGTCAACGTCAAGAAATCTGAGTTCAAGTTGGCTAGTGCAAGAAATGCATTATCCGAATGGAAACATTAAAAAAAACGAGTTAGAATTGACAGTTTTCGTAAAACAAAGTATCCACGGTGTAAATGAAACTGTGATTTTAGAGATCACACTATAACGTTCCATATATAGGATCATATGTGATTAATGGAAAAAATTATTTTCGTTGAGTTGAGTTGAAAATTAGTCAGATTATGTGCAATTACTCGACATTCAACTATTAAACTTATAAAAAAATTTTGCAGCAGTTGATCACATTTTCCAATCTTGGCCAGATGTCAGAGTCATATTTGTAAATATAAATGAGACGAAAATATGTCCAAATTAGTTTGAAATTTGTAAGGCTAAGAAGTTGATAATATTTTGATAAAATTATTTTTGAATTTTCGGTTGTAATACCACGATTCATTGAAATTTTTTCGAAAATTTTTGATTTATACGAATTAAATTATTTATCAACACTGCGAATCAAAGCGCACAATGAACCACGAGTCCGAAGGACGAATGGTTTAAGTAGTCGTTTGATTGAGCAGTGTTGCTTAAAAATAATTTAATCAGTTTAATTTTAGTGACTTCCAAAAATTATTATATTTTTTGTTTGGCATGTTCATCTTGTTTTACTGAAACATAAATTTATTTTTGTATAATATTATGAATATGCTGCAAATTTAATATCATTTTTTGTATGTAAGTATTTAAATTTTTTGAATTCTGATTTTTTCATCTTAATTGTGTTGTTAATAAAATGGCGAAAAAATGGACGCAATATTTACAAATGCATTCACACACGTGCATTTTTATATTGCAACTTAAAAGTACGACCGCTATCTTCATTTATCGTAATGACGTTTTTAAACAAAATTAGTCTAGGTAAGTTTCGTTATGAATTAGAAAATCCTAGTCATAAAAGCCAAAAGTTTACATGATTTAAAAATGTTAAATTAAATCAAATAAGCACGACATTAGTACTCAAATACTTTAAAACTTCAACTAAAATATAAACTAGAATATTTAAAAAAATTTAAAATTATTAAATAAAAATGTGCACGAAATATGTGTGCATACACTCGTGCACTATGCACAATATGTTTGTCGGGAGAGGTAATATATCAAAATATAAGAGCACGAAAATTAAATTTAAAAAAAAAAACAATATGTTTTAAAAAACTTAATCTTTCATATGATACCACACTTGAGTGGGTCGAAAAATTTCGTTTTTCGTTTTTAATTTCGCTATTAAGATAAATTTTCGAATATATCAAAATTCAAGAACTCAAACGTGAATAAATAAAAATGGTTTGGTAATTTTAAGAAATCGACCTTTCATATGACACCCGTCTGAATCCTGACAAAAAAGCTTTAAGGTATTACCATACGCTTTTTAGCACCTTTAAAAGAGATCAAATATTTGTTTAGCTTTCAGTTTCAGTTGATAGCGAATCTGTCATAATTTCTCCATTTTGAATTGTTTTCCAACGTTTATAGTCACAACCACAAACATTTTTATAAAATTATAAATTAAAAACCATTCTAAACATAAAATACCAAAAATATTAAATGTTTTCTTCATAGTTGAGTTGTGTTAATTTTTATAAAATGAATGACAACAATTACGAGATTAATTTAAATTTATTGAGTTATTATTGTTGACAAATTTGTTTTTGAAATTTTCAAAAAACTATATTTGATTGTTATAAAAACCAAAATGTCATTTTTTCTTTTATTTTTCACAAACGCCTATTTAGAAACTATTATTTTTTGTAGTAGGGAATTCTTTTCGGTTTCTTAGAGAGCAAAAAAAAACAAACAAAACGATTTGACAGATGTGTATATACACTAAAAATTGGTTATGGTGATCGATTGGATATCAATGATATCAATGTTTCGATGAATTTGCAAATATTGTTTTATCTGTGCAGGATAGTAAAAATTTTATGTTCATGTCGTGCTACTTGGGTAACGCTTACAGAATTAAGTATAGTGCATAGTGGAAAGGGGTAGACTGCGAACATATTCCTCAAACTCAAGTTCAACCTTTCCACAGATATTTGAACGTTACAGCCACAAATGTTTTTAAATGAGCCTTAAACCTATCTTTTCCAACCCTTAAACTGGGTTCATTTAAGAATTAAATTTATTTTGACTTTACTTAGTGTATAAAAATTGCATTTTGTAAATTTTATAGAATAAAATAAAATATACAGGGTGAGTTTTTTAAAAAATGCCAGGCTTTTATCTCGAGAACCATGCTAGATGGGACAAAATAACCCTAGGTGATATTTGTTAAGCGTCGAGGGGGACGTCCAATGGTAATATTGAATGACCTTGAAACTCATAAGTATTGGAGATATATGCCAAAATAGGTTTTTTTTAAATTAGAACCTATACATTTAATGTTTTTTTTTAATTAAGTAAATCAAACTACACACTTTTTGCTTACAAATTTTTTTTGTAAAGTGTACGATTTTGTAGATATGATGAAAATTGATTTGCACTAAAGCTAACGTTTCTTCGCTAAGTTCTTCAGAAAAAAAATAAAATTTCAAAAAATTAAAAAAAAACAATGAAAATCATTCATTAATTTAAATATTATTGCATCGTGGTCTACTATACTGCGTGAAATTGATTTTCGTTTTTTTTTTGATTTATTGAAATTTTATTTTTTTACTGAAGAACTTAGCGAAGACACGTTTGCTTTAGTGCAAATCAATTTTCATCATATCTACAAAATCTTACACTTTACAAAAAAAATTTGTAAGCAAAAAGTGTGTAGTTTGATTTACTTAATTAAAAAAAAACATTAAATGTATAGGTTCTAATTTAAAAAAAACCTATTTTGGCATATATCTCCAATACTTATGAGTTTCAAGGTCATTCAATATTACCATTGGACGTCCCCCTCGACGCTTAACAAATATCACCTAGGGTTATTTTGTCCCATCTAGCATGATTCTCGAGATAAAAGCCTGGCATTTTTTAAAAAACTCACCCTGTATATAAAATAATATACGGAACAGTTAATACATTTTTAAGCACCGTGGTGACTTTTAATTCACCTGTAGTTCTAATTAATTTAATACTTTTAAAACAATTTTCGGAATCAGTTAAAAAGCTGTCGGAAACAGTTAAAAAGCTTCCCAGAAAAGATCACCATCTCCATATTTACAGAAACTTTTATGGTTTTCTGTGAAGTCTTCACTCTTAAGACTGAATCCAATTTTAGCCAATTTGAACTACATCGGGACGCTTGCGACAAATAGCATCCATAATGGAACATATTCAATTACTTATGGAAGACAGGTATGATGATGGATATTATTGTTTTAATGATTGAAATCAAACTCAGTTCCTCAGTGGTTCAAATCCGCTACTTTATCACTCGGTCACTTATTATTATCTAATTATTCAAATTATAAATTTGATAATGCAAAACATATGTCCAGCACACTCGACATCCTCGTTGTAATTTCAATTGGATTTGATTTGATCTTTTATTTAAAGACAAAAATTGATACAAACAAATTTGCATCAGGTGCTAGAATTCTATTTTAAATAAAAAGAAATAAAACTTAAGTTTCTTTTTATGAATTTTCCATACTATTATAATAATATTAAAATCTAATGTTATCCTTTTGTGTTGATTTTTTTTATATAAGAAATGTTTTCCTAAACCATGTGTGTGAGCTTATATTTTTTTCTGTGAAAATTGAAATGTACACCCGGCAATTTTGATAAAAACGGCCACAACATATTCAATTATACACAACGTGATATACAAACATTCTAAGGATCTCCAAATTCATAGAAATTAATATTTCTATTCGTTGTTATTCTTTAATTGAATAAAGTTTTGTATTGAAAAACAATTGGTTTCGATAAAATTAAAGTTTCCTATATAACGATTCTCAAAAATTACGCTGATCTTTTATCAAAACAACCGTAAAAAAAGCCCAGATAAATATCTTCTCTACACATTGTTACTGTAGGATGTTTACAAAGTATTAGCTTTACTGTCCGGAGTACAAACACTTTGACATAACCCTGCTTTGTCTGTTTAATACGGATCCTTGCATACAGATGGAAACTCTTTCTCTCCACTATCCGTCGGAACCGTTGGCTTCTTCGTTTGTAGTCATGATCACCAAGAAAAACTAATTTCGATCAAATTGTGTCAATATGTCATATGTAACGTAAAGAAATTAACCCAATTTAAACCGTCCGACTTCAAATTTAAACCTTTTCGTTTGACGTCGATATTTCAATTTTGGCCACAAATTTAATCCGTACAACTTAACATAAACTTATATATTTCAAAAAGTTTTCGGACATCTCTTTCAAAACTTTAAATAAGGAAAAAACTAGAAATAATTTTATTTGAATACATTAAATTGGAAAATCATGTAATCCAAGATGGGATATTATTTTCGTTCGTTTTCCATTTTTTCCTTTGAATTGTCTCCAGAGATTTCGAAATAATTTTTTGTTGTTTTCTTTTGTTTGTAAAATATTTTTGGTGGTTATATTTTCTAGGAAAAACAAAACCGAAAGGATCAAATATTTAAATTGAAAATGACTTAAAAAATAATATTATATTATTGTGATGAGGCTTTGGTTTGGGATTTAATTTTATTTGATTGAAACGAATTCGTTATGGTATATCGGTTAGCACTTAACTGTATATGTCTCACAAAATGAAAACATATATATATTAGCTATAAACTGTGATAATTCTAAATAAAATAAAAACAATTTCAATGCAATTTATTCGTGCCACGCTTCTTTCTCCAAATTTATCACAATATTTTGTCCGAATAAATTACAATATTTACCCAAAATAACAACATAAAAACGTTCTTATTGCAAAAAAAATCAATCAAACATAACAAAACACAGAAAAAATGTTATTCCTATTTTTGAAATGTAATAAAAAACATAAAAATATCAAACATCACCTTGTTGTTATTTGTCATAAGGTTAAACAAAATAAAGGTATCAATTTTTACAACCGTCACATATGTGATGCCCATATAAAAAATCGTAGCTAAAAATATTACACCAAACCACTAGTTTTCTGTCCCCTTTTTTATTTGTATTTTTGAATTACTAATATTCAGTATTTTTACGGAAGTTAGGTAACACTATCAAATATTTTTACATACTACGAAATACAATACGTATAATATGTGCAAATATAACATTAAAGAAAGTAAATTATACTACATAAAATTCAACACATATTTTTATAGAATATTATCAAATATGGAAAATTAAATTGATTAATTCAATGAAATATATCAACTTATAGTATGATATAGAAACAAAAACTACAAAACAAATAAAATTATGACCTGAAAAATATATAAATGAAATAAATAAACCAAATAAAATAAATAAAATAAACAAAATAAATAAAAAAATAAATAAATAAAACAAATAAAATAAACAAAATAAATAAAATAAATAAAATAAATAAAATAAATAAAATAAATAAAATAAATAAAATAAATAAAATAAATAAAATAAATAAAATAAATAAAATAAATAAAATAAATAAAATAAATAAAATAAATAAAATAAATAAAATAAATAAAATAAATAAAATAAATAAAATAAATAAAATAAATAAAATAAATAAAATAAATAAAATAAATAAAATAAATAAAATAAATAAAATAAATAAAATAAATAAAATAAATAAAATAAATAAAATAAATAAAATAAATAAAATAAATAAAATAAATAAAATAAATAAAATAAATAAAATAAATAAAATAAATAAAATAAATAAAATAAATAAAATAAATAAAATAAATAAAATAAATAAAATAAATAAAATAAATAAAATAAATAAAATAAATAAAATAAATAAAATAAATAAAATAAATAAAATAAATAAAATAAATAAAATAAATAAAATAAATAAAATAAATAAAATAAATAAAATAAATAAAATAAATAAAATAAATAAAATAAATAAAATAAATAAAATAAATAAAATAAATAAAATAAATAAAATAAATAAAATAAATAAAATAAATAAAATAAATAAAATAAATAAAATAAATAAAATAAATAAAATAAATAAAATAAATAAAATAAATAAAATAAATAAAATAAATAAAATAAATAAAATAAATAAAATAAATAAAATAAATAAAATAAATAAAATAAATAAAATAAATAAAATAAATAAAATAAATAAAATAAATAAAATAAATAAAATAAATAAAATAAATAAAATAAATAAAATAAATAAAATAAATAAAATAAATAAAAAAAATAAAATAAATAAAATAAATAAAAATAAAATAAAGAAAATAAAGAAAATAAAGAAAATAAAGAAAATAAATAAAATAAATAAAATAAATAAAATAAATAAAATAAATAAAATAAATAAAATAAATAAAATAAATAAAGTAAATAAAATAAATAAAATAAATAAATTAAATAAAATAAATAAAATTAATCAAATCAAGAAAATAAATAAAATAAAGAAAATAAAGAAAATAAAGAAAATAACGAAAATAAAGAAAATAAAGAAAATAAATAAAATAAATAAAATAAATAAAATAAATAAAATAAATAAAATAAATAAAATAAATAAAATAAATAAAATAAATAAAATAAATAAAATAAATAAAATAAATAAAATAAATAAAATAAATAAAATAAATAAAATAAATAAAATAAATAAAATAAATAAAATAAATAAAATAAACAAAATAAATAAAATAAATAAAATAAATAAAATAAATAAAATAAATATAATAAATTAAATAAATTAAATAAATTAAATAAATTAAATAAATTAAATAAATGAAATAAATAAAATAAATAAAATAAATAAAATATATAAAATAAATAAAATAAAGAAAATAAAGAAAATAAAGAAAATAAACAATTAATAAAACTATGTATGTTAATCAAATATTTAATTTAATTATATTTTAAAACTTCAGTCGGGAGTTGAAATTTTTTTGGAGCTTTATCGATTTGTATGTAATTCAATAATAAATTTTTAAAAATAAAAATATTTTTATACTTTGAATATTGAACAAATGTAAACAATATTAATTTTAAAAATCAATTAATTTCTTTGAAAAGTTAAAATATATATTTTTTTCAATTTAGTTCGACACTTTCTTATAATTGGAAAAAATGGATATTGAAAAACTTTTATAGAAGTTTTTATTTTTCATTTGAAAAATTAAAACAGGAAATGGAATGATTTCGAAATAATAATAATAAAATAATATTATTAAGTTGAATATACGAAATTTTAAATGTGGGAATCAAAAGTATTGAGTACGGAAGTTACATGATATAATATTCAAGTCCAGCTTATTATCCGTTTTTTCAATTGATAGAATCAATCATTAACAATTGTGTAAAAAGCATAAGTTTTGTTTTGTTTAGCATGTGGATAATACTAGAATCGTTTATTCCGATTAATTTTATTTTATTATACCACCCCAAGTTAGCCTAAATTATTTGATAAACAAATTGAAAATTTTAAAAAAAAATCGAAATTAAGAAAATTGAAAGACTCATACCAATAAGTATGATTCCGATGAAAAAAATTGTCCAAATTGTTTATTGAAAACTTAATTGAAAATATTTTTTTCTATACTCGTTCCAAGTTTATAAGTTAAAATTTATTGAAAAAATTTCATTTTAATTTTTTTAAATGAAGTTGATTGGGGGTGTAGGGGGATATTATTATAATTCTTTAAATGAAAAATTTAAGTATGGGACTAGGTGTTTTTTTAAGTGATTATGATTTGTATACGGTTTTATTGTACAAATTTCGGCAAGTTACTGAAATTTTAAAATTGGAAACAGTTTCTCTGATTTCACTTTTAAGTGTGTTGTGCATTATCAATAATTTAGACTATCTTATATCAATTCTATTCAGCAACACTTTCATAGGCATGCAAATTTTTTAGTGTCACTTAAAGTTGGAAATCACATTCAAAATTTATAGTTTAAAATAAGCCTAAAATAAAAATTCTTTTTGAATGAAGATCAAAAATGGAACTCAAAATTTTAATAAATTCAACAGACAAATGTTTGTTGCATTTTACCTCCACACTTTTTGAATTGGAGGTTCTGAAACGATGGGAAAATAATAAAGCCAAAAACATATAAACCTCTTAAGCAACTCGATTTTATATTAAATCGGTATTTTAGAATTCCTAACAACACAAAAACATCGTGCCAACGTTTGATGTTTCCTTACTCTGCAACCTGAAAAAATATTACTCATCAAAAATATAACAAAATCTTTCAATGAAATTTAGGTTTTTCACTGATATTTCACTAACAGCAAACAAATAATAAAATTATTATTATTTTTCTATTCTTCTATTTTCATTTCTTAAAAAAAAAACATTTTCTTTTAAATGAAAATTGAAAGGAAAATGGAGAAATTTAGAACAATAAAAATCGAATGTTGCAGATTTTTATGACAATTTTAAACGTTTTCGATTTAAATATTTTTGTTCGCTGTTTCTTCATCACGAATCGATTTCTTATTACAAATGTTTTTTTTTCTTAACTTTTGGTGTGTCTGAGTAAGGTATTTATAATATATTCCTTTTTTATTATTTTCCTATTTCTTATTTAAGGAAAGTGATTAAATTTGAATTTGCAATATGTTGTCGTTTGCCCTAACTGTTTATACGGGTATAATAGAGTAGAAGAATTCGATTTAATTTTATTTTGTTATGCTTTTAAAACCCACTCTCTACACTCATATCAAAAACCGTGCAAACATAACGACAAAATGTAAATCATTATCTTTTTTTGTGAATAGAATTTCAATACAACTTCAATCTTACGTAATTTTACCAGAAATTATCCAGAAAGAATATGATTATGATCTCACTAGCCTAATCAACATACAGTCTATAAACGAGTACTCCATGTAAATATGCAGCCGAATGTTACTGTTATAATTTATCAAAATGATTGAAATGAAATTTTAAGTTTCAATAATTCTTCAAAAGCAATTTTGTAATCAATTTCTGAAAATAATAAAAAAAAAATCAAAATATATATTTTAATATTCAAATCTTTAAATCTTCATCTTATTAAAAAATAGATTTCATTCATTTCCAATAATTCTTCTCCTTCTGCTAAAAATTTTGTATTTTTATAAAAACTGGACGGTAAATATTTGATGTTCGATTTGTGACGTCATGCTAATTTCTTTATGGGGCATTTCACGCCAACTAAGTGTGAAAAAAAATTTGTTCCTCAAAATTTTGGAATAGGTAGTACTTTATGAGAAAACAATTATCAAATTTTTTCAGATTTTTTGATTCACACCATGGCCGTCAGAGGCGCTCACAAAATTCGATTGTTCGCCGCGATCACAAACTTGTAAATTTTGTAGAAAAATTGGTGCGACTGAAAGAAAAATGGAAAAACATGATTTTGTTAGAATTTTGACCATAAATTACGATAAAAATATTTTCAAAATTTTTTGGGGTAGTTTTCACCCTTTTTTTAAGGGTTAAAATTTTAAAGCCGAGATTTCGAGAAATATGTCACGATTTTGTTTCAATTTTTTATTTTTTTTATTTCCTTACGATTAATTATTGTTTTGTGATGACCAGGAACTGATCCTAAAAAAAACTAAAGGTGAAAACTACCCCAAAAAATTTTGAAAATATTATCGTAATTTGTGGTCAAAATTCTAACAAAATCATGTTGTTCCATTTTTTTTCAGTCGCACCCATTTTCCTACAAAATTCACAAGTTTGCGATCGAGGCAAAAAATCGAATTTTGTGAGCGCCACTGACGGCCATGGTGTGAATCAAAAAATCTGAAAAAATCTGATAATTGTTTTCTCATAAAGTACTACCTATTCCCATATATTCTACTAATCAGATGAATAAGTTTTTCAGTTTTAGAACTATGTTTTAGAACTGTTTCAAAATATGTTTTTTTGGAATAGGTTATCGATTATCAATAAACCGATAAATAGTCGAAAAAAATCAGCTACTACTACCTTTTTGCGCTAACCAAATGTTTTCTGTCAAGATAAGACAAAACAACCCTATTTTATGTCCGAAGAGTCTGTAATAAGAATAAATTAGAGTGTTTAAACTTTAAAGCAACGCATTTTCGCCATTATTATGTGCAATTTATTTGTACTGAAATGAGACTTACATAAGCACATGTTAAATAGATCTCCGTAAGTACTATGGTTGCTAAATTTAAAGAAATAAACCAAAAAGTATGACTAAGAGTGATCGGTTTATTTCACTCAATAAGGGAAAACTTGCTTAGTCCAAACACATACTGATGCACAGTTAAAAAAAAACTGAATATGTAATGCAAATTGCTACACATTTAGGTCCTACGGAAACCTCCATTATAGAACAATGCAAAGCTTGCTTTAAGGGTAAATTTAATGCTCTTTGCATTAGCAAGTTGTTTTCAAACTTCTAGCGTAGCAAGTTGTTTTCAAACTTCTACCATTTCAATAAAAAATAAATTATGATGTTAGAGTTGTACTAAAATTTGTAGTTTTGCATTCAAATTAGTTTTAATGCAACATTTGCTTTGCAATTTAATAATAACCTGCTTTACATAACCCATAGTGCAAGGCATGTTTTAAAAATTGCAGTAACTTTTTCAACTGTGTGGGGTATGCACGTTTTCAATTCGTCAGGTGATTTGTCTGGTTAATTTCGACAATAAACGACACTCAAATTTTTAAACTATAGATGTAGCACAGAGCCACGGTGTTGTTGACACGCGTTGAATGTGAGAAGCACAGAGAAGTTTTTTATTCCACATAGGGGTAAAACTACTTCAACATTGTCTGAATATCTAATTAGTAATTTCCATAGAAGATTTTTCATCTGAGTCTAAATTAATTAACGCTGGTGTGGCGTTCGTTCACTCCTTTTAAGGGGTGAAATGCATGAACAAATAATTCACCCCCAAGAAAGATTTCACAACAATGTATTACAATTAGTATGGTTGACGAAGAAATTGTTGAATGCAAACACATTTCTTAGTGTAAATTCTTCATTCATATTGCTACATGGTTAACACTAGCAGAATAAGGTACAATCGAGTGGAAAGGAATGTAGAGAAAAACTGCCTATACTCGATGTTACTACATATCAAGGCGAGATATTGGCCCCTTAACACAAATATATCCAGCGTCCTACTTCCATGCTAGGAGCCGGAGCGGCTTCGAGCGAGTGCCTGTCTTGCGCCATATCTTACAAAGCCATATCTTACAAAGAAAAGTCTGGTGTATAGTAGGATTACAATTAGTGTTTCCAATCCGGTTTAAGCCGGATTGAAATTATCCGGATAATGCGTAAAAATCTTGCTATCCGATATCCGGTTAATTCACAAAAAATATCCGGATAACTAAATTAAAGCAAAAAAAAATTATTTGCGCTATTTACCTTTTTAAAAATTTTAATCAGCTACTACTAATTTTTTCATAATAGACGATTTCGTTTTGTTGACCTAAGAATTATCATTCCAGCAATTGTTTTGTACTTGAATTTTTAGAAGTGTAATTTAGACTGGGTTCCAATTGAATGCTAATTGGTCTCCGCAATACTAAAATGATTTAGCACATTTTCAAGTTGACTAAATCCAATACTTGCATTGTAGACTTATTTGAGCTGACAGTTAAACATTAACTTCAAGTTTAATTTTAAAATTGTTAAGAATTTTAAATTCTATTATAAAATTTAAAGTTTTTGTATTATTAAATATCAGAACAATATATTATTGAATATTGTGTATCAAATCAGTTTTTGGTCACTTCCGTTAGAGAAAATTTATTTATTTTAATTATTTATTCACTTTGATGTTTGAAACTATAAATTATTTTCTAGTTTTTAATACAAACAACTCAATAACAATTATATGATTTTTGTCACCGGTGTTCAAATTTATAATTATTTAGAAGAAATAAATTGGAACGATATCATGCTAAATTTTTAAATTTAGCACGATTTAGAATTTGGAGACCATTTAGCATTCTATTGGAATGCAGTTTTACATTTACAAACTGAAAACAGTATTTTTCCGTGTCATAATTTACAGTTCAATTTTGAGTAATTTATAAATATTTAAAGTTAATCACATTAAGACAGTCTATTAACAAAAGGAAAAATGTTGAGCTAGCTTCATTAATGATGTTGTTGCAGGATTCAACATTATCCCGAAATGATAATTTTTACGATTTTAGTTATGTTTCTAAAACATCAGTTATCATTTATATAAAAAAGTTAATAAATATTTTGTTTCCGGATACCAAAACATCCGAAAATGTTTAGTTAATAATGGCAGATCAATAAGAGAAGGAAAATGAAAATTCTCCAAATCCGACCGAACTATGTACATTAGTCATGGAATTGAAAAATACGATTTCACCAATCGAAAATAGTAAAGTTATTCGTTCAAATAATTATTCATTACCGGACAAGAAATTTAATTTATATAGCGCATGTAAAACACTCATTCCTAACCTAGAAAAGCTAATAAAAACTAGAAATCTTTTGAGTTGCCAATGTTAAACGCTCTTGAATTTTTTAAATATTATTTTGCAGATGAAAATAAATTTTGATTGCTTTTGATTTGATTTTAATTTTTTAAAACTATTGTTTTTATTAAAGGCATTATCCTGATTATTATCCGGATATCCGGATAACTACTTTACATACTATTCGATATCCGGATAGTTAAAATCACGGATAATTGGAAACACTAATTACAATATGTGTCTCAACAATACACAAAAACCTTTTAAGACCAAGGCCCCACAACAACTTTTGTTCTAAGGTGTTGATGGACGCAAATCATTTATTTTGATTTTTTATAGTTTTTTTTAATGAACGGATAACTAAACAATAAATCCTTTTACATATAAAATATGACATACGCCAATATTTCATAATAGGATAGAAAAAATAAAAATAATAAGAGACAAATTTTTTTTAAAAATTTGTAGAAACAAAACAAAAAAGGGAATCATGATTAAAGGTCAATGATCAAAGCCAACATATAGAGTTATATGATGGCTCGTCTCTTCGAGCAAGCAATAGCGTGTCATAATAAAGGGATATTTCACATCTAAGATTGAGGGTGCTATCGTTGACTGACTGCAGTTTATCCGTGCGCACCACTCAAATATCATCTTGATAGTGTTATCTCAATGCTATTACCAGGAGATGTGATCAACGAAAGGAAAACGCGGGGTTGTCACACCCATAGATCAAAAATAAAAAAAATTAAAATTACACCACATTAAAAACTGATTCCTCCATGCGGGAGAGACCTCCATGTACGAACCTTTGAAAGTAACAGTTGCACTCCGACCAGTAGGCTCAGTAAATTGTAGAATGAGGCCTAGTGAACCGTGAGTGTCCATTAGTTGGTCGCGCACGGAACTTCATTCCGTCACTAGCTCGATTTGACCGAGGGTTCTACCGACCGATCTTTAACTAGCGAATTTTCAAGAATCTGAGATACCAAAACAAAAAATGTACCTAATTAAATACCTAGGTTTTAGTTGGAGATGGCTGCTTTGCCACATCTCTTCCTATTAATTTACGTTAACATGAAAAACTTAACAGGATTACAAAAAAAATAAATTTTAACTTAATAGTGTTACCAGTATTAGTCGGGCGGGGTATTATTTTCCAACACATAAATGTAATCACAATATTGTTAATTTACACAATATTATGACATTCATATTCCGAAATAACAAAGTAGTGTAAAAATCTACACAATACTGCGAATCTGAAAAGAACAATATAGTTACTATCAAAATCATTATCAAATTTCATCGTTTCACAAAGAACAGACGGAATAAGAAAAATTGAACAGAAGAAACTCTGACGACCCTAGTATCGTCTTGTTTTTTATTTACACATATACAATATTACCCAATAAATGAATGACTCACCTCATTATTGTAGCAGATTCAACTCCTCTTCACCTGCTTCACACCTAATCTATCATTATTCGTATCTTAACTAAGATTAATTGTACTGCGCCAATTGTAAAAGCGATTGTTGAACAATATAATAAAATGTAATGCATCAAATCAAATTGTTGAACAATATTAATAAAATGCAATACACCAAATCAAATGCTGCGCCAAATCATAAGATGATTGTTGAACAATATTAATAAAATGCAATATATCAAATCAAATGTTGCGTCAAATGATAAGGTGATTGTTGAAAAAAATTCAATAAAATTCAAAAAATATATCAAATCAATTGTGGCTCCAAATGACAAGAGGATAGTTGATATTATATGAATTATGTTGACTGATGTAAGGAAGAGAAAAAAATGCCAATTTATAAAGTTGTGAAATGCTGATAATTATTCTTATTATATTTTAAGTAGTTTTGTAAAAAAACACTGAATCAGCTTCTGTTTTTAAAAAATTTTTTTGATATTTAGATTTTTATTTTATTTTTCTTATATTTCGCCTCATTGGCATCATCTGAGATTTTAATTGACAAAATTTGTTTAAAACATTTAATCTTATGACTAATGCATGAATGTCGAAAAAATATTAATTCTGTAATTACAGATAGAAGACCTTATTAGAAATTTTTTGAATACTTAAACTATTTAATAAATTAAATTAAAATGAAAACACATTAGAATGACTACTAAACAACACATTAAAAATAACTACTAAACTAATTAACTTAACATAAAAACACGTTAAAAATTACTTACATAGTCTTTGGTAACTAAATCGTTTATTTTAAAAAATACAAAAATGGTTAATTCAAATTTTTATTAATTTTTAATTTTTATTTGGTTTGTAAGAGTACAATATTAATGTTTGAAAGGAAAATGTGTTAATTTTATTGTAATAAATTACGAGACTTATCCATCTCGAGAGTAATGGTAGTGTCATCTGATTATTTAAATGTCAACTAGATTCTATGACTTAAATTCGAGATAAATATTAAATGTCGAAAACTAAAAGCATATCGTTATTGAGTTAAAATTGTGTTTATGGTTTGAGTGAGTCTTTGATATTGTATACTTGTACATATTGACGGTTTAGGTGTATTTACTATATTCGTTTATTGTTCTGAAGATCAAATGAATTTTAATTGTTTAAGTTTTTGTAAATGTTGAGTAGTGTTTTTTGATTATGACTTAAGAACTGTGTATCTGTTTTGTTATTTACTGTTTTATTTTGATTAATATAAATATGTATCATTTCTAGCGTTTCTCGTTTCCGTTTTTTAGTTTCTATCTCTAAGATACTTGTGTTTGTGAAGTCAAAAGTGTGTTGATTATCCTTGGCATGTTTTGCCAGTGCTGTGTTCTCTGCTTTGTTGAATATATCACGTTGGTGCTGCTTTACACGTTCATTTAGGGTTTTTGACGTGTGACCAATGTACGATTTGTTTGGACAATCTAAACAGTTTATTTTGTAAACTACATTTGAAGTTTTTGTAGGTGGTATTTTGTCCTTTAATTTTGAGAACAATGTCTTTTGGGAAGTATTAATTGTCTTTTTTGCAATCTTTGTATTTTGTGTATGATTAATTGTTTTCATGCATTTTTCTGTAAGGTGTGGAATGTAGGGAATACTTCCAAATAGTACATTGGGTTGTCTGTTTGTAGTTGTTATATTGTTGGCACTCTCAGCATTATCGTCTGACGGATTATTATTCAACGTAAAAATTGTTTTGTGGATAAGTCTGTTGATCAGTTTGTGTGGGTAATTATTTCCAGTTAAAATATTTTTAATTTTGTATATATTGTTCTGTAGGAATTTGTTATCACTCAGTTGTATTACTCGTTTTATAAATGATATTGCGACATTGATTTTCATTGTTTGTGGATGGTTTGATAAGTAATTTAGAAGTCTGCCAGAATTGGTTGTTTTTTGGTACCAACATGTCGTTATTTTATTGTTTGCTCTTTTTAATTCTATGTCTAAGAAGGTTATAGAATTACATTTTTCTTCTTCAACTGTAAATTTTATACTATCGTTGAAGAGTTCGAAAACTTCTTTAGTAGAACGTATTAATTCTCTGGGTATTGCTAAAATTACATCATCTACGTATTTTTTGATAAAGGTTGGTTTTCTGTTTAATTGATTCAGACTGTCTTCGAATAGTTTTTCCATTACAATGTCTGCCAGTATAGGTGATAATGGATTACCCATTGCTAAACCTTTTTTCTGTTTAAATACTCTATCATTGAAGGTGAAAAAATTATTGTCAATTACACAGAGTTTTAAAAGGTCCATGAATTCTGTTTTTTGTAGAGTAGTTTCATATTTTATTTCTTCAAATCTGTTATCGACCTCTTCTATTGCTACATCAATTGGAATATTTGTGAATAAGGAAATTACATCAAAGGAGCATAGGACGTCGTTGTCTGCTAGCGTTATATTGTCTACAAAATGTTTGAAATCAGTTGAGTTTTTAACATTGAAACGGCTGTTGGTTGTGAGTTGTTTGAGGGTTTTGTTCAAATATTGGGCTATGTTGTACACTGGTGAACTAATGGTAGATACGATTGGTCTGAGAGGGATATTGGGTTTATGAAGTTTAGGAAGGCCATATATTCTTGGTAGGATAGGGTTATTAATTTTAAGTGATGTATAAGTTTTTTTGTCAATAGAATTTTTCTTTAGTAGGACATTTAGCATTCTTGTAGATTTACTAGAGAGTTTGGATGCGATTTTGTCGTTTGTTATTTCGGTGTATGTGTCCTGGTCATTCAATAGGTCTATCATTTTACTGTCATATGCTTGTTTTTCCAAAACTACTTAAAATATAATGAGAAAAGTTTTAGTTTTAGTTTTTTTACAAAACTACTTAAAATATAATGAGAAAAAAATGTGTGCACTAGGAGAAAGTTATATACTCAGTGTTGAATGCTAAGAAAAACCAATGAATGGCGCCAATTGTTGAAGATGTATATGATTTAGGTCGACTAAGGTAAAGAAAAAAATGTCGGCAATTGTTGAACTTGAAGGAAATATGTTGCACGATGTAATCCAACAAATGACGGCAAAAACTAATTAAAAAATGCCGGTTTTGAAAACAGTAATTCAAAAATGTCAGTTTTACCTGCAATCACAATTTCTTATATTTGCAATCTTAAAATTTATCCAAAATGTTTTTTTTCAATATTAATTTGTTTTATCCCACAAAATGTTTGATTTTTTTTAATTTACTTATATTTTTTTTTAGCTTCAATCACACAAACTCAAAATTAAATTTCTTACAAAAATATTGACACTTGTTACACAGAGCCCCGCGCCCTCTCACGAGGGAAAAAAAAAATTTTTTTTTTAGATTTTTGAGATCAATTAAACTCAAGTAAGTAAAGAAGTAATTGGAATTTTTTCAATTCAAAGGTAAGGTTTGAAGTTTTTCAGAAAAAAACTCCAATTCACATTTTTCGTGTTTCGGATCGGATTCGAACCTACCCTCGTCAGTGCCCGGCTCGAATCCTTGGGCAGACACGCTATCGATTACGCCGTTAAGGTGATGACAATTTCAAAGTTGAAACTTCTTCATCACTTATTTATTTTACTTAAGTTGAATTTTTCCACTGTCATTAGACTCCATATTATGGAAATGTTTTTACATTATATGGGATTTTTTGTATTAAATTTCTAGACAATACTTTGTGTGAATTCATAGAATGGGGAATATTTCTATTCTAATTAACATCCTAAGTCACGTTTGTATAGTCATTATTGCTTGTTTCCAATCAATGTGAAATCAATGGCTGACACTTGGTCAATTTGTAGTTCTATATGTATTAACATTAGACTACATTAAGGGAATTTAAATTTATTTTAGATTTTTGAGATCAATTAGTTAATTTTTTTTTCAACAAAATAGAAATAAATTATCATTAAATCAATACTTATTTAATTTGTTTAATATTTATTATAAAAAACTACAAAATAATCAAAGGGGGGACCAAGGTAAAATTGAAAGTTTGATCCTTTATAGCTTTTTACCCCCTCATTTCCGCAATATTTTTTCATAATAATAATGCAGAGGACCTTATCTTTCTATTCATCTAAAAAAAATTGCTAATTTGAAACCCCAATAGGATTGTATACCGCTGAAAATATTACATTATTTAATTAGGAGCTAAAGTGCTACTTTTTGTGTTGAGTCTATAGTTATGTTGAGTGTATAGTACAATTATAGACGATATACAAAAAATCACTTAACGATACGACACAAAAAGTCACAAACGTTTAAATTTTTTATAAATATGAAAATATAATAAAGGGTGCGCCATTTAAAGTTTTAAATTTGAATCGGCTATAAAAAAAAACTACCTGTAATTTTTTCAAATTTCCGGTTTTATTGGAAAGTTTGAATTTTGTCATTTAATAATGGAACACAATTTCATTCATATGACCACCACAACTGGCTCGGCAGTACCTCATCCGATCAATTCAATTTTTCAGTACATTTTCTATTGTCAAGAGAATGACATTCAATTCAAGAGAATGACATGGACGACATATGGTTTCAACAAGACGGGGCCATATTTAACACAGCCAAAGCAACCATCGATATTTTACGCACTGTTTTTAAAAATCGAATAATCAGCCGAAATTGTGATGTCAATGGCGGCCACCTCGGAGCTGTGATTTGAGCCCTTTGGATTATTTTCTGTGGAGAGACATTAAGGATAAATGTTACGCAGAGCATCCAGAGACAACTGAAGCGTTGAAACATCAAATCGAAGTTGCCATTGAAGAGATTCGACCCGAATCAATCGAAAATGTACTGAAAAATTGGGATGAGGTACTGCCGAGCCAGTAGTGGTGGTCACGAATAATATTGTGTTCCATTATAAAATGACAAAGTTCAACCTTTCCAATAAAACCAGAAATTTGAAAAAATTATAAGTAGTTTTTTTTTTATAATTATTATTATTATTATTTATTTCAATGTAAGTAAGCTGAAAGCTTTTATTTACAATACATATAACGACATGATCCCAGACACATATTTAAAAATAAGAGATATAATATACAAAAACAAAAAATAACAATCATACAAATATTTAAATGCAACTTACAAAATTAAAGTGCGCTTTATACATATTTAAAAATTTTGCCATAGATGAGCAAATTCTTAAACTAAATGGAAGTTCATTGTACTTACTCAACCCAAGGACGAAAAATGAAGAGTTAAAAATGTTTGATTTATTTGCCGGTAGTATTATATGCCCAGTGCGCAAAGAGCACGCCATTTGGATCTTTTTAAAAAGATACGGAGGTCTTTTAATGAGTAAAATCTTATGAACATAAGCACAAATTCGAAACTCAAAAAACTCTTTAATGCCACAACCTAATAATTTACCAGCAAATGCTGAAATGTGATCATATTTTCGTAGAGAAAAACATACCTAACACATGCGTTGAACAACATCTTCAATTTATACATACATTTTTCACGCATTCCGTTCAACACAACATCACAAGAAAGTAAGTGGGGCAAAATAAAAGACATGAATAACTTATGTCTATATAGCCGATTCAAATTTAAAACTTTAAATGGCCCACCCTATACTTCAAAAACTAATAAATATGATTTATTACCGTCATAATTACTTCCAAAAAGTAAAAAACATTTAAATTTATATAAATAAAATTTTTGATCAAAGCAAGCTCCAATTCAAAATTTCATTATCCAATTAAACTATTTGTTATGTTTTGTTGTCATAGTTACATACAATAATTCAAAATTTCATAATCCAATCAGAATCAATTTCTTATTTTTTGTTGTCATAGTTATACAATTTGTTTGAAAAAACAACAAATAACGAATGCTACTTAACTCCGCCGTAATATAAAATACAAATGGCGTTACATCTGCAACCGATTTGATAATAAGTCAAAAAAGTAAAACTTTAACTAACTCCCTAGCGGCAGTAAAGTTAAACTTTACAGCCGTTTGCCGAAAAAAAATATTGTTCCTCACTTAGATTCAATGATCTCTTAAAACTTTTACTGTCCAGCTGACGGTTTTACCCCTGATACACCTGCAGCTGATTTTTGCTAATATACTTTTAATAGTATTATAATTCATCAGTATGAATTTCATCTGGCATCAAAATTCAAATGACTTGACTATATCGCTTTATGATACAGATATATACGAGAAGCTGACCTATAATCCCCCATTCGCCAATCACCTGATCACTTTTTCTTCAATTTTTATGGTATAAACATGCAGCATATAAATTTTGAAGCTGCATCACATGATTTTTGGAATTCGTTTTTTTACCAGTTTAAACCTTTCCCACAGCCAGTCCTCCCACAAGTCTGGTGGCTGACTCTTATTTGCTACATCACAAATAATTAATCTATCTATAAAAATTAAATTCAATCGGCATCAAAACACTAACAAAATACAACGCTGCCTTCCGGTCTATTAGTTGATCATCAATTTCAAGTTTTAACCTCTTTTGAAAAGAGCTCCAGCATGTCGAAAACGAAATCGAAAAGTAAGCGTGGCTTGATTACTTTGTCTACCTACTCCGTCTCCAAACAACAAATGTTTCAACGCTTGGGGCTTTTCTTACCTGACTAAACAGCGTAGTCACACTTTATTTTAAAAATGTTTGTTATTTTAATTTGTTTGTGGATATTAAACATAAATGCTATTAACAGACATGTTTCGATAATTATATTATCATCTTCAGTTGTCAGTATATCAGTACCGCGTCTGTTTAGTGTATATAAACAGAGTTGGTTTGTTTTAAACATTGTTTAAAACAGTGTTTAAAACAAATTGTTTTTTTAAACAATGTTTTAAACAAAAATTGTTTTTTTGCTATGTTGTTTTTTTTAATAAAATCTTTGTATTTATGTTTCTCTCAAGTCTTTTGATTTTTTGTTTTTGTTTACATATATTTTAAAGAAGGAATACACATAGAGTTATATGAAAGCTCGATTCTTCGAGCAAGCAATAACGTGGCATCATCAAAGAAAACATCATAGATAAAATTTAGAATTGGCTAGTGAATGTCTCACTACTATTGCCAGTGGTGGTATGTGACGTTAACGTTAACTCGTATGTCAATACTAGCCAAAATATTGGTACAAAAATGCCTTGCCAGGGGACTGATAATTTGAGAGCAGGGGACTGATAATTTATCAGTATTTCGCTTAAAAATGACAAAATTACGTCTAAAAAAAATAAACGGATTCTATACCAAGGCAATATATTCACGACGTATAAAACTACAAAATTACCTGTAATTAAAATACTTTTTACGAAAATACTTGCCAGGGGACTGATAATTTGACTGGGCAAAACATGATCTTGCTATGCTAATGATGACTGTTTTGATTGATAAAACCTCGGAGTAAGTCAAACACTTGCAATATTAAAAAAAATTTTTTTTATATTAATATACGAAATAAGCCGAGCCGTCCAAAATTCCCATGTTTGTAGAACTACGTATTTATATCACCATTATTAGAGATAGAAAAAATGTTGTTTTTTTTTAGAATATGCCGATAACATCTTCGTGACGCGGTTGAAAAGTAAAGAAAATTGTCAAGAATACGATAACTTGAATGTCACAATTTTATAGTATGTATAGAAAAAGATCTATGAGTTGCTTCCATCTCGCACAAATTTTCCCTCCACGGCTTCACGCACACAAATATAGTTTATTTAAATTTACCATTACTAAAACAAAACATTTAAAATTCCAAATGGCAACCTGCTATAATAACGAATTCCGGCCTTATTTATTCAAACGATTCTTATCAATAAAATCAAAAAAAAAATTAATAACGATATATTTTATTTTCATCTTAAAAAAACTTATTGAAATTTTATGATTTCGATAAATCAAAAATTCATTTCAGTTTGTTAAAAAAAAGAGATTCTGAAAAAGCAAAAAAAAATATTTATCTTAACAAAAAGCACAACAGATTTCATTTGAAATCATAAAAAAATGATGTGGATTTGGTTGTTATGATTCTTAAATACACTTAATCCCTCCCACCAATAAATGCTATTATAAATCGAAATGAAATTTGGATAAAACTAATAGGGAAATTTTTCTATTATTAATATTTAAATGAAAAATGGAGTCACGACGAATGGTAGAGAACTTTGTGTTTTGTAAAATATAAAACAAAATTAAAATTTTTTTGACATGAAATTTGAATTTTCATCTAATGATTAACGTTTTATAATATTACAATTGATGGGGTATAACCTATTGCAGTAACGACCCGAGGGTCATCCGGGTCATGACGAAATATTATAAATGTTTGACACTTAAATTAAAATTTCCATTTAATTTTTGCCATCACTGATTATACTTAATATACAATCAAACTTAGCGTCGGCTATTTGCAGTATTTTATCAGCAACAGGGCAATTCATTAACTGGCGTAAGTTGGCTATTGTTATGTTGTTAAACGCAGTTATAATTTACAATGTTGAAGAAAAACATTTCAGAAAACCTCTCCATGGAGATACTCTTGAAAAATACAATATTTGTCAAATAACGACACTTTAATTACTTATTTTTCAGGTATTTCTATTAATCAGAAGAAGTTGAAGCTATAGATTTAGTAAAACCTCACCGCCTAACCTTTGGCATAAAAACTTCTTTACAAAGACAATATTTTTTGTCAAAAAACTACACTAATAGGCAACTTCGGGAAAAAAATGGTTAATAGAATGTATATTAAATCAGGAAACACAATCTATCAATTAAGCTTAAAAAGGTCTTTATTTAGAAGCTCTACCCCCGACCAGAGAGCTTAATAAAAACAGTTGGAAAAGATTAGATAGTTAGATTTTTTATGAAAACATTCATAGAAGTTTGCTTAGACAAACGAAATTAAAAGCAACACAGATAGAAATCAAGGTTTTTTTTATGCTTAATAGGTTATATTCCATGCTTAAATTACGTTAATTCTCAACCGTGAATAAGCCAGGTGTATTATATACTTATAAGGTATACTTGTTCAAAAAATCACTAAAGTGCTTATTATGAATATTACTCTATGAATTTTATACATATAGTGTACGTAGCGTGACTAATTAGGAATAGAGAATTAACTTTGTTGAAAAAATATTGTATACTTATTAGATAGCAAAATATGACTATAAGGAACAATATTTTTTGTAAAATATCATGCCTCTTATTTATAAAATTATGGCGCTTAGGAATAATAAATTATAGAACACGTATTTCTGTTCCTAGCTTTACAGGTATAGAATAAACCTTATGCACGGACAGAAATCTAGGTTTTTTATGCTTAATAGGGTATATTTCGTGCTTAAATTACGTTAATTTTCAACCATGAATAAGCCAGGTGTATTATATACTTATTAGGAATACTGTTTTGAAAAATTACGATGGAGCTTATTATGAATATTATTCATAATTTTATGAATATTGGGTACATAACATGACCAGTAGGTACAAAAAAAAATTTGCTGTACAAAATTTGTATACTTATTAGAGAACAAAATATAACTATTTTTTATAAAAAACATGCCTCCAATGCATAAATTTATGTCGCTTAGGAATAAATAAATTATTTAACCAGGGTTTTTTATATTTCCTAGCATTTGATGAAAGTCTTCTAAATCTAAACCTGTCATATATATATTTCAATTATATATTACTATATCTTGTATTTATATTTACCTATCATTTGAATGAAGGAACACCACTTACTTTTAATAGTCATACCCATACAATTTAAATATTATGTTTACAGAAGCTACCCAATGATCACTAACAGAATGAAATTATTTTTCGCTTGTAGTTTATATATATTCAACTCAAATTCACAAAAAAGTCTAGTGAACTTTAAAATCTATCCATTATTTAGATCTATTTCATGCTCATTTTGAAATACAACATGATTATTAGGTATGAAAAATTATATTTTTGTTATTTATTTGTTTGTGACTTGTAATCACAGTTTCGTTTCTTTTATTATTTTATGCGAGGTTTTTCTATTCCACGAGTTCAAAAAAATGTATGCCTTAAAGACATGGATATTGCAAGAATATTATAAAAAGTGGTTATCAGGAATTAACATTTATAATTTATAAAAATTATTTAGAAATATACAATTTAGGAAAATAAATAATATAAATGTATGTAAATATTTATTACTAATATATTATATTTTGAACTTTCCCTGAAAAATAAAATCTATGTTCACAAAATAAAGTTGCGTATAGAACAATAATTTTTGACTATAAAATACCTTTCGACAGTTTCTTCACTATCAATAAATAGAGAATATAAATTAAAAGAGAATATAAATAAATACCGTTTGATTCTATTACCGTTTGATTGTAATATAATTATTTTGTGGTTTTAGCTAGATTTCATATAAAAATCTACCTATTGGAATGTGCTTCATCTTAGAATTTCGGAAAAATTTTGGTGGCAAACGACTATATATGATAAGCGGAGACGGAAAATAAAAATGAAAATAAAGTTTATATATATATGGGTAGTTCTTTTATAAACCGAACAGATTTGGACAAAATCTGACCTACCCATTTTTGATTTGGCTGAAATTGTTTTTAGGGGTTTTTTATCGAAAAAAAAAGATATACGGGTTCGAGGATTTTTTTTTTTTGGAAAATAGAGCTGTTTAAAATTTTGAGAATTTCGTGATTTTTGGCTTGAAGACTTATTTGCAAAAATTCATAACTTCGGTTCTATAGAAGATAAAAGCTTTCTCTTTTTTTTATTTGAAAGTTAAAAAATGGAATTTTTTAAAAATAAATATTTTCAACTAAAATTATTAACAAGCTCCTATTGTTATAAACAAATAAAATGCTAAAATTAAATTTTAACCATTGCCCCGCCCCACCCATGAAATTAATTTTTAATATAATCATCGTATTCAACGTTCAATTTCCTATAAAAAATGTATTTTTTTTTTATTGAGAAATGATATTTACTGTTAGAAATAAATTAATTTATCGAGCGCGGGACGACAAAAAAATATATGTATGGGTCATTCTTTTACATACCGAACAGATTAGGACAAAATGTGACTAAGGCATTTTGATTCAGCTGAAAATTTTTTTACGGGTTCTATATAAGAGCAATTTCACGAAGATTCAACAACGTTTTGACTTGACCCCTTTTAATTTTGATTATTTTTTGTTTATAGATAGTCTTTGATAAATAAAAAATACAAGTTCTCTTAGAATTTTTTTTTTCGACCAGGGGTCTTCACAGGGTGCCCCTCAATTTTTGTTATTTTGTGATGTGAGTGCATTTTGACGAGCGATTGTAGAAAAACTACTCAATCGATTTTCATAAATGATATGTCGTTGAATAGGTATTAGAACAAAGTTTTTAAAAATGTACACTGTTAATTTTTTGAAATAATTTTTAACGGTGTAACATAAGAAAAAAACGGTGTAATTGAAAAAAAGATGGCATAGCCTTTTTTTTTTTTTTTTTTTTTAAACTAAATTGAAGCTTATTTTATATCTAACAACTTGTGAAAGTTTAGGACTAGCGTCATTTTTTGTTTTAGAGATAAAACTCGTTGTGCATATGACTGTCGGGAATCAGTTTTTTTTGTTCTGAAGGAAAATTATAAAAATGGCGATTTTTAGATTCAGATTTTTTTTTTATGTTAAATATAAAATATTTTATTATTAAATGAACTTTTTAAAAAGCAATTTCAGTCAAGTTCAGCAAAATTTTGCGACATTTTGACTCGACCCTTTTTAATTGAACGTAGAATACGATGATTACACTAAACACTCTTTATTTATTTGGATAATGGCTAAAAATTGATTTTAAAATTTTGCTTGTTTATAACAATAGGAATTTGTTAATAATTTTTATAAATAACACTTTTTTTAAATTGCATCTCTATTCTTTAAAATAAAATACACAAAAAGTGTCTATCTTTGCCAGAACCAAAGTTATGAATCTTTGAAAACAAGTCTTCAAGCCAAAAATCACAAAATTCTCGACATTTAGAACCGCTCTTATTTCCCTAAAAAAAAAATCTTTAGTACGACTGAAATTCGAATTATTCTTAATTTTTTCAAACAATTTCCATTAACAAAAAATTTTAAAATCAATTCAATTTTAATTTTTTTTTTTAAATATAGTTCTAACCTTCCTTTAAAATATATCAAATTTACAAAGAGGCGTTAATTCGTGTTCTTGAGATATTTAATTTTAAAGATTTTTAGTCCGATTAAAATTCTAATTGTTCATTATTTTCTCGAACTGTGATTAAAATTTTTTGATGATAAAAATTGTTCGAAAAAATAATGAACAATTAGAATTTTAGACTGACTAAAAATCTTTAAAATTAAATATCTCAAGAACACGAATTAACGCCTCTTTGTAAATTTGATATATTTTAAAGTAAGGTTAGAAATATATTTAAAAAATGAAAAAATTTAAAATTTAATTGATTTTAAAATTTTTTGTTAATGGAAGTTGTTTGAAAAAATTAAGAAAAATTCGAATTTCAGTCGTACTAAAAATCTTTAAAATTAAATATCTCAAGAACAGGAATTTTGGCCTCTTTGTTAATTTGAAATATTTTAGAGTAAGGATAGAACTATTTTCAGAAAAAAAATTAATTTAATTCCAATTGATCTTTGACCCTAGCGCCATCTTTAAAAAAGTTTTTTCAATATTTTTATTTAAATATTAATTATAAAAACAATAAATTAATTTTTTTTCAAACGACTAACTAATCATCTATCAAAAAAAAAAAGTTTGATGAAATCAGTAAAGCCGTTCTTGAGCAATTTAATTTCAAAGTTACATCGGATTGGCAGAATTTTCATTTTTCATGCATGTTGGGGTGCCCCCTATGCTCAAACTATGCACTTTAAAAAAATTTAAAAATAAGTTGTATTTTTTATTTTGTCCATACTACTTATATGCCAAGTTTCAGGAAAATCAAAAATGGTCAAGTTCAAATTTCGACTTTTTCACCTGCGTAGATCACGTTTTTCATCATATATATAACGAAATAAGATATAACGGAATTTGGCGGCACTCTCACAGTCGCATTTTTCCACCTACACCAAATAACTTTTTTATATGTTTCGGCAAATAATGTCTTTGTGCAAGTTCGTGAACTGGCCATATCCGGGTAACAGTTAAGCTAGAGCCTAAAAAGTCGAATAATCTAGGGCGCTATAACATCCGTTTGAATCATAGTATTTTAATTAAATTTATAAATATTGAATATTTGAACATATTTCTATCATTGTTATCCAAATGACAACTTTGGCGTTCCAGGTTCCTGCGAAATCAGCTGTTTAAAAAATTTGCCAAATTTTTTTGTCCTTGATCTAGTGAAACTGGCCAAGCTCACATTTGAAAACTTTTTTACACAAAGATACAATATAAAATTTTAAAAAAAATAGTTCAGGTCTAAAGGTAGAGGCCCCAGGGCTGTTGAAATGAAAACAAACGCAAAAGGCAATGCTTTCATCATGTTTGAGTTTATGTTATTTAAATTCATTTTAACTTTTAAGCATTCTTTTAAACTATAGCCTCACTAACTTCCAGCTTTTTAACCTAAAAGTTGTCTTTTTATAAGCAATTTAATGCACCTATTGTAGACAAATCTGAAGCCATTTAATACCATAGGAAAATTAGCAAATTCTCTTTTGTTTTTATTTTTTTCAGTAAGTAAAGTTCGAAAAAGATTAAATAATAACAAAAAAAACCAAAACAAAGATGATTTTGAATTAAAATTGTTTGATAATGTTTAATTATAAATTATGTGTGATGGTATAATTGTAGTTGAAATTGAAATTTGTTGGATAATTCCGTTTATACTTAGTTTTTTTATTTTAACTAATTTGATACGTTGATTCTACTTGTGTGCATATCTGTCTGATCAAGAAATCTGCCTTTTTCTAGCGGATATATATGTCGCTAGACTTTTTTTAATCGAACCAATTTGTATTGTAAAATAATGAAATGATATGACAATATCTTCCTTTTGATATGCCAAGTAATATAGAAGAAACAAAACGAAGCTTCAAGAAGTGAAATAAGTTGTTAGAAAATAAAATATTTTTATTAATGCTGCCTTTAAAGCGACATAGGAAATTAGTAGATGTAATTTAAATCTGTGCTGTAAACACTTTTTATTTTAAAATCTTGCAACTAATTTGATATCTAAGCTTACTACAATTACAAACGATTCAAATACTTACGATTCAAATTACAATCTACGTTTTAAACTCATGTTAAATATGCCAAGATGCAAATTATAATATACTATCTACTAATTTGCTATGTCGCTGTAAATGCGGTATTAATTAATAAATTTAATAATTGTTTAATTCATGAAGAAAGTTGAAAAAACAAAAATTAAAAATCGTACTTATAAAGAATAATCAATGCCTACAAATCATATAAAATAACCGAAAAACAAACATTATTATTTAGTGATGATGTATGGGATGAATTATTTATACCTTACTATTCATAAAATTTCATGCTTCCTAGTTATATTATATGCACATTTTTAAATATTAAATGATTATCAGGCATGAAAAATTATAATTTTGATATTCATTGTTTATCAATAGTAATCATTGTTTTGTTTTTTTCAAAATTTTATGCTAACGTGTTATATTCCATGACTAAGTATTCATAAAAATGAATGCCTTAAAGTCATGGATATTGCAACAATATTATAAAAAGTGGTTATCGGGAATTAACATTTATAATTATGTTATATAAAACTTATGACTTGCAATCATAGCTTTATTTTTATCCGTGAAACCACATTTCGACTTGGATAAAACTTCTTAAAAATCTTAATCTTAAAACTACAAAAAATTATTTGTTTTAAATTCAGTAAAAAAAATTCACGTTAATACTACTATATAAGACGGTTACTACCCACGACCCTGTTGATATCTAAAACACAAAATAATTACAAATTTTATTGTTGACAAATCTAATCATAATTCATGTCAAACAAATAGAATTTTCATCCCCAACAAACGATTTAAATGTTATTTTATTTTCAAATTCTCATTAAACATTCTAAATCTAATTTTATTTTATATTTATTTTTATAATTATTTCATTAAATTGAAGACAGTCCAAATCCTTGGTGAATTTTTATTCAAATCTTTTTCTATAATTTAATTTTCTTAATTCCTGTTTTTAATTTTAAATTATTAAACCAAAAAAAATTGCAGGCAAAAAAAACGAAAATGTCACATGGGATATAAACATTACCATCCCCTAATTTAAATGGGCTATGTGAAATAAATAAACGTTTTCGTTTGTTTTCTTTTTTATGTTTTTTAATTTTATTAAATTAAAAAAAATTTTATCTTCATCATACAAACTGTCACATCATTTCTTTTTTTATAAATATAAGAAATTAATATCAAAATTTCATTTTTTTTCTTACTTCCTTCAAAATTACAAAAAAAAATGCATATTTATATTAAAAGTTAGTTATGGAAAATTCCAAGGAGGTGCTTGTGTACAGTGTACACTAAAGGAAAACAACAAAATTTTTATAAAAAAAAATCATAAAAACTGAGTTTCAGAAAAAAAACTTGCCCAAACTAAGTAAAAATTTTCATAAAATAATAAATCAAATTACTGTTTAAGAAAATATAATTTTTTTCTGTAATTACAATATCAACTTGTATTTAAAAAAAAAATGTTAAGTAAAGTTAAATGAAAACAAAAAAAAATTGTCGTCATCTCGATATTAAAAAAAAATGTCACTTGCAAATGTGTTTATTTTTTTCAATTTTTTTTATAACTAAATGAATGTTTTTGAGCTTGTTGAAATAGTTAGTTTTGTTAGATTTAAGTTTAAATCGTTTATATTTAAATACTGATGGAAGGTATAGAGGTGGAAACTTTAATAAACACTGAGAAATTTTTTAGAACCAATCTACTAAAAAGATGCATCGTAAAAACCAGCATTAAAAACATGGTCATAAAATCTCCGAACGCTTGTTTATGATTTGATGTTGTGCAATCTTTATAAATAAATGTTTTGTTATTATATTATGTCCTTGGTATTAAAAGCGAAAAGCTTCTGAAAAAAATTAAAAAAAATTAAAAATAACACTAAAATTTCAGAAAACAAAGCAACAATTAAAAATTCATTATGAGCAGTAAATAATTACTAATTTTTAGCAAATCTCAATCAAGCTTGATTCTTTAAGTCTAAGGTTTGATTTTTGGTTTCTCACTAAGTGATTAAATTATGTCTTTCGTTTTATATCATTTCATTTCCAAAATACCCAACAAACAAATATATATTTGAATAAAATACATGAATGTAATTGAATAATAGTACATTATGATGCTAGGACGTAAAGCTAAAGATTTTGGACGGATGTGGAGTTTGAAAATCGAGCACATTAAGTCCAAAACAGCTTACGTCCGTGCATCATATACCATTTTTTATTCGCCTCAAGCAAAATATTTTAAGAAAAGTTGTTTATTCTAAATTAAAATTATAAATTTTCATAAATTTTAAAATAAAAATATGTGGAACAAGTAACCTTTGATAAAATATTTATTATTTTTTCCAAATTATTGTGTAGCTATGACAACAAATGATAACAACTATTTTAATTGGATAATGAAATTTTGAATTTGAGGGTTGCTTTGACAAAAATTTTTATTTTTCATAGAATTTAAACAAATACAAATGCTTTTTACTTTTTTGGACGTAGCTATGACAACAAAATAAATAGTTGAAAAGTGATACTTTAAAGCCGCAAATCACAGTAATAAAGTATCACTTTAATATGTAGGCGAATAAAAAATGTATTTAAGTATATGGAAATGATTGCTCTTTTCTTCTGCTTATTTGATTTTTTTCTATAAATTCTAACACAAATCAATTTAAATTATTACATGTTGCTCTGTCGAAACAATTGAACAATTAAACAATTGTTGAACAATTTATAACATATATATTATACTTGAATTATAATGTGAACCTAAATCTTCTATGCAACTGCGTTGCTGTTTTATATTCTAAATTCTCATAGCCAAATATTAATAAAAGTACAGTTATAAATATTAATTATTATATGAGAAATAGGGTGGATGTAAAACTTATGTTATTTATACTACAATATTATTGTTCGAGGATAAAATATATCATGAAACGCTTACCCAATAAACTTCTATTATTTTAAAAATTCTCTTTGGTGGAAAATTACCAATTCGGTTGTTCTTCAAAATCACTCTGTCCAAATGTTTTTAAAAGTTCAAATTGAATGTCATGATCCGCTATCAACTGCCCCTCGGCGTCGATGGTTAGAAACATTTTAATTACGATGTTACATCTCTTTTTTCTTAGTGAAAATAAAATAAAATATCCCTACTAAACCTTCGAAATTCACAAATAGTGAGGTTAAGAAATTAATGATCTCCTAAAAATATAAACTCTGAATTGGCCTGTAAAAAAATACTTTACAATACAAGAAGTCGAAAGACGAACTAAATCTATATAATAAATTAACTTTAGTTGCTAGTGAAGTATGACAAAAAGTTTTTCACTAAGAAAAAAGAGATGTAACATCGTAATCAAAATGTTTCTAACCATCGACGCCGAGGGGCACTTGATAGCGTGTCTACCAAAGGGTTTGAACTTAGTCGGTTATGAGTTCGAATCCCAGCTGAATCACGTTTAGAGATAAATGTTGTTTTTATTAAAAAAAAAAGTGTTTCATTCGAACTGTATCAACAAGATCAAAAACAGTAATTGACTCAGTATTCCAAAGATATATTGATATATTGAAAGTATTTATTTCATACTTTAGTTACCATAAGCCTCTTGTATCATTTATCGAAAATGTTAGCTCTGAGTTTGAATAAATCTATGTAATATATACGAATAAAATATAAAATAATTCTTAAGCTTTGTATCACTATGAACATCTCAATTGTCCTCTTCCCGAAATTTTACATTCGTCTCATTATCTTGAAGCCAAAATTTTTGAAGGTTTCACTTCTACCATGTGTGAATTGTTTTTCCTGTTCCTGCATTTTAATCATCAATAATCATCAAAAACAATTTCATTTTTGTAAAAATTTATTTAACATAAAATCGACATTAATCCATTTCTTTATTAGACTACATACGGTTACACCGAAATTGCATAAAATTTATAATATAAATAAAATTCTTACAAAAAAACATAAAATATTTTCTTTTATACAAAAATTAAACAGTTTTTCAATACTTACCTTATCAACTAATTACGTTTTTTTTATGAATTATTAAACATTATCTATTTTTCCTAATAAAATTACAAAAACAATACAAAAATATATTTTTTGTCTTCTAAACATAAACATAACCAAATAAAATTTAAAATGCCATAATAAATTTTTTTTTTCAACATAATAACATACATAATACAATACTACTAAAATAATAAGTAAAAAAAGGAAAATATTAAAAAATATTCACTATCTCTTTTTACTGTTAAAATTTCGTTTCATCCAGTTTAAAATCACAACGATACTAAAGAAGTTCAAAAATAACTGTAAGGTTTATTCATATAAACCCAAAAACTGATTTCGAATTGAAAAATTCATATGATTTACAAATAAACTTGACATTTATGTCATAAAATCAGTCAATAATAACTACACAAGTGACTTAGGATTGTATGGGGTAAAATATCCCTACTAAACCTTCGAAATTTACAAATAGTGAGGTTAAGAAATTAATTATCTCCTAAAAATATAAACTCTGAATTGGCCTGTAAAAAAATACTTTACAATACAAGAAATCGAAAGACGAATTAAATCTATATAATAAATCCGCTATCATATTGTTACGGTTCTACATAATCACAATGAAATTACCAAACAAAATTGTATTCAACCTCAATTTCCCCTTACCAATATTTCAAATCTAAAATCAACGTCACAATAAAATGGGACAAAGCAGAAAATAAAATAAAACAAAAACCACATAAAATAAATTTTATCAGAATTTCTGGAGCTTTCTGTGTAAAGAATCGACTTACCTGGAATATTTGAAAAATTTAGAAAAACTGCATATAAAAGATTCCTCTTGCAAAATTGAGTTAGTTTTAAATTTGTTCCTGTATAACCAACCGACCACCATAACTAATATTAATCGTGACTGATCTTCTGTCAAATCGTTTTTTTGTTTGTTTGTTTTCCTTTATTTCTCTGAGAGAGAAACCGGTTTGTCTTCCCAAAGACGTGCGTAAATTTTTCATTTGATTCAAAATTGTACAATTATTGCGAGTTTCTTTTAAATCTATAAGAAAAAAACCTACCACAAAAAAATAATAGTTTCTCCCTCACTGCTACTATATAAAAAGAAATAAGAAAAATGACAGATTAGGATTTGATTCTAACCAAACATATAAATTTTAATCTTTTATCTATTAAAAATAAACTACACAATAATGAAAAGTTGATCGCCAGCTAGTTTTCATAGTATACTTTCAGGATGTATACATAACTTAAATATTTGCACATGGGCATTATAAAATAATAAACTATTCACTATAAAATCACTGGAAATAACACAATAAATGTAAAATACTCTCGTAATTATTTTCATTCATTTTATAAAAATTAGCACAACTAAAAATAATAGATTGTACTTTTTGTTTCGTTTTAAATTATTTTATTGTTTTTAATTTATAATTTAATACAATAGTTGCTTGTTGTAAATAAACAGAAATGCAAATGGCGAAATGAGAAATTGAATATGACATATTAGCAAACACGATTTCTTATGTCTCTCTTCATACAATTTTAAAGTTATGTTCTCTCTATATTTATATATACTCTAAGTGTATAACTGAAAGACTTCCTAATTTTCACCATCTCTAAGGAATTTTCGGTAGGCTAAGTCTCGCATTGTACTTATATGCAACATTTCAGAGGTTAAATAAATAGTAGTTACTTTATATGACTATACGGACCTTTTTGTACGGTAGAAATTTATCCATGAGTAGGAGATTAAACTTACTGAGAAAATTAGCATCAGCATCAGTAGAAAAGTAGAACGGAAAGAAATTTACAGTGCCTGATATAACAGTAATATTTCCAGATCAACCTTGCCATAAGCACACATCTATAACAAGATGGAGGAGTTTTGATGATCCCAAGTGCCATGATTATGCACGCATGATGTGAGACGCCAGGAATCCAGATGTGATTGTGAACCTTGACAATCGAATTATCACTCACCATGAAAAAATCCATACATGAACCCGAAAAAGCTTTGGAAATATTTGAAGCCTATGATAAAAGAGATGAAGAAGCATGATGCTTTGGACGATTATTAGAAATATTGACGAGCCCAAGCCTGTCAACAAAGGCATTGCAAGTGGATTAAAATCACCCATAAACAAAACGAACGGGTGCAATGGAAAGCAAATACAACGCTCCAACTGTCACTTGAACAAATAGCAATTCTGTATAGGATAAAGATAATGTATGTATAGCATTTGATACGAACTTGCGACTGACATAGAGGCAACACCTCCACCCCCCTTCTAGGCCTGTCCAATCGATGCACATGAAAACCATCCATGGCAATAGCAGTGTTGGTGGTGTACTGCCTAAACCATGTTTCAGAGACACCCACTAGATCCAGACAATTGTTTTTAAGAACGAATCTAATTTCTCCAAGCTCGGAAGAGTTGAGGCTAGGGTTTAAGCTCTTCGTAATGAAATGACTAATGTTAAGCAGATCCTTGTGTCCACCTAAGAGATTAGAGATACTACTTCCGGGACCCAATGAATGAGCAAATTAACTACCTACCATGCAAAAAATACAACGGAAGAGAAAAACAGTAGCCACAAAAGCAAGGAAAGGCTGTTGAGAAAATGGGCAGTAAGGGAAAAACACAAAATAATTTGTGTTTTTCCACACATCAACATCATAACGCTATAGAACATACTGCAATGAGGAGTACGAGAAAGAGCAGAAATAACACAGCTTAAAAACGAAAAAGCAACTATGAAAAGAGAAGCCACTATGGATCAACTATATCAAGCAAGAGGAATATGCAAATTCAGGGTAGAAAAAATACCATAACTAAAGGAGAGACCATCCTTAGTGATAACAATTGACATCACACCTATGCGAAAGCTGGAAATTAGAAGTTTTTTGTTGGTAAAAAGAATGGAAATCAGAAGAATTTATGTTGTAAATTGTAATATCATAAATTCGATGAATTTACCGCTTTTATACTTGGCGAAACATGAATAATTGTAAATAAAATGTTTTGTTGTAATATTTCGCAATTGAGCTTCAACTTCAATTAGGAAATATTACAACAAGAAATGTTATGTACAATTGTTGAAATGTAACACACTATTGTAGTACTTCATTAAAATTTAAGAGTAATTTGCCAATTAACAATGTGTAGTTCTAAATGTTTAGAAGTTTTAGAAAACGCTATAGAATCTTCGGCCACTTACAAAACTAATGGATAAATTAATTCATGTCACTGAACATTTTTTTTTCTTTGATATTTTTTAACAAGCTGTCGTTTGATATAATTTAATAAAAATTTTAACATTATAGTAGTCTATTAAAAACAATATACGAAAATTTTATTATTCAAAATTCAATCTGTTCCGAAATTTTCTGTTCGTTGGTTTTAAATTTTAAAAACTATTTTAGACAAAATGAATCAAGATAATAAAAATTCCAGTGTACCAGAACAAAATTTACAACAACCAAATCCACAAATACAACCATATTCTACAATTACGATGCCTTCTACAAGCCACTATGGACCATCGGGTAACTATAGTGCCAACAATGAATTACGTAGTTTTCCACTGAATCCATCACAATCAACTGGATTTAGAAATAACTATCTACACCACCAAAACCCAACAATCCATTCACCGATGCCAATGAATCATGGATATGGTGGTATGCAGTTTGCACCTTGCCCATCAAATGTTCCGTTTAATGGAACACCAGATGGTCATATGAATTTCAATCAATGTTATGGTCATCGTTCCTTCTCACATCGAAACAATAGCTGCATACCAGTTGCACATATAAATTCAGTACCGACAATGCCAATGGGAATGACGTTACCGATGATGCAAACTTGCGAGGGATTCAACGGTCAATATCCACCACAAAGTTATATTGGTGAGTTTTTTTTGTATACGTATTAAAGCGATCTAAGTAACAAAGATTTTACAATTTTACATTACATATAGAACCCGGCTTTTATGTGGATCCTCAACTAACAAAAAGATTTGATATAAATTGTCATAAAGAAGTTCCAGAACGCCGGTCGTCCAAGAAATGATTATAAAAAATTGTTTGTTGTAATGTTCTTGTTTGTTTCTAAATTATATTATTTTTTGGAAATTGTCAGACTTTATTGTATCCAAGTCCACCAATCCGAACGCCTTACAAAGTTAAAACTAAAACAGATATTTGTTTGGTTCGTCATTTTGACCCCCAAAATATGTGGTATTGAAAAAGGCAGGTAATCTACATATTAGTGATAGGTAATATTATAAATACGGTCTGTTATTGAAACTTTGAATTGGTTGGTGTCAACATAAAATCATCCCATATGATTCTCAAATTCAGTGGTGTAGCCAGAATTTTCCATTGGGGGGGGGGTCAAGAATTATTTTATAAGACTTAATAGTTTAACCCAATAAACCAATTAATTAGTTATATTAATAATTCATTACAATAATATATACTTCATATTAATGTTTCCTTAATTATAATTTTTTTAATTAATGATTTTTTAAAAAGTAGATTAATGATTATTTTTAACTATCTTAAATTATTTTACATTAAATAATTAATTTAAAGAAAAAGATTTCTTACCTTGTAAACTATGTAAAATCTAAATCTATTTGTAAAATTTAAAGACGCAAGGACACAACTTCTCTCTTCAAATTGAAATTAGCACTGAGCAATAAATGTTTGAAGTAACAAAAAAAAAGTAGCTAGTAGTTAGATTTTGGTTGTATGGAATTATTTCGTGGAATGAGATTTCGTACTAAATGGGATTTTTGCATTCAGATTCAGTGGAAGGAGAAAATAAATTCCGCATTTGTGGGATGAACTGTCAAATTATCTCGTCAACGAATTTATAGACGAAATGCGATTATTTGCTTTGAAATTTTGTATAGACCCACAAAAATGGAGAAAAAAATTTCGAAAAAAGTTACGATAAATCAAAAAGATATCTACTTAGGCGCCAAGATTTTTTTCTATTTGATATAGAATCACAAAACTACACTTTTTTGATACGATGTTATTCAAATATGTTCCTTCTACAAAATTTACTATCCCGATTTCTTATGTGTATATAAGATAAACAGATCAAAACTGTCCCTTTTATTACATTTACTTAAATTACCCTAAAAAAATTAAAAAAAAATCCGCTTGCGCCTAAGTTCAAGTAATCATGCCAAAAGAAATTTTAGTTAATTATTTAGAGGAGAATATGGATTTGGCGCGTGGGAGTTAACGATATTTTATTTTATTATTTATCAATAACTATTTTAGAAAATAGTACATTATTTAATTAGGAGCTAAAGTGATACTTTTTGTGTTGAGTCTATAGTGTGACAGTTATAGACGAAACACAAAAAGTCACTTTAGCTCTTAACTTTTTATAAATATGAATTTGTACCGTCTTAATTACTTCCAAAAAAGAGAAAAAAACATTTAAATTTGTATGAATAAAATTTTTTTATCAAAGCAGCCTTTTCAAAATTTCATAATATGAGAATCAACTTATTTTTTGTTGTCATGGTTATACAGTATGTTTGAAAAAATAACAAACTAACAAATAACAAATGCTACTTTACAGCCTCCGTAATATAAAATAAAAATGGCGTTACTTTTGCTGTCGCTAGACGTTACTTTTGCTGTCAGGCTTAAAAGTAAGACTTTAGCTAACTCCCTAGCGGCAGTAAAGTTAAACTTTTCAGCCATTTGCCGAAAAATTAAATTATTTATTTAATTTATATACAAAACATATTGTTTTGTATGCTTCTCGCAGATTTGATAAGGCAGACGGAAATAGGGAAATGGGGCGATGTGGCAAAATACACTATTCAAACACACTATTTATTAAATTCTGAAGAACAGTTTTACAGCTAAAATCTATAGCGAACTTGTAAACTAGCTATCGAAAGAAACACAAATAAAAACAAGTCAATAAACTGACAAAAGAATTCCATCTTCAAAAATTTGTACTAGTTTAGAACTTGTACTAAAAAGGCTATCTCGAAAAGAGAACGAGAATACCAATTAGTGGAATTGAATTATTTAATGAGAAATCAAAATTCGAGATAAATAATAATTCCATTCCACTTCATTTTTTCTCATGGAACCAGAATCGAGGTACTGATTCGTTCAAATAAGTAATTTAAAATAAAAAGAATACCAGTACGTCTATTTCTGCATTTTCCTGGGAATTGGGAATTGAGAAAAAAGTCCAATAAATGAAATAAAGAAAATTTTCTAATAGAAATTGCTATTTCCCGCGGCATGGAATACTAGTTATGAAAAAATTGCTGTAATTTATTTCTCAATTCCTATTTCACGATGTACAGGAATAGAGCTACAGATGTACTCATAAAGAAAGAACAGTAGACAAAATAGTAGACCAGTGGGTATAAATAAAAGACGCCAGAATAGTACATTATGATGCTAGGACGTAAAGCTAAAGATTTTGGACGTATGTGGAGTTTGCATCCACATTAAGTCCAAAATAGCTTACGTCCGTGCATCATATACTATTTTTTATTCGCCGCAAGCACAATATTTAAAAAAAAATGTTTATTCTAAATTAATAGTTATTTATTGTACAAGATGATAAAATTGCACTTTATCTTCGAGAGCTATTTTAGCGTCGAGGCGTCAGCATCGAGAAGATAATGAAATTTTATCGTCGTGTGGAATACAACATTTTTTTCTATAGCCATTGTTAAAGAAGACCAAAAAATGCCGAAAAATCAGTGATAAATTTGATTTAAAAGTATCAGGAAAAAAACAGTTTCACGAAAAAATGAGTATAGGTAGGTTTTGATAACTTTTTTAGTTTTATAAACAAACAAACAAATCAATTTTTTTTTGTTTTTTGCAAAAATTGAATTTGAAAACTAGTTAGTTTGGGTTTGTCAATATGTGCGATATTACAGAAGAAAACTGCCTTCTGATATGGAAGAGGAGGCTTCAGAGACAATTCGTAGATGGCCTGAAATTTTGAATTGCCTGCAAACTCTGGTACATCAAAGAGAATACCTGTGCTTTCAAAAATGGAAAAACTTAAACAATATCAACAGCAAAATACTTTATCTACCCTTGCTGTTAAAGTACTACTTTATCTACCCTTGATGGTAAAGTGCCATTTTTCCCTCTAATTTTAGTTGATAGCATTTAGTTTAGTTTAGATTTAGTTGAATAGCACGTTTCAACAGTTGCTATAGAAAAAAATTATAAATTTGCATAAATTTTGAAATAAAAATATGTGGAACAAGCTACCTTTGACATAATATTTGTTATTTTTTCCAAATTATTGTATCACTATTTTTTTTTATTTAGCGTATGGTTTTTTTTGTGACACATTAAAAATTAAACTTAAAATAGGTAGACTTTTCTATGAAATCCACCTAAAACAAAACATGGATACACATTAAATGAACTTACAATCGATTTGATTGCGCGTCTATGAGTAAAAAAGTAAAAAGTAAAATATTTGAACATTGGGCAGTACATTTGAACATTAGATGTTTACATCGAGCGAGTCTATCCATGCTACTACGTCAGGAGTTGCCAAATGGATGTCTTAGATGTCGCCATTGTACCGTCGAATTGGACACATAGTTGCAATGTGTTTTATGGTTTGTTGTGGAGCGCCGCAGTTACACTCAGGGGACTCTGAAATGCCCCACTTGTAGAAAGAATCAGCACAACGTCCATGATTCGTTCTTATTCGGTTTAGTGTAGTCCAGGTATGACGTGGCAGATCGAAACCAGGTTGGGTAGAAGTCGGGTTAGTAATAGAAAGGCCAGTTCTGTTGTAATAATGCCAGGAGGTGTCCCAGGCATCCAAGATATTAAAATCAGTTGCCAGCAGGTTGCTGACAGTTTTATGTAGAGGCTTTCTTTACTTCAATCGACAACGAGTGTGGTCACCGTAATATTCGTACAAGGGTAACGTGATGTTGTTGGTTACATGCGAGCGTCTGAGTGCATGTGGAGCGATATTGCTTAACACAGGGGCCAAGGAAAAGGGGTCGATCTGATTGTACCATTTATAGTACGCATCGTGGCATGCAGCAGGCAGTCAACTTTTTGAGTATGTGTGCTATCACTATGACAACATAGAAAGGGTGGGGTTCTGTGGAATGAAAAGAAAGCAACTGTTCAATTCATTCGTAAGATACCATGGAAAAAATCTTAATATTAGAATATTAGAGCAATTCTTCTAGATTACAGAAACTTTAAAATTTCAATGGGGGGGGGTTTAAACCCGAACAAACCCGTATGTCGCTACGCCACTGCTCAAATTTATGTTTAATTTAATTGAATCTGATTTAATGTGTCGCCACATTTACGGATATAAAACTAAATAAAATATAAAATCTTATTTTTTTAAATTCAACCATCCATCCATCTTTTTAAATTCAACCAAAATCTAATTTCAGTTAATTTTTATATCTTTTGTGTTTCATTTTCCAAACTATATTTTCCCAAACCATTTTGTGTTTAACTCATGTAAAAATCTTGTTAATGGAAAACTTTTTGTTAGTATTTTTTTCTCGAGATTTTCCGTTCTTTTCTATTATTTTTATTTTTACTCGAATATGAGTAGAAATATTTTTGTATCAAATATTTATACCGGTATTCTGTTTCCTTCTAGATTGTTTTTTTTATTGAAATATTTTCGTTTATTTTCTGTGACATGTGTATTGGGTATGATAAATATGTTGCAATCAGGCAACATAGGTGACAAGATTCAAGTCTGTACTGCGCTTGCTTTAACACCAGATATTTTGTTTTATGGTGTTGTTTTTGATGTAGTTCATCAGGTCTAATGGAGGCAGGAGAATGGTAGGTAATGGTAGACAGAAAGACCTAATCGTGTTTTTACCACAAAGGGGATTTTGTAAAACCTACATATATGCACGAAAATTGCTCGTTATTAAAATAAACAGTTAAAACTCATCTAACTATTTAGATCAATGTGCTTTTACACAACGACTTGGTCTTTTGAAAAGGCTGTCTTTTTATCTCTTTCGCTTTTGGTTTTCTTATTCAATTCAACAACAAAAATTATACCATACATTGAAAATCTGCCGTATAAAAAAAACAAATGAAAAAGACAAAAAAAATTATTCAAACAAACCGTCTCACACCATCAAATCATAACAACAAGGTCCTTCAAATTTCATTCAATTATGAATATTGCGAGTTCAAGCATCACTAAATGAAGTACCCAACTAATAATGGCAAGATCTGCGCAGAATCAATATACTCTATTTCGTTATCTGTTCAACAAAAAAATATATTTGTTTCTCACTAAAAAATAAAAATAAAACAACAATTGATAATATACCGAAATAAAAGATCCGTTGAGTTCGAATGAAAGATAAACTAAAAGATGAATTAAGACTGCGTTCCAATTGAATGCTAAATGGTCTCCGCAATGCTAAATCAATTTAGCACATTTTCGAGTTGACTAAATCCGCCATTTCCATTCTAAATTTTTGTAGACTTATTTGAATTGAGTAGGCTTATTTGAACTGACAGTTAAACGTTAACTTCAAATTATATTTTACGAATAATTTGAACATATAGAAATAACATAAATAAGAATAATAACAATAATTACAAATAAATTCCAAATACATATTAATTAAAAAAACCTTAAATTAACCTTAATTATGTGTACCATCAATTGCACCAACAACTTTCATAAATGCTAGTGAAGAAGTACGTAAAGCAAATTTGCGACCAATGTCTCTTTGCTCTACTTGAGATATGGTCAATGTATGATTGAAGGTAAAATTATTTGAAAATTGTTCAAATATTTGCTGGCTTATTCGAAACGCTGTTAGGACTTAGGTATGTTTATCGTAGCAGATAAAACTCTGTAGCTTGTGCCGCATGCTAGACAAAACAAAAATAGTGCCATTTTCAAATTTGATTGACCATCCATGATTTTTAACCGGAATAAATTCTGAAATCTGCCGAAACGATTGAGTATTTAATATTAAATATATTTTAGTTAATAGATCGTTCCCGTTTACGGCCGTTTTACTATGTCATGAACACTCCCAAAACGTTGACCGTTGTAGTACCTTAACCCCTGCAATTATGCACACTATAAAAATTTGTACATATATGTAAAATATATACTTTTATTAAAACTATACTATGCATTTTTAAGTACGGATACAATTCCGCTTCGCTTCTCAAAATCTTGAAAAACAATTTCATTATTTAATTTTTATCGAAAAACCGTCAGTAAAAATTATTTTTTTTACACCTGGTGTTCAAATTTATAATTATTTAGCAGAAGTGAATTGGAACGATATCATGCTAAATTTTTTAATTTAGCATGATTTAGAATTTGGAGAACATTTAGCATTTAATTGGAACTCAGTCTTAGTTATCCAGTTAAACGTTGTATACGGTCAGATATTATTTATAAAATGATCTTAAGTTCTTTGATATTACGGAATCAAGGTATGATTAATATGTTGACTGTTTGTTTTTAAATTTTAAAATCAAATATTCGCCGATCAGATTTTTGTTGGTTGTTAAAAGCTGTGTATTAAAAGACATAGGCTAAATACATATTTTAAAACTATAAAATTCATGCAGCATATTCTTCAAATAATTTCAACAGACTTTTGTTTATTGATTTTACCTATAATATTTTTGGAGTACACAAGTAACACATCTGTAGTGGGATGCAGAATTATTTAGATTTTTACTAGGAATATGGCGATACCAATATAAAATGTTCATCAGCTTCGATCATCAAACCTTGAAGGTACATATATTAATGCTTAAAACAAAGATTTATTGTTAAGCGCGTATACCTCTTTGCTCAATGACATCTGAAAACAAATGAGTTCCTTTTTGTAGAGCTTCAGACCATGTTTCCTTATATTTTCATCGATAACATTCTATGAACGAAAGATTTTGTTGGCGAATAGACATACATATGTATCGATCTAGATCAGAAAATTAAAACAATGGATTTTCTAGGCGATATCAATATTTTTCGTTCAAGATTTCATCTTGTAAATATTTCTCCTTTTATTGTTCCCCTTTTATTATTTCCCTTAACTATTATTGTTAACTTAATTATAATTCTTCACTTACAATAATCTTATTCATCTTATAACATTGTTAATTTTTAACTCACTTATATCGCTTTCAATTTTAAAAATACACTGTATCCGTGTAAAGTTCTGTAACAGCTTTCTTGTAGCAGCTTTCTTTATTCTTTTTAATTTGTTTATTTGCCTTTTCTATCATAGTCTTCGATGTTCGTATACGATAAACAACAATTTCCTATTGTGTGTTATTTTATTTTTGTTATATCAATGTTTTTTCGGTTGTTTTATATTATGTGGAACAATTTTACCTGAACAATATTTTCTGGATCGATGTTTTTTTGTACATCGTACGTTCCATGACCGTTATAATACGTTTTGGTGTGAAATAAAAAACACGAGGGAAGGAATATTAAAGAATTTAGATCTCTTTCGTTTCTTCGAATTTAAGCCTAATTTGTATTTGTATGGAACTCATGAATGACAGTTTGACTCTTTTTCCTAGTATAGGTTTTATTTTCATTTAAGTGTTTTAATGTCTTTTAAAACTCTCTCTTTTCTGTTAAGTTTTGATATAGGCACATAATAAAACATAGCGTATCTATTACCAAAAAAAAAAATTCATTAATAATATTGAAGTCTAATATTGAAGATATATATATATATATATATATATATATATATATATATATATATATATATATATATATATATATATATATATATATATATATATATAAATATATATATATATATATATATATATATATATATATATATATATATATATATATATATATATATATATATATATATATATATATATATATAAAAATATGTACAAAAATCTATTAAATTAAATATAATATTTAAATTCAGAATGAAACAACAAAATATTTTAAAAATTATAAATTTTTTATATTTACTGTTACCAGGCGGTAGACAGGTAAAAATTTTACCTTATATTGCTTTGATGTTATTCCTTTGTTTTATTGCTTTGTTATTATTTTAAAGCATAAATTTGTTTTGTATTGGTAACAAGAAATGTAAAATTCCTTTTCAGTTATTAGTAAGAATTTTGTTTGTTTTGTATTGGTAACAAGAAATGTAAAATTTCGTTTTAGTTATTAGTAAGAATTTTGAATTTAACACTGTGTACTCTTCAATTTTGTTAGTGTCTTTTGTGTTTCCATTTTTTTGCTTTTCCCTTATCGTGCAACTGTTGCATGAAACCTGCTATCGTGCTATCGTTGAGACAGAGATACCCAGTTTTTTTGTACTGTTTAGTGCTGAAATTTAGGCCTGGCCGAATTTCAGTATCTATACCTGCAATGGCAAAGGACAAGTCTAGGTCTCAAAAAAATGGCAGCAGAGTGAACCAACAGCTTAGCATTCACTTCACCAACATAAGAGGTCTCAATTCGAATCTAAACGAGGTTCATCAATACATCGAAAAAAATAAACCTGACATATTGTTTCTTACCGAAACAATTGTCAGTGGCAAAGCATTGAAATTGGATCTCGATAAATACCGGATGCCTAGTTACGAATTGGAACATTCCTTTTATAACAAGCATGGTGATTGGTGTCTGTGTATTTGTTCGAAATTCACTTTCATGCATGAGAATTAAGGCCTACGAGTTGAACTCTAAGCACCATAATTCTCCAGTATTGAAGATCTTAGGTGTTGATGGAACTATGTTTATAATAGGATTATACAGATTCCCAAGTTCACCCCCAGGATGTCCATTTTTCGATCAAATATCGGCTAACCTAGACAAGATTACCACGGACTACCCCAAAGCAAGGCTGGCCATTCTTGGAGACTTTAATATTCATAATAAAGAATGGCTTAAGTATATTCATCGCGCACTGACGACGTAGGAAGACAAGCCGAACTGATACTCGCAGATTATCACGGTTTGACGCAAATGATAGAGTGTCCCACTAGAATCCTAGATAATTCACATCATAACAATAATTTGCTGGATCTGTTTTTGACAAACGAGCCAGATACTACGAAGACAAAAGTTGAACAACCTCTCGGAACATCGGACCATTTCCTAATATCAAATTTACATCACCGACACAAATTAAAGCAAATCCTCGTCGCGTTTGGAATTATAAACGCGCTGACTGCGAGGGACTGAGAAACTTTTATGATTAAACACCTTGGAAAACTATTTCGTCGCTTTAATAATGAAATAACGTATACCATATATACGTTGTTATTATATAATGGGTGCGCTGCATTCCCCATAAGGATGTCTATAAAGTGGCATTTTAACATTTTTCAATTTTTTTATAACTGGGGGTGAAAATTAATATATTGTTAATTAACGTACATGCAAATTTGAATTTGGTTAAATATTGAAACAGCGTAAATGCATGTACGATATTTCAATTCCTACAGAATAATAACTTGGGTAAAATCAGTGTCGTATACTTTACATACATTACGATCGCCATACGAAATGGTAAATCTAAAATATTGTATACGCATCATTCATTACTACATGATATTCTGGTTCATATAAATAAAAAATTGTAAAAATATTATGCGTTAGTTCTAAATAATTAGTTTTAGGCTTAATCGTACTTCCATACAAAATGAAATAACGTATATGAAATATGAAATAACGTATAAGGTACCTAATTGACTTTTCACCTCTTTTTAGGTAGAAAAGCCAGCAGGTACCAATGTGAAATTTTAATATGCTGTGGGGAAATTAGTCAAGATTAATTGGTAGACATTTTTTTTCCAATATCTTTATTCATTCAATAGTGCTGCCGAGTTTATGAAAATCAGAAAATCGAAAAATCTTTAAACCCAATTATCTCGAAACTACACTTTTGCGAATACGTTGTTTCATTATTAAAGCGACGATTTGTTGTGTTGATCAAGATCCTAGCACATCGACAATAAGAATTTCTGAAATCATAAAAGACGGAATGCGGCGGTTTATTCCAAATCGATTAATCACTCCTAAGACTGACCCTTGGTTTACCCGGGATGTTGATGAGGCAGTGAGGAATAAACGCAAAGCATTTAAGACGCATAACTCAAATAAAACACCTGAAACCTATAGCGCCTATAAGAAAGCCAGAAATATTAGAAATATTAGTAAATACAAAATAGACTTGGACAAAGACGCGTTTATCCAGAAGAACGCAAAGAAATTTGCCGAGCACCCATCTGGCTCACGTAGTTTCTTTCAGGCAGTTAAATCAGTCCAGAGCAATTTTACTCGATCCTCTATTCCAACCTTAGTTCTGAATGACATTCACATGAGCGACTCAAAAGAAAAAGCGGATCTTTTGGGTCGTATTTTCGCAGAAAACTCAAACATAGTTGAACCTCCCCATTCTCCCACACTCATTCCCCAGTTGTAACGAAAATGAAACCAAATATTTTTCGTTGCAATATTGTATGGAAAATGCTTCTTTCTATCAATATCAACAAATCTGCTGGCCCCGATGGTATTCCACCCCTCATTCTTAAAAACTTTGCTAGGCAACTAGCTCCAATTTTAACAAAACTTTTCGGCTTATCTTATGAAACCGGAATATTTCCCGATTCTTGGAAACTGGCCAGCATTCAACCCATATCAAAGAAAGGCAGTAAGATAGACCCTAACAATTATAGACCAAGTAGACCCAATAGATTATTTGGAAATGTCGCGAATTATTGATGATAAGCAGTATGGTTTTTGTAGAAGTCATGCAACAGGTGATCTGTTAGCCTACGTATCCCATCTTTAGAACAAATCGCTGGAAAACCATGGTGAGACTTTCAGTATTTCACTTGACATTTCTAAAGCATTTGATAACGTGTGGCATAAAAATCTCATAGCTAAATTAAAATCTTATGGCATAGACCATCTTAATGTCTTATGGCATAGACCATCTTACTGATTCATAGTTTTCTTACAGGTCGCCAATTTCATGTTAATTTAGATGGTATCACATCCAATATTTTCACAACCAATGCCTTGGGGGTTCCCCAAGGTAATGCACTCTCACCAACTTCTTGTTTCTTCTATACATTAATGATTTATACTTATTTCCACAGTGCACCCAATCCATAGTTTTGCTGATGACAGCACATTGCATGCATCACATGCATCTACCAAATTTCGATCTCATACTGCAGTTACCACTGATAGAGAGCTGCTAATTGATTCTATCAACCAAGACCTGGATCGTATAATGGAATGGGGTGATCGCAGTCTTGTTTCATCTAATCAAACCAAAACCAAACTTTGCCGTCTTTCAAGAATAGAGCGACATAAAAATTTCCCTATTAAGATAAACCATAAGGAACTGCGTGAGGTTGAATCAGTTAGACTTCTTGGAGTGGATATTCAAAATAACCTGAAATGGAATAAACATGTGTTCAACCTCGCTAAATCTGCTATGCAAAAATTAGGATTCTTGAGTCGATGTAAAAAATATTTCAATCCCGACCAAATTTTGCTAATGTTCAAGTCCTTTATTCGTCCATGTATGGAATACTGCTGTCATGTTTGGGGAGGTGCTTGTCAGTCAACAATAAAATGTCTAGACTCTGTACAGAGAAAAGCAATACGGTTGATTGGTAATACTAAACTAACGGACCAGCTTGATTCGCTCCAGCACAGAAGAAATGTGGCTGAATTGTCAATCTACTATAAATATAACTTTAGCGAATTCTCCTCTAAAGAAATTCAAAACATCCTTTCACCATGTGCACAGTATAATCGACAAACCAGAGCTGCCGAGTTATCTCATCCATTTGTTGTACAAATACCTCGTTATAGAACTGTGTCCTTTCAGAACGACTATTTTAATAGAGTGGTCAAATTATGGAACTCAATGCCTGCCTCTGTATTTTCCGATGAATTTTCCCCTCAATCATTTAAAGAGAATGTACATCATCATTTAAAACAATTAGTATAGTTGTCCCTATATCCTCTTACCTTCCAAATTCCTTATCTCCTTCCTTTATAGTTGACATGGTATCTTCGGATATTCAAAGTGTCTGAATAATGAATATTGCATATTTAGTGTGCTAAACATTTCTAACTAATTAATAAAAAAAAAAATTAAAACTACAATAAAACAATAAAAATCTACAAATATAAAATAATGAAACTAAATTAAGTTAAATTTTATAAGAAAATAAGATAAAAAAAAAACAAATAAAATAGAATAGAATAAAATAAAATAACAAGAACTAATAAATTACATAACTATGTATAGAACTAATTGTTATACATTGAATAGGGATTGCTTCCTGTTTTGTATTAATTGTAAAATAAAATAAATAAAATAAAATAATAGTAGATTATACACCAAGGAAGAGAAGTGCATGTTTTTTCCCGAGGTGTGTTTGGAGCCCGAGGACGAAGCCCACATGATCTCTCCCGAGGTGTATATATACTATTTTTTGCACGACCACATTATAATTAAAATATTAAAACTAAATCTAATCATTTAAAGAACACAAAAATCATAAGTTTTAATGTTCATCATAGTATGCGGTTTTTATACAAATTTAATTGAATTTATCATAAATATTTCTGTTTCCATGAAAACTATCATTGTTTTCATGGTTTGTTGAAGTTTGTTGAAATTTGAATTGAAGTTGCAAAAAACCGCCTACTAAGATTAACATTAAAAATTATTGAACATTAATTAATTACACGGATTCGAGCCGGGCACTGACGAGGGTAGGTTCGAATCCCATCCGAAACACGAAAAATGTGAATTGAAGTTTTTTTCTGAGAAACTTCAAACCATACCTTCGAATTGAAAAAATTCCAATTACTTCTTTACTTACTTGAGTTTAATTGATCTCAAAAATCCAAAATAAAATTAAAAATTATGATTTTCGTATTCTTTAAATAAGGTTTATAGTCCGAGAGCTGATAGTAGGGGAGGCGAGCGACATAAAATTGCAAGCACTTTATAAAGGCTGATTTTTTAATATTATGTCACATATGTTGAGTAGAGAAATAGTCTTCCGTCAGTCAGCTGGATTCGTTAGCGTTTGGAGTGGGTGGGGCTCCAATGTTGTAAGAAAACCACGTATCTTGCCACTACTTTATAAAACCTGAATGTTGGTTTGAGAGCAGAATATTAATTAAAAATAAGTTTTATGATCGTCAGCCACTCAAATCCAGTACCCGAACGCGTCAGTCACGCGTTGAAGTTGTAAAAAACGGTACAACGTGCAAGTACTTTCTAAAATCTGATATTTAGTATACAGGTGAAGAATATTATTATAATCACAAAAAATGTAGTCAGTCAGTTTATTTCTGTAACAGATGTCGTCAGTCGCAAATAAAAGGTTGCCGTTCTGTAATACGGCGCGCTCAATAAATATTAGCATATATTGAATGAAGTTTCTTTTTTCAATGGATATTCATTTTATTTCATGTACTTTGAAGCTGATCTACTCGAACGACCATTAAAATATATAATATTAAACTTAAATAACAAAATTAATAGAATCATATACAGATTTTAATAAAGTATATTCAACAAATTCCTTTAAGTCTTGAGCATGAAATAGTATTCTAATATGAGTCGCTGCAGTTGTTGTAAACATCACTTGAGTCATCATTTTCTGGATCAGTTATATCTGACAATTCATCATCTGCATAGTATATTCAACAAATTCTTTTTAGTCTTGAGCATGAAATAGTATTCTAATATGAGTCGCTGCAGTGGTTGTAAACATCATTTGAGTCATCATTTGACTGACGGAAGACTGTTTCTCTACTCAACATATGTGACATAATATTAAAAAATCAGCCTTTATAAAGTGCTTGCAATTTTATGTCGCTCACCTCCCCTACTATTAGTATTGAATATGATAATTATAATGTGGTCGTGCAAAAAATAGTATATATATACCTCAGAAGAGAGCATTTCATCTCTTTCAGTGATATGTAGACCTCAGGCTTCGCCCTAGGGCTCCAAACACACCTTGGGAGAAAAACATGCACTTTTTTGGTTTATAATCTATTATTATTTTATCTTATTTATTTTATTTTACAATTAATAGAAAACAGAAAGCAATCCCAATTTAATGTATGACTTAATTCTAATACATAGATATAATAGTTATGATATAATCTACTATTTCAAGACAAAAATATAATTAGTGAACTTTTGCAATGAGGAAAAAAACAAAAACTGGAAAATTACTTTTTTAATTTATTTTTTTATAAACGAAAAAATCACCTGCTATATATAAAATTTTGAAATAGTAGATTGTATATTAAGAGCAGAAAGTACTACATTGTTGCTCGTGCATGAAAATTGCTGGTTGAGGCGCAGCCGAAACCAGCAATCATGTCAGAGCAGCAATGTTACTTTCTGCTCAAAGTATACATACTATTATTTTAACGACAAATGCGATCAAAGTTGCCAAGGAGTCATTTATTTGTTGTTTAAAAAACGTATCGGACGTCAAGTTAAAATTTTAAATTAATAAATTTAAAATTTATACAGATTTTATATCTATTTTTAAATAAAAATAATTTAAAATGAGCAGTAGTGATGAAAGTGATATAATTAGCACTTCACCTCATATAAAAGAAGCAGCCAACAATTTAACTTTAGATCTGTTGCCTGAAAAATCTAAAGTCCGGTATGAAAAAGCTTACCTATTATTTATCAATTGGTGTAATAACAAAAAAACAGGAAATTTTTATTCTAAAAATGTGTTTTTGGTATATTTTGGTGAACTATCGCAGACAAAAAAGTCTTCAACAATGTGGTCAAATTATTCAATGTTAAAATCAACATTCATCGTTAAAAAAAATTTGGATATTAGTAAATATAAAAGATTTATGCCTTTTTTAAAAAAGAAGCCCTCGGGTTATAGAGCCAAAAAATCAAAAGTGTTTTGGAGAGAAGAAATTAATAAATTTTAATATTATGTCTTTGTCCATTATGTCTTTGGTTTTGCTTGTATTTTTACTTTCTGCCTAAGAGCAGAAAAAATTAAAAAATGCTCGCTAAACAGCAACAGCCAACTTTCTGTTTTAAACTGATAGATAGAAAACATTATTTTTCTACTTCAAGCTACGAAAATGTCATTTTAATATATAGTAAAACCTACGTGAAAGGGAAACTTTTTCTAAGTAGTGACTGAAAATGTTTTCAGTCACTAGGACTGAAAGTAAATAAGTTTCGGTGGTCGACTACAGGTGGTGGTTATTTAAAGGATTGAATATTTGATTGAAATTTTACAATAGAATTTGAAACTGTCAATTATTTTGAAATTATGTATTCGCAAAATAAAATTGGATTATATATGTTTAAACTGTCAATTCAAATAAGGTCTACAAATGCAAATGGCGGGTTTAATCAATGTACTGTACGAAAATGTACTAAATCGATTTAGCTTTGTGGAGACCATTTAGTATTCAATTGGAACGGAGTCTTGAAAAATAAAATTTTATTGGTTGGATCAAATTGAAATATTTCCATTATTTCAATTTGTGGCAACTATATAGAATAGAAATAGATCATAAAGATTTTAGCTTAAAATTCGGATATAAATTTAATATTTTTTTTAATTTTATTTTTAAGTTCTGATTGTAAATAAAATAGCTATAAAACCTCGGTAGAAGGTTTTATATCACCCTCGCGGTATAAATTCCCTTGCCTCTATCTAAGACATCGGTGGAAATGAAAGACTTTCCATCTCATGTATGTAATATAAAGTTACGACATATTGTGTGATAGAAACCACAGGATCTGAAGCTTCTCTAAACTTAATTACTCAAAATTGGATAATAAATTGATTTGCATTTACAACACAACCTAACAAATATTTGAAATTGGCATATATTTTGTTTAACTTCTTAAACAAATTAGTGGTTAAAATCGTGTGGTATATGTTTGGAACGAAATTGAGATATATAATAAAAATAAAAGAAAAGAATAAGGAAAAATTAAGCAAATTGAGTTTTTATTTGCTAACTTTGTTTTTGTTGTTGAATTTTCATGTTATCTTCGTTTAATGGTAAAAACGCATTAATAACGAAAATTAAAAATTGAAATATCAAGTAACAGATTTTTTTTGCTTTTATGAAAAAAAACAAGTGACAAACTTAGCCACACTAGAAATATGTATGGGATAAAATGGAAGGCTTACCAAAACTATGAATATTTAAATATTAGTATGTTTACAGATAGAGTGTTGGAAAGAAAAAATGTTGATATAGTAGAATGGTGATATACTGTGATCAACTATAATTTTGAAAAATGATCTTTCGCATATATGGATACTTTACACTATACATCTTTACTTTTAATCCATTCATTGAATGTCCAATATTGGTAATACAGTCAACCCTCCTACAACGCGACAGATACGTTCTAAGAAAATGTCGCGTAATAGGAAATCGCGTTGTGAGAGACATGAACTCTATAGAAAAAAAGGGGTTAGGTTCCAAGTATAAAAAACTAGATTTAAATTAATAAAATGAAACTTCAATGAGTTAATATTTAAGATTTTTTTAGAAATGCTTCAATGAAGCTGTAATAAATGAATCAAAACCAACAAAATAATTCACGTTTTTAAAAATTAAGGCCTAAATAAAAATTCAAATTTATAAAACTTTAAATATAAAAACATACGTTGATGCATATTATTTATGCAAATTCTTTATTCATTCTTCTACAATTCTTGCTGGTGCTATATCCAGAATCTGTACTACTAGAACAAGGAATAGGTTCGTTAGCTTTGCAATCATTTTCGGCTTGGTCAAAATCAGTTATTAATTAAGGATTGTTTTCTTTTTGTAAGTAATTCTTTATAAATTTCGTCATAAGCAGACTGGCAGTCCTCCACTTTCCTCCAGTGGATCAATCTCTAACAAAAAGTTGTACGTGGAGTCCCTCCGCGCGGAAGAAGTGAAACTTCGTAATGTGGAAATAAAAACATATTACATACTTTTAAAAGTCATTAATTATATTAGTGAACTCATACTGTTCATATTCTTTAAGACAAACTTTATTAACATTGCTTACAATTCACAATTGATCGCATCTTTAAAATATCATTTTCGAGTGGAGAAATTTCCAAATCTATAACATTTACAATGGGATTATGATAACTAAAGTAAGATACGAAATGGTTGAATTCTATTTTTTCATTATTTCTTGCAAAAACTGCATTTTTTTCTCGGTTAAAATATTTCAATTTAAAATGATAAGAAAATGAGTCTTCTATCAGGAGTCTTCTATCAAAATAAGTTGAAAATGGGTTTTTTTGATAGAAGACTCCTGATGTTGTCAGATGTCAGGTTATTGTTTAAATATCATAAAGTTATATGAAATAAGAAAATAAGTCTTCTCTCAGGAGTCGTCTATCAAAATAAGTTGCAAATGGGTTTTTTTTATAAAAGACTCCTGATAGAAGACTCCTGATATTGTCAGATGTCAGGTTATTGTTTAAATATCATAAAGATATATGAAAAAAAGAAGCGTTAAACGTTTTTAACGCAACATTTTTTGAAAGTCGCATTAGAAGTTTTACTTCAATAATTCGTTAACTGCTTCGCCATATCTAAACCTTTTTCTAAACCTTTTATAGTAAATTTCTAGGATTTATCGTCATCATTTGATACATTTTCAGAATTACTTTCTCCAATCAGCAGTGTATTACTGGCTATTGCAACCAAATCTGCTTCGTTTATTTCATCCTCCGTAATTAATTCTTGTATATCGCCCAATGTTATTTCATCGAACTCATCGCGTTCGATTGCGTCAGCAATATTCAGTATTTTTCCAAAAACATTCTGAGATGGCTCAACACCACTTCTTTGATTTACCATTTCCGGTAGTAATACTTTACAACAAGTATTTAACGTAGAATGACGCATTCCTTTAATTGACGCAGCAACAATTTCAACACAATCCGAAATTAAGAACTGATTTCAAACATCGCTGATTGGTATGGTGATTGATTTGTGGTGTCTATTTTGTCTAAAATTAATTGAAACAACTTACGGATATAAATTGATTTGAAATTCGCTATGACCCCTTGATCCAAAATCATTAAATAAATTAGCAGTCATACATGTCCTTTTATTGGCCCACCAATACACAGGAACGCTGTTTTTGTTACGCCCTCTTAACGCTCGTGGATTATACGATCGGTTGCTCCATGGTGCTATTGCCCCCGGGTCTAACTGCTGCTTCCTTGCACGTGTGTTAACGATTCAGGTGTGCAACGGGTCTCGTGAAATAATTAGCAAATGGGCTGGATTAATGATGTGTGATCGGTGATTTTGATGTTCCGTGCCGATGATTAGCTTGGCTGGGAACCCATTCATATAGCTCAGTCGCGAGCGGATCCACCTGCATACTGGGCGACCTCCAGGTACTTTTTGCCTTACCCAGTGAAATTTCTTTTCATTCTAAATTTACTTTAACATGTAAAAAACACACATTTTGCTATTTAAAGAAAACAACCAATGTCAAATTTTAAACATTCCGAGAAAAGAGATATGTTTAAGAGTAAATTTTTTTAATCGCGTTGTAGGGAAAAAAATCGCGTTGTGAGAAAATAATGCCTCAATTTAAGAAGCGCGTTGTAGCGAAAACGCGTTATAGAAGTGTCGCGTTGTAGGAGGGTTTACTGTATATTGATAAGATATTGATAAGAATAAGTCTGCGTATAGTTAAAACTAACATTTCAAATTATTTTAGTTAACATTGATTCTTAATTCTTAAATTACCATCGAAGAAGGCACTAAAATTATCCATGGTCCATATCGAATTTCAAACCGCTCTCTTACAAATTTATTTAAATTTACTGTTAAAGTTTTTATTCTAACTTTAACTTTTGCTTTTTTATTTTTCAATAAGTTTTTTTATCGTAATGGTTTCTGCTTCTTTTAGTGAAAATTGCTTTTTTCGTTCGTCATCAGAGAAAACTAACAACAACAAAACAATATTAAATAATAACATACATAGTGGTTTTCTAATTTAATTTTCAATAGTTTAGTTTACATTTTATTTATTTTTAAATTGAAAATGGAAAAAATTAAAATAAATTGAATAAATTAGTTTTCGTTTTTCTAACGTTCATACGGGTTGGTTGGTTTGGTAAATATTTAAAATTGGATAATACGATAATCAAGAATTATGTGCAAAAAATTTATCTGTACATTGGTCTCCATTTAGCTCTGAATTCAAACAATCTTTTGAAGATGATATAAATTAATCTATTTGTCAACAAAAACTAATAAAAATAAATTGAAGTTAACATACTTCATATCCTGGATTATATCATGATTCATGGCACAACAATAACAGTAAAAAAAAAAATTATGTTATTGTAAATCAAACCTGAGAATTCAATAAAAATATTTCTTTTTCTTGTGATTTACCACATTTCATTGACCTTAAAGTATGGCAGCATAAAAACTGTAATATTTCAATAACATTTATGTTTTTATTCCATAAAATAACAACAACGATAGAAATATATAAAAACAAAAATATTATTATAAAAATAAAAAAATAATTTAAATCCTTTTTCTTATTAAATAAAAAAAAAGCAATAAAAAATTTCCTACAAACCAAGAATACCAACACAAAACAAAACCATCTTAAACCAGAATAACATCAAAATGCGTCTATAAAAAAGTTGTAAAATTATAAAAAAAGAGTCAAATTTTTTTCTTGATTTTGTTATATTAAAAGTCAAGGATATGAGGATGGATTTGATTCACCTGAAATTTATTTTATCATTTTATTAGCATCCCTTATGTTATCCTACAAAAAATGTAAGATTGAATTAGTACGCAAAATGAACTAAAGAAGTAAATGGAGTAAGTAAAGCTTTAGTAACCTATAAACAACACATAGACAAAATAAAAACAAAATTGACGCAAAGACCTGATAAATTTGCGACAGCAAACATTTACCTATTACATACTTTAATACTGATATAACTAGGGAAAAATGTAAACTGGACATGTTAGATTCCAAAAGATCCCACCAAGTGACTTCATTTCATTGAGTGAAGCTATTTTTTATTTTTATTTGAATTTAACCCAATGAAATTCTATAAAATGTAATGACATCATTCAATGTGACCAATCACATTTTAATTATACTAATAATAGGGAGATTATTCAGAATAAATAGGTTATCACGGGAGATTATCAGGAATATTTTGTTTTACAGAGATATAAATTTATAGAATTATAAATAATATTTCTAGTGCCGTGTCTCTCATTCCTTGTGCTATTCTGCGTTCCTTTTAGGTAAACTTGCTACCCGAACAAAATTTTAAATGGAACGGCAATAATTGGAGGTGTCTTAGATTATTTTTTTAAGACAACAACTCAAATTTTGTCTTAGTACAACTTAGTACAACTTAGTACAACTTCCCGACATTTTTTGACAATACATATACATTTTAAAAAATTATAAAATTAATATTGCTAAAAAATGTGAACAAAAATAACACAGAAAATTTTGTATTAGAGAAAATTAAAAATTTTATTTTTTTTTTCATTTAAAATTAATTAAACATTAAAGATTTCTAAAAATTGCATTCATGCAAAAGAAAATAATGAAAAGAAATAAATTTGACATTTAGGCTGAAATCTGAAATTTTTATAAACATTTGGGTAAACATTTTACCCTTTTTAGTTTCTATTAACTGATAATACTCTGGTGTTGAATGGAGACGTAAGTTTGGTATGTAGCTTTACCACCTTTCGATATGGTTAACTTGAAAACAAAATTTAGTACAAAAGTAAAGGAAAACGTGGTAAATGGAACACACTTACACTGCGCCCCCCAGTCTTGAGGACTGCAAAACTTTAACTTACTTTACCTCACTTCCACACTGTTGTTAACTGAGAAAAACATCAAATTCTATAAAAAGAATAACCCAAAAATTGAATCAAGAGAACGAGAGTAAAATTATTTATAAGATATTATCATTAATTTCATACAATACTTATATGAAGAAAAACACACAAATCAAATATAACAAACACAATTTTTTTTATTTTATTCAAAAATACAACAAAATCTTTACTTACTATACTTACTATATATCGTGTGGTATGTAAGTGTTACACAGCACACACCACACTTAAACCGAAAAAAATCAAATTCAATAACAAAGATAAAAAACAAATTACACTATAGTTTACCAGAAAAATCTCCCTAAATAAAATCCAATTTTTCCTATAGATTTTGACTTGCTGAACATGAATATAATATTCATTTTTTTAGGTTAGCTCTTGTTTTTTAGATGTTCGCGAAAAACCAACTTTTTCAGTGAACCAAAAGGTTATTGCGGTTTTTCCATCGCATATTTTACAAAACAAATAAATTCAATATATTAATGAAATAAATGCATAGTAAAGATATTAACGAACCTTTTGAGTTTATTTTTGAAAAAATACATCTAGGATTCTGGAAGTTATACTCGAAAAAATTTGAAAAAAAAATTTATGTTTTTTAAAAAATTTTCTATATCAACGCCATAAATTTTGAGCAAACAATGATTGTAAATTTTTTTAATTTCTTGGAGCCTACAGTTAATTTATTGCCCTTTTTTTTAAGTTAAAAAACACGAATTTTGGTGCAGGTTGCACCAACTTATTCAGGTTTTTCCAAAAAAAAGCCAAAACTCAAAATTTGAAAAAAAAAATTTTTTACTAAGAATAATTTAAATTCTGCAACCTAATTGATTTATATATGGGTTGTTATACAAATTTTCGAGTTAAAATTGCGATTTATGGTCAAAACCTGGTCGTTACACAACGTTAAAACGTTAAATGAATATTTTCTCTATTGTACCATCTTGAATGTGTTAAGTTGCAGTTGAAATAACTATTTTTCGGCATCCACGGTTTATCTTCATTCAGTTTTATGCCAAAGTAATGAAAGTATGCAATTCTTATATATGGAGTGATATTTTAGCAGGATGTATTATGCAAATTCCATAAATAAAACAAAATAAATTTGGACTGTTTTTTCACTTGAAACTTCTTGAGAAGCCATTTAAATAGATTTAACTTTACACTTTACTATTTTAAAAGAATTCTTAACTGATGTTTGAGAACGACTGAACTTGTAAAATATTATTTACGATGCGACACAAAAAGAAAAGAAAAAATACATAAACGCGGTTGAGATGAGGAAAACTCAAAATGGCTCGCAGTTTTTATTCAAAAATCTGTTCAAAAACTAGTATATAAATCATAATTGATTTCTTAGTCCAAAAAATTTTGGTTCTAAATTTTTAGTTTTGCCTTTTTCGGGAAAACATGGGAAAACCGTGTTTCAGGAAAACCGATGGATTGCATTAAATTATTAAAAAATATCTGATAATTCTCCATTAGACATTTATTATTCTTAAATAATGATTCCATGATTGTATTTTGGGCTATAGAGAAAATTTTCAAAGTCAGAAATTGTTTTATGTTCCTTTGTGCACTGACCACAACGACCAATTTGACTCTTGCTCCACTTGGTGACGGTGCCGAATCATTACAAATTTAGTATTTGTAATGTGTAGAGGGAATGTGCCAGACAATAATGTAATCATGTCCACTTCTCAAAATTTAGGTAAATTCGACTCGTGTTTCACATATATAACGGATAGAGCCAAATTTTGTATTGGTTCAAACAGTGGCGTCATTTCACCAAAATCTTGGGGGGGGGCGAGAATTTAAATGACATAAAAAGATTTTTTTCGTAAAACATAACATACACATTTTTATACACACATATATTTAAAAGCATTTAAATGCATCGACTTAGAAATAAAAATAAAATGCTTTTGAGCTACATTGGTTACTCTGCTAGTCTTCTGGTGTTGTTTCATCGAAGAGAATGCCGCAAAGCTCTGCAAAATCCCTTCATTTGTTAAAAATAATTTCAAATTTAGTATCATCTCTGCATTGTTTATAAGCATCAAGAAAGTAGTTTTAATTAAAGCGCTTGTGCTAGAAATTATTATATCTTTGCTTTGTAACTGTTCAGAGAGTGAATTTGTAAACGACAGCAGATCGTGCAGCATAGAAAAAAAGGATGGTTTTTCTATACGATTTTTTAGATCCCGGGCATCCCGGGATTTAAAATTTATGAGTCACATAGTCTCAGGATCCATAAAACACCACGGGATTGCAATCCCTACGTGACTCCTCTTATGTCGAATCGTTTTTTTGTTTGTTTGTTTGTTTTCCTTTATTTGTCTCTGAGAGAAAGAGTTATGTCTACCCTAAACTGACCAGAGCCAAATCGTTAAAATGTGGGACAAAATGCAAACATTCTTCCAAATACTAACTAATTAGAATTTCTATTGCGAGAAAGTGACTAACTAGATTGTGCATAAATTTACTATTTAATGCTTTCCTTTACATTTTGTTTACTATTTAATTCTTCAAAAATTCTTTTATTTTAATTGGACATTCAACCGTTAGGAAATGTGCTTGCAGTGGTTCGTACATTTTCAAAATTTTTTCTAGTGCAGGCATTACCGCCAGCCAGCGAGTTCCACTGTATCCAATAAGTTGGTTATGTTCGACATTACTTTTGCCGCAGAACTCCTTCAACGTCTTCAGTAAAGACAGTAAAATATCCAATTTTTTTTAACCCTGCGATTTAAATCAGCAGCATTTCTTATTGCATTATTTAGAATATGGGCTGCGAATCCAATACACAATACACTCTGGTTCAAATTCGAGTTTAGCTTGTTTTTAAATTTTCACACCTTGACGTGACACCACTAAAATTGGTGTTCGTGTTATCAGCGCAAATTGCAACAAAATAACAACAAAACTTGTTTAAGCTACTGGAGCTGGCGGCTTATAGCAACGCTTTTTTATGTTTATCTCTATCTATATGTCTTTTAATATCATAATGTCCACTGTTAGTTTGCAAATTCACTCCGACTGGTAATGCAATAAACTTTTGCGTCGTTATATTTTTTTATAAAAGGATAGTCCAATTCAATATCGTATGAGAATTTACGTAAACGTTTTCTATCCGTCTTGATTTGCAGGAGAACTTTTTAAATATAATTTTAAAAATTAGTATAAATTTACCTTTTATAGTAGCTTAAAACTTTTGTTACACAAGTAAAGACTGCAAAACTGTTTCAATTACTAATTAATCAACTAATTACTAAATAATTAATATCTTTTCTGTATTCTGTAAGTATAAGAGGTATACAGTATACCTCTCGTACTATCTTTTGCAAATCTATACCATTTATCAAGTTTTTATGCTGTTTACTTTGTTTGTTCTTTATTGAGAAAAAGAATTATAAATTAGAAAATAATAATTTTACTTTTGAGCTACCTAGTTAAAGTGTGTTTTAAACAGAGTTTGAAACGCTACCTATAGCACTCCTTTACTTTGTTCTTTCAGAGTGCTGTTGTGGCCAAGATTTTAGGGGTCAACATAATCAAAAATGTTCGTGGAATTAAATAAAACGCATATATTTTTCGCTTTAAGATTTATAGTTTTAATCACTTTAATATAAATAGTGTATTTCTTTAAAATTCAATCAATATCAATTTTCATTTGTTTTATTTTTTTTTTCTTTGAACTGTGGTATATTTTCAACTTATCCTACGGTTAATCTTAATGATATATTGGTTTCATTTTCTTGAAAAACGGTTCAATGGTTTTATGTTCACGAGTAACGGCACGACTCTATATACGTTTTATTTTTAGTATGACACAAATATTCACCAAATATTCACCGCTCAACTAATTCAACTCAACACTAATGATTCTTGTATTCAACTTAACACTAATGGTTCTTTAATTCAACTCAACACTATTGATTCTTTTATTCAACTTAACACTAATGATTCTTTAATTCAACTCAACACTATTGATTCCTTTATTCAATTCTATTCTCTCTTATCTAAAAATCAACTCAAAATCTAAAATCAACTTAACTTAATATTAAAATTTACTTTTACTTAAATAGAAGAAAATTTTAAAAACAATTTAAAATTTTGCTTTCTAATTAAACAAATATAAACAAAACAAAACATTTAATTTTAAAAACAATGCGGAAAAAAAATAATAATAATACGCGGAAACTCAAATTATGCAGTTTTTTCATGGTTTGTTTTTGTTTATATTTGTTTCGCTTATACATTTTATTAAGTTAAATAATAAAATTTTGAAGGGTTATTATTTGTAAAGGGCCATTATTCGGCATTGGCATTTTACATTTTTTCACCCATGCAAAAAGAAAAATTCTTCAGAGCTTTAGAGCTGAAGGATTTTTCTAGAAACTAGATTACCTGAATTCTGAACTTGAAAACTACGTAAATATATTTTTTTTTTTTTAAATAAATATTACTTAATTATATTTTCTTTCTTATAAAATTAAAACTACAATGAACTAATTAGTAAACAAATAATTTTATGGTAATGACCTTAAGTATAAATTTATTTAAATTATTTAGTTTTCGTAATTCGATTACTTGACATTGAATAAATTGTTTTAAGTTATGAGAATTTCGTAACCGTATATGTACTATGTTTTGTTTTAATAATTATGCAAAAAAAATTCATTGAAGAAAATTAGAAATATGAGATTATTACTATACTATATATAATTTTACGTTAAAATAATATTTGTTGTTTTTTTTTTTTTAGTTTATTTGGTGTTTGATTTCAGTAATAATTAAATTATAAAAAATGGTTTATGATTAAACCTTATTAACTTTGTTTTGTTTTGATATATGTATGTATGTAAATTTGTATATGATTTAGTAAAGTAAGATTTTGTTATATATTTTTATTTTGTATTGTTGCATTTTGCTCGCACGCTTCTTGTGTTGTGTTAACATTATTTTGATTGTATTTTTTATTTGACTTAATAAATAATTATTCAGATTCTTAAACTAAAAAAAAAATTTTGGGTTTATTTTAATGGAGTGTTATATGAACAAATATTTGAAAACTTTAATACTTATATCATGATTCTTGTCTGATTTTGAATCAGTACTTATTCTATTTTTCTTAAGAATTAATAAATGATCCGTTTTTAATTGAACGTATTTATAAATAGTATTTGTGAAAAAATTTGAAATTATGTTATGCCAAAACTCCCATTTTAACCTATCTGAGAGTATGGCTCCTAAATCATAATATATTGCTTTAATCCCACTAATTTATACCAATGTATTGTTTTTATAGTGACTGTGCGTCCGCTTAGCAAAATAATTATCAATTTTCAAAATATTTCTGGAGTCATGACAGCTAACATTAGAAATAACCAGTAATAAACATGTAAATAATTTAAACCAGTTTTTTATACCTTTAGATGAAATAACGCGATTATAAGTTGAAGAGTGGTTGTATATAAATTTAAAGAAATGTATTGGAGGAAAATTATCTAAACGGGTAGGTATACCTATTGTTTGATCGTTAGATTTATTCTTCGTTGTTTGCAAGAATTTCTCACTATTCAATTTACGGCCAATATTCGATTTGATGTTGGGACTGTTAGGTTTGATAGTTTTAGTTTTAGCAGTGCATTTTCCCTGTTTTCTCCGACTGCGCTTCGTACTAGTTTGATGTAATTCTTTCTTCCATATATTAATTTTGTTTTTGGAAATTTGGCGGTGATTTTGTGGTAATTTCGTGTTTATTTTTAAATTAATTTGTTTTTTAAGTGGAATGATAGTATTTGAAAATCTGTTGGAAAACCTTTTAGAGGATGGTGCACTTTTCCTATTGTTTTGAACATTTTTAATTTTGTCGTTTAAAATAAAATTTGAATTCAAATTTCTATGTGGTTTAGTAAATGATATTTTTTTTTGTTTTGATCGGTCATTTGATATAACTGAATACGTTCTATTTGGTAAAATACTTTGTCTTGTTGCTTTGTGACTTTTTTCGTTTAATGAAATTTTATTTTTAAGAGAAGTTTTTGCTGATGTGTTAATTAAATTAAAATGTTCACTTTCAATATTTATCGTAAGAATTTCAGCATATGATGGTTTTTCTAGTTGAGTGTTTCTTTTTACTGTAGATTTATTTTGAGTTTTTAAAACGTTTTCAATATTATTAAGTTTTGCCAGATTATGTTGTTCTATATAGTGGAGTGAGTCGTCGGGAGTTGTCGATGTTGTGTTGGTGTGTTGACTGGGTTGGCTTTGTTCGGTTATGCTTACGTTAGATATTGTTTGATTATTAATCTGTTCGTATTGTATGAGTAGTTTTGTATCGGTCGTTTTATTTTGTTGTGTTTGTGAGTGTGTGAGTGTGTGATGACTGAATTATTTTCTGGTTCTATACAATTGTCAAGGTGTTCAAATGTGTGTTTAGAAAAACAAAACAGTTTTTTAACATACTGCATGCACTCGTTAAATGAATTAAATTTTTGTTCCTGTATTTGAAAGTACGCGTCTCCTTTTACTCGTGAAGAAATTCGCGATAGTAAATCCTTTCGTAAATTTAATGGGAGACTGAAATATGCGTTAGCTGTTGAAATTAGAAAATTTTCTATTGTGTATTTATCGAAATTATTGGTATAAATCAGTGGAATAGTGTTTAACGTATCGCAGAGTAGAAAATATTCGTCACTATTCATTTTATATTTATTTTTTCTTAATATTAACAACCAAAATTATTTTTTTACTAATACTAAAATGATTAAACTGACTCACTCTTAATATGATGTTTTCTGGAGTTAGAGTTGAGGCTGCTGATGTTGGTGTTGATGATGTTGTTGTAGTTGCTGCTGCTGTTGATGTTGATGATGTTGTGGTTGTTGCTGCTGTTGATGTTGATGATGTTGTATTTTTTCTTTCAGCTGTAGGGCTTCTTAACATACTATTTAGTTATTAGAATTTTGTTGATTTATGTGTGATTCACTGTTATTGTTTTACCGTTTTACCGTTTTTATTGTATACTGTTTTAAAAATTTTTTTGTTTACACTTTTTTTTTGTATTTGATTTTTTTTTAAATAGTTTTTTGATTGAAAATCAAGTGATTTAGTCCTGTTTGCGTAGGACAACCAACTGCGCCAGATTATGTTGTGCCTTAGCGGTATAATCGTAACATAATCGAAAGTGTCAAATGGGTGAAACAAGAATAAAACTCTCTTATTAAAATAACCACTAGTTCAATTTTTTAATATTTATTTATAGTTCTTTTTTCTTAATTTTTTGACTTAACATAAATTTTTTTGTTATTAATTTATTATATTTTAGTGTTTCTCAAAATTTATGGTATCGCTTAACTTATACTTATCATCGATTTATCACCCGTTTCACAGAACAGAGCTATTAATCGATTTCCTAATTTGTATTAATTATTCAACTTTATTTTACTTGTATTTTGACTATTTTAGTCAACTTTAGTTGCACAACACTACTATTTCATTTTTCAAAATATTTCATTTTAGATAAAAAACACTACTCACTAGATTCTTTAATTGAACTACTCAATTATATTTCTAAAAATCAACTTCACTTTCTAAATTCAACTTAACTTAATATTAAAATTTACTTTTACTTAAATAGAAGAAAATTTTAAAAACAATTTAAAATTTTTCTTTCTAATTAAACAAATATAAACAAAACAAAACACAAAACAAAACATTTAATTTTAAAAACAATGCGGAAAAAATAATAATACGCGGAAACTCAAATTATGCAGTTTTTTCATGGTTTGAATTTGTTTATATTTGTTTCGCTTATACATTTTATCAAGTTAATAATAAAATTTTTGAAAGGTTATTATTTGTAAAGGGCCATTATTCGACATTGGCACTTTACAGTGCGTTGCTTAAAAAAAATATAACACTCTTACATACAGGAGTAAAAATAATAAAATATCATTCTTGCTACTAAATTGAAATAAATATTTTCTTTCAAATACTCAAAACAATTATTTTTGCGTCAAATTTGATGCTTTCCAACGTAAAATGCTTCGAAGGATTATTCAATTCTTCGTTCAATTATTCATGTATTGTTAGAAAAATGAATATAAAGGATGACGTAGAGTGACTAATTTTCTTCTTTTGCAAATCGAATGAAAGAAAACGAAAATGTAATCTGCTCCAAAGGAGTAAAATCGAAAAAACAAAAATTTTGCTCTTACGAGTAAGAACGATATTCAAATTATGAAGATTTTAATTTTTGAATATTATTTCAAAGGATTGAAATGAGTGCTCGAATAAAGGAAAATTGTAAACTCTGGTTTAAAAATTTAAATTTTTATGAATTTATACGCAAAACTGAGTCTTTTTAAGTAAAATATTTTGTATTTTGTTTTTCATAATATAGTTTCGATCTCTCGTATATACAACGGGGAGATGTTTCTATAAACAAAGAAACTTTTTCGCTGAGGTAGATCTGTTAGACATTAAAAGATATGTAAAAGCGGTGATGCCGTGCACCTTATAGTACGATAGAATTTTGTCAAAATACGCACCCACGGCGTTTTTGAAAGAACGATCGTGTTTTGTTTATAAAACTGATTTCATCAGAAGATAAGAAGCAATACGACCGCCTTTCGTATCGGTGGCGCTCTAGTCCTTGATACAAAGAACGATAACGGTTTGAATATTGCGGTGAACTGTACATTAGTCGGGCCAAAATAATATGTAACGTAATAATTATATTATCAGATATATTTCAATTAATAGTATGCGATAAAGTTGGTATATCAGTTAAGTAAATCTTCTAAAAATTAGACGAATTTACAAAATAACAGTGCATTGAAATTTTTATAATGTATAATTCTATCACGATTGGATGATTTTATTGAATCGACGTATTGATAGTATCAGATCCTTGGGGGGCCAATGCCCACCCAGCCCTACCCAATTGACGCCCCTGGGTTCAAACGGTCCCGTTTCAACGCAAGTTGGTTTGTTTTTATGATTCCACTCCAAATGATTTTGACCAGATTCATCAGAGACTTAGTTTTATAATCGACATGGCTAGACAGGGCTCCAGACATGGCTAGACAACTCCAGGCCGGTAAAGAATTGCTTTTAATTTTAAATGACGAAAATGTTCAAATAAAGAAAAAAAATGAATCGTGTTTTACATCAACGATGTGCGAAAAATTCATCGAACGTCAATAAAATCTGCGTCACTTTTTTCCGATTTGTTTAAATTAAATAAATTCAAACGTATTTTACAATCGGCTATAAACATTACCTAACAATATAAGGTGCGTTCGATTTGACTGAAACAACTGAAAAACCAACAACAGTTGCATACAATTTTTCAGTTGTTTCAGTTACCTCAGTCAAATCGAACACGGCTATATTAACATCAATTAATATCAATTTTCAAGGTTACAACAAAATCCTATTTTTCCTGCCCATTTAACTAAAATTTTGACGTTTTGGAATGTTTTAAAAGGCATAAACAAAACAGAAAAAACAAACGAAATAGAAAAAAGGAGCCAGAACATTGCCTCAGCTTTCGTTTAACCGCAGTGAATACGTTTGGTTTTTTTTAATCATTAAATAATTAAAGTCGCTGGGCTCAAGCCGATTTCATGTGATGATTGCCACATATTTTATACTTCGTGAGGCGGCTGTCCTTGACGAGCCCGAAAATTTTTGTTCTGTGATTTTTCTCAAATCGGCTGCATTTTCGTTCGGCAAGCTCCGAAAAATGCCGATTGCCCGCGATCTTGTAAATTTGCTCCCACATTTTTTTTTAACTGTGGGGGTTGGAAATTTGTTTTAGAACACGAGGGTAAGCTTGTCCGACCAAAATGTGTCTGCTATTGTCGAGTCCGACAACTGACATTTTGGAATGTTTGGCTTGTCGGACTAGACAATATCAGACAAATTTTTGTCGGACCAGGTTACCCTCGTGTTCTAAATCAAATTTCCAACCCCCATAGTTAAAAAAAACAAAAATTTACAAGATCCCGAGCAATCGGCATTCGGCATTCGGAGCTTGCCGAACAAAAAAGCTGCCGAATCGAAAAAAATAGCAAAACGAAAGTTTACGGACTCGTCAAGAACAGGCGCCTCACGAAGTATAAAATATGCGGTAATCATCACATGAAATCGGTGTGGGCCCAGGGACTATTATGGCCATGAATCACAGATTTTTTTGTCAATCTGAATTAAATTTGCAGAATCTTTCCTTATGGTTGTTCGAGTTTGCTTTGTTTATAAGAAAATTTTTATTTTAATAAGAAAACAGTAATATAAAAATTACGGCATTGCCAATAGATAAGTTATGAAATATTATAATTTTTAGCGGTATAACTTATAAGGACTGTAAAAAAGGGTTGCTGAAAATAAATTGTTCTCCCTATACAAAACCTGAAAATAAGAAAAAGTGATAAAGTGATCGGTCAATAGAAGTCGAGGACTACCCGTGGAAACTTCTTTTTTCCAAATTGCCAAGCGAAATAAATGTAGTTTTAAAGTGTGTATTTTAATTGTTCTCCACTGTAGATGTGGAGTTTTTTAAATTTGTTCTCCACTTATGAAGAGTTTTTTAGTTTTATGTAGATTTATTTTCATATTGTAGATTTTAAATTTCGTTCCGAATAAATACTCATTTTCGAACTGAAAATTTATTTGCAGATACTCGTCTTTAAGCTGAAACACAAACTTTGATAGTCAATTGTCACCGCTACCTCTCCTTGTCACGGCCCTAATAAAAGCAAAACGATGCCACTTGATTAAACTAATAATCTTCCGCAATAACATCATCATGGTGTCCACTATTTTTTCAAAACAAAATTCCCTGACTTTCCATGACTTTCCAGACAAAAAATATGAAAATTCCATGACTTTTTTAAAAACAAAACTAAAAAATTTTGACCCCCATTTAACTACATAAAATACCTTGTAGTAGAACAATTATGGCTTTCCAGAATGATTATTTTAATAGACTGATCAAATAGAACTCAATGCCCGATGAATTTTTCCCATCTCCTTCTCTAGTGGAGATGCCATTTTCGGCTACTAAAGAGTTTAAATAATGAATATTTCATATTTAGTGTGCTAAACATGTTTAGTGTGCTAAACATGTTTCCAGTTCGATCGTCATTGTTATACTAAACGATTCTGCTCAAAGCTTGACTGAAACCATTCAATTCGGGATTATTAAATTCGTTCCCATTTTAATAATAAAACCACAATAAAAAATGTTTTCGAAGGTGGCCAAATTGCCTCTTAGAAGCTAACGTAGGTTATTTAACATTTAATTACACAACAAAAATCTCATTAATCGGTCCTATAGTATCAAAAAGCTAACAATGGTTTAATACCAGAAAATTGAAAACGAATAAGCCGAAATTCACAGATCGAAAGTGGCAAAACTTTCGATTATGTCAATTTCTGACAAAAGTTTTTCGAGTGCCTTTGAATCTTTAAATTGTGGTACTAATTATTATAGCATCTCTATATCATTGAAATACATTTTGTTCGTAAAACGTTTTGATTCAAACCCAACTGTTCTGGAACATCGAAAGATGGAAAGCCCCAAATTCAGGAGTTAATATGAAAGCTTAATTTCAAAACCAAAATTGCCAAAAAACTTTGAAGGGCGGGTTAAACAACAACAACGCCTTTTCACTGGACAAAATTCTATGTGCTAACCTTTAGTTATTCTTCTAACCTAATGATCTAAACACATTTTCAAAAGAACTTTCACGCACTTTAACTAAAATTTTCTACGCATTTTATAAATTTGGTATGTTTTTCGTGCTGGAAGTTGGCCAATATCCAGTCGATTCACAAAAAAGGAATGAAATGTGATATATCAAATTATAGATCACCAGTCTTACAGTTCCCACTCCTATTTAAAATATGTGAGCAAAATTTTTATTCACATATATCAAATTTTATGGAAGAGAAAAAGTTGATATCTGATAGTCAGTCAACTCGGTTTTTCGAAACAAAAAATCAACAGTCGTACTACTGAGTTTAGTATCCAATTGTTCGAACTGCATACTTGCAAAAGATGGTGAAAATGAGATCATCACATTAGACATCTCAACAGCATTTGATCGAATCTGGGATGCTAACTTGATCAACAAGCTCGTTGCGTTTGGTTTTCACTGTACAATCGAAAAATTTATTTCAAATTTTCTAACTGACCGATACATTGCGGTTTCCATTTATTTCTTTATACAAAGTTAGTCATATTTGGTGTGATTTATTATAAATTAAAAATTAACGTCTCTGAACAGCCGAAGATATCATACTAACTGAGGTTAAGGTTTTGAGACATTAGGATTTGTTTAAGGAATTTACTTGGCTTTAAGGAGCCGGTAATAAAATTATTAGCACAAAACGTTCTAAAGTTATGTGAACAATAAATGAGTTGAAGAGGAAGAGGCAGTTGCTCAGGTAGGACGAGAAATCGTCTTATAGTAGACGTCATATCGTCTTCAATAGTAGACGGAGAAATCGAGTGCATCAGACGGGAGTCCAAAGCATATTCTTTTATCTGTTTTACTTATCAGTCGGTTAGTGCAAATAGGCAAACTGTTAAGATCACACATTGTTATAGCGACAGGATACAAAGTGAATTTTTTGTGCATATAAACGAAAACACATAATTTTTCTCCAACCGGACCATATAAATTATTAAAAATATATGAAATATAATTTTTAATAAAAGTTTTGGTTAAAATAAAATTTTTCCAGAGACATGATCAAAATTTCATGACTTTCCATGACTTTCCCTGACCAAAATAAAATCCCCTGACTTTCCATGACTTTCCAGAATTCCATACCTGGTGGACACCATGATCATTGATCGAGTATAGAAAACATTAGGAAAAAGTTAGGTGTATCAACCCCATTCCTCACCATATCTGATCTAACATTCAACTTACACATTAGAAACAAACACATTAGAAAAGAACTTTTCTTTTTATCTAAAAAGAAAACATATGGCGCCGTCTCATCAACTTACTTTTATGATATGTAACTACAAAATAATGACAGAAAACAGCAAATAATGTATACTTTTATTTCATGAAGTTTTTTTTTATTATTCAAAGTAAGTTTTGTTAAACATAAAAGATGGGTGAATTTATTTATTTTTTTCTCGATTATGAAAACAAACAAAAATGTGTTTTGTTGAAGAGTGGTTTGTATAACACAAAAATATAGATATAAGACGCACACCTAATTAAATCCCAGTGCAGCCGCTTTGATTGCACGCGAGTGACGCGTGCTTTTAAAAACATTCTTTTTTTAAGGACAAACGAATTAGAGACTTTCTCTCTTTATGTATAATGTCTTAAGGCAGTTATCACATTATCTAAATAATACCATCGAATCAGGGGCGCACACAAGGGGAGGGGGGGGGGGGTCCGGACAAACCCCCGACAAATGAAATGCTTAGTCCGAATCAACAGCCCTGGGGGCGTACAATCCACAGAGGTTTAAAAAGTGTTCATCAACACCTCAACACGCATGTTGTTGTTGGACCTAGGTCTTAAAAGGTATCTATGTGTGTTGTTGTAATTCCTACACAGCAATTTTGATTAAAAAAAAATTCGTTGGGCCTCCCCGCCCTAAAATTTTTCTGTGTACGCCCCTGCATCGGATGAATAATTATTGAGTGTGATATTACGAAGCTGCTATGTTTCCATTCATGTAAGAAAACTTGGCTACTGAAACTCTAATGATTATTAGTTGGCATCTATTATAAATATTATTCGGTTCATCTCATATTTCGAAATCGAAAACCTAAGCTAAAATAATTGAGAAACATAAATTTTTTCTTAAGCATCATCATCCATCACTCAAAATCTAATTGCTTTGCAACACCAACAAAAAAAGTGTTTGTAATTCTCACCACCCTCGTCAATATATAACCAAACCCTATCTAAAAATATAATTTAATTTAATAATATAATTTCGTTTTTTTGTGTTTTTTTAAAAAAACAAAAGCAAAACAATGAGAGAATATTAAAATAACCCAAGAGATAAGATAAAATCCTATTTAATTCCAAATTATCATAAACAAATTACATATATCGTTTCATGTAAAACAACAATCCCAAATATAAAAAATACTGGATGTAATCCTCCCATCCATTCCTCGATGACAAAAAAATTATAACGGCACACCGAAAAATAAAAATGGTAAACTCACACTTTTTTTGGTTTTTTTTTTAATAAAAACCACGTGTCGGATGTATCATATCATCAACATAATAATACAAGTTATATCATGTTATTATTTTTAACTTAGAAGTTTTGCGTTTCTCAATAGAAAAACATTTTGATATGTTTTGATTTTGAACGATTTACTTCTATTTTGTTTATGGAGATGGAAAACATTGAAATCAATTCAATTTAGGGTGGCACGGAGGTCTGTATTATTAGAATTTTGAAATTAATTCAGATCCTTCGTTTTCAAGTGAACCACGGATCATATACCAAAATTTCATCAAGATTCCATGCGTTTGCGTCACTTCACCCACCCACCCACAGACATACACTTTTTAAGCGATTTGGATTGACCATAAATAAAGATAAAATTAAAGTTGGAGTGTGTGAGATTTTCAATTGTATGTATAGTGAAGTGAAAATAGGTTGTAGGGGGAAGGGAGGTATCGCGAACAACTGAATTTACTTTAAGCTTCAATAACTTTAAGTTCTGTTATATGATTTTACCATGCTTCTGAAGGTTTTTAGGCCAAATCAGTCAAAATGGGGAAGAGGAGAGGGGACACTAACTGAAAATGTTTTTTTGAAACTTTACATAATTTTAAGTCCTACCTTTCGACTTTGATGCAACTTTTCTGAGGTTAAACTATGGTAAAATGTGTTGTACCATTATTTATGGGTGTGGTTGTTTGATGTGTTGCTATGACATTGGACCATGGGTGTTATAGTTCATATAGTATTGCTCAAAAATCATAATGTCGTTCACCTGTTAGTTTTTTTTCATAAAAACATATCTTAATATTTGGCTTAACACCTTTTTGTAATCATACTGATTTCATTTTGTATAATAAATAATTGAGGAAATCTTTCGGTTTTTCATCAATATGCCGTTTAGCAAATCCATTTTATAATTTAATTCTATTAAAATTACATATCAATTTCCAAACACTTTTTAAACCAAATATTAAAGTTCTAGTCTTAAACACAAAACATTAACCAACAAAACTACAAGTCTTTCTTGCCTATAGTTCTAATGCAAGCATAAGTTTTTGTGTATGTTTAAGCGTAGCTTAATTTTATTAGTTTTTTATACAGACGCAATTAAAAGGATTGCTTTTATACACTATCACAAAGTAATAAATTTAGACACAAATTCACTTCCGACTAATATAGGAACAGTTGAATGTTATCTTTTTACGACAACGCATTTTTCGTACTACCCAGTTTGTAATACAATTCGTAATAGAAATCGTTATTTTGTAACTGAAAAAAACTATTCTGCCATTCTTTTTGGAACGAAATTTGCTTTTGATATACGTACGTGACTATTACCTGCTTGGATTTGTCTGTTGGTCTGCTGTTTACAAACTGAGAACTGCACGAAACAATGCCTTTCAAAATATCATAAATACAACAACAACAATAATCGACTATGAGTTAAATAAAATAAATCGACAAATCTAAGATAAATAAATTTTCAGTATTTCCTATCTAGGCTCCACATGATTAGTAAAATCATGATCATTACCAGGTTTAAATTCGAGTGTAATATGTATCAAATAAAAAAATTAATCAAAATAATTCCACAAATTTTCGAAACAATACCTCGCCAGTTGTCACAGTATATCAAGTCTATTAACCCGCTATTACTTCCCATCATTGTAATGTTAAGTTAAGTTTATCAAAGAACAATTTTATCACAATATTTAGAAATCAATTGAATAGAAAATTACATTAATTTAACGATATCGTAAACAATATAAAATTGTTTGTCATTTAATCAAACCGAAACATCAACTTACAACAATCGCACGCGACCAGTCACGCGTTCGAACAAATAAATTTTCAAAATACTATAACCTCAACGATATTTATCTAAAACTGTTTAAATTTTTGTCTAAATCATTAGAAATCGTGTTAACATAATAAAATAAATAAATAGGATTGTAATTACAATATTTAACAACAATAACACCAACAAGCGTACATTTCACAAAAGGGGTTGATAAGATAAAATTTTATGGTGGTTTGATTTATTGAAATTGTTGGAGGTTTGGTTTCTGTTTTTAAAATTTTGAAATTTTGATTTAGATCAAAGATTACTTTAAAAACAGAGAGGGGAATTACGTTTTATATGGTGTTATGACTTCATGAACCAATGCACAGGGTGTATTAAACATAACAAAAAACAAACATTTTAATTATATTATTTTCTATCAAATTTCTTATCATCATCATATTTCTCCATAATCCCTCTAACAATCTTTAATTCATTCAACAATATTTGAATATCAGTTTTATGTATATTCACAGTATGAACCACATTTTTCTCAATTCCGTTAACCAACTCATTTTTAACGTAGAAATTAAATTGACCACAATCAATACATTCATCAGGAATTTTCCACGTTATTTTCTCCAACTCATTAACTTTTAGAATATTTTTCTTTAAATAATTTTGAATATCAGAAAACGTATCGGAAAGAACACGACAAATTGCTGTTGAATGTTCTTTTGGTAAACCTAATTGCTGCAGTTCCGCGCTCAAAACTGCATTATCTGTGTTATGACGTGAAGCACTGGTTAGAATAAATCTTATACATGCAATAGCTGATTTCGATGATTCTTTTGAATTTGATGTTGTACTGAACATTTCTTTTATTTTTTCTTCCTGAAAATAAAAAAAATTAAAATATCAAAATAAATAAAAAAAATAAAATAAATAAAATAAATAGCATGAATTTTATTTTGATTGAATTTACATACATTCATTTCTTCTCCTAATATACTTTTAGCGACACTTTGTGTTAGTATCCGTAACTTCACAGAGCTTAAAATTGATAAATTCGAATGTATCTCGGCTAAAACCCAGTCTGGACAATCACCATCTCCACAGAATCGAAATTTCTAAAATTGAAATGCAAGACAAGTAATACAGATAAATACTAATAAATTACATATATATTTTCAAGTTAGACAAAATAAAAGAATAAAATTTATAAGTTGTCGTAATTAAATAAACTAAGTCATTAAATAAAAAATGTACTATGGTTAAAAACAAAAATTGCATCGGCCGGGAATCGAACCCGGGCCGCCCGCGTGGCAGGCGAGCATTCTACCACTGAACCACCGATGCTACAAATTTTACAGTTTACGGTTATAAGTTTATCTACAATACTATTTATTATTTACATTGTTATATAAAAAAATAACTATCAAAAACTGCAATTTAAATACGTATGGGTGGTTATTTTGTAGTGTTATCTCACTAGGTGAGATAAAAAGTGAGATAAAATATTTGTCTTTGATCGATTATATTAGATAAAAGAAATCATTTAAACATAACTTTTTTATCTCACTATTTATCTCACCTAGTGAGATAACACTACAAAATAACCACCATGGTTTCAGAAAGAACCACTCTGCAGTAGAGTGTGTGGAAAAGTTTGTATGGGGAGTGAGAAAGGATAACAGAAAGATTGTAGCGGTATTTTTGGATGTTCAGAGGGCGTATGACTATGTGGTTCCGAGGAAGTTAAGCCAAGTTCTTACAGACTTGGGGTTGAATGGATATATGCGTTTATTAGTAAAAGAAGAATAGTTATGAATGGGTAAACTTTTAGATTGAGTGAGGAGGTGAATTTAGGACTGCCGCAAGGTAGTAAAATTTCACCGACTCTCTTCAATATTTATACGCGGGAGATATACCAGATCAGCGATAGCGAACTAATCATCCTGCAGTTTGCAGATGATATCGTTATCGCTGCGAAAGGTAGATCTCCTGACGAAGCGGTTCAGCGAGCACAACATGGTGTAAACCAGGTTGTGCTGAAGCTTAAAAGCTTAAACCTTAGAGTAAATGTGAGCAAATGTAATTGTATGAAATTTCGAATGGGACCACAGAGAGTGTTAGATATTAGAGTGGAGAGTGATAGAATTGAACAAGTGAATGTAGCTAAGTATTTGGGTATTTGGATCGATCGGCACATGAACTTTAGGAAACACAAGGAGTTCCTGGCCGATGAGTGTAAGAAGAGACTGAATGTGATCAAAAGAGTGAGCAAAGCGAAATGGGTAGCTCACCCTGGTGTGACTGACATGTTACGAAATGCTTTAGTTTCCACAAAAGTTGCGTATGGTATAGGAGTGTATGGTGATGGTTCTGTAGTTGGTTTTCGTAAGTTGATAAAAGTCGAGAATGAATGGGTGAGAGTGGTATTGGGGGCGATAAATTCGACTCCAATCCATTGTCTTTATTCGGAAGTTGGTGATTCACCTCTTGATTATAAGAGAGAGTGGATCACAGTACGTGAGATAGTGAGAATGAAGACGAACCAAAATCAACTAATTGAGGAAATGTTGACAGGGTTACAGAGTCAACCCTCTTTTAAGAAAACCTATAAGGCCTCCATTTTGAGCGAAAACTTTAACGAGTTTTCTTCAATTGGAAACATTGGCCGGGGGTGAAGCCTGCTAACCTTGTAGTGTGTTTGGAATTTGGGTAACTTAGTAAGAATGAAATGAATGAAACCATAGTTAAAAGACTGTGGTTGAGTGTGAAAATGACGTATGATGCATATTTCGCTGTTTATACAGATGCTAGTGTAAATGAATATGGATGTGGAATAGGAGTGTTTGGGCCTATGATTGACTATGAGAGTTCTGTGAAACTGGAAAACAGCATCTGTATAATGAATGCTGAGTTGATTGGAATGTATGAAGGTATCAAGTTGGGAATAAATGAGAGGAAAAGGAGGATAGTAATATTTTCCGATTCCAAGAGTGGAATGATCTTGCTACAAAATGGAGGTGGTAGCCAATGCAATGTGTATGTGGACATGAAATATGGGCTAGTAAAAGCAAATCAGTGTGAGGTGTCCATTCAATGGATACCATCGCATTGTCTGATCGCTGGGAATGAAAGAGCCGATACGTTAGCGAAAAGGGGAAGCATGAATGAGCAAACCATTGTGTATGAAAGGAAGGATGCAAGGGGTGTACTTAGGATGTTTCAGCAAATGATCTGGCATAAATGGGAGTGTGAATATGAGAATAAAAGTCAAGTGAAAGGCCAAAAGTACAGAGAACTAGTGAGTATTCCTTTGAGAAAACCTTATTATAAGGGCCTCAAGGGAAGTACTAGAATGATAAGAACGATTGAAAGGATACGAATGAACCATGGCAATTGGAAGGAATGCTTGTTCAAACGTCGTCTGAATGGAAATAATTTGTGTGAAAGATGTTGTTTATTTGATTCTGGTGTGCCCTAAGTACGACCAGATCAGATCGCAATTCAATACCCTCTTGAGTGGAAGACGATTGAATGAAATCTTAAAATTAGATAGAATGGGAATCAAAGATGTGTATGAGTTTATCTGAATGAGTTGAATAGAAGTGTGAGAGTAGTGTGAATGAGTCGATCTAAGAATGAGAATTTGTGTGAATGGACAGGCTTTATTTATGTTGAATAGAAATTTTTTAACATTTTACTATTCTTCTTTCTTTTCGGTATATCCTTATTTGATTCATATTAATTTTAATTTTTACGTATTTTTATTTTTTTTTTTTTTTGAGATTCACATATTATGTATTTTTTCTATTTTTTTATTTTTTAAAATTTGTTATTAATTAATTTGTAAATTTGCAATTGATGGGCGATATGGCTCCAATGAAGGAGCTAAGCCATAAATAAAAAAAAAAAATAGATAAATTTTTAGAATATTTTTAAAATAACCCATATGAATTTAAATTTAAAATAATTTGAATGAAGAAGCATAAATGCGATTAGAAAGTGTAAACTTTTTAATTTTTTTACTCGAATATTTATCTCCATTCTGCACTCCAATATTTGAGAAGAAATAAATAAAAGAAATCTTACTCATGGCGAACATATAATTTTGTGTGCAAACTCTCCATAGATTAGTAGTTATCTTCGAAGAAATGCACTGAATAGGTGATATGAGTTTGTAAGTATGGAGAGAATGAAACAAGTTAAAGATAACTTTGAGATCAGAGACCTTCTTGAGGGTCCTGATATAATAGGTTGTATCCGTTCTAATAGGATTGCTTGGTTTGGGCATGTTCTACGAGCCGATTCACAGTCTGGAATGATTAGAAAAATGTACGTTAGTACTTCAGGGAGTGGGCGATCGCGAGGTAGACCACGACTACAATGGGAGACTGACGTAATAAACGACCTTAAAAAAATCGGCTGCCATGATAATTATGTCGCTGTTGCGAATGACCGTGGTGAATATTCAAAGCTGATTAGCCTGGCATTAAAAAAAAAAATAATTCGTATAGAACGCTTTTGAACAGAGTCCAAAAGAGCTAGGATGGAAGCAGTAGCTGTACCTCAAAGTTGACAAACAATACTTCCTACAGCCACGAATATAGAACTTATAAATGCGGAGTAATTGATACGGAGTCATATATTTATTACATCTATTGAGTAGTACGAGTTTTCTTTATATACGCTCTTTGACATCGCCATTATATGATCTTTCCAGAGTTAGCCGTTCGAAATCGGAAACAATAATGTAATGTTAGGAATGACCAATGTTCGACTTGTAATAAAAAAAAACAATATTTATCTTTGGTTGAAGAATACATTTAAAAAAAAACTAAAATTAATTGTAGGTGGAGGGAGAGAAAGGAGGGAAAGGAAAGGAAGGTGAGAAAAAAAACAAATATTAAAAATGAAATTACACAGTATATACTGTGAAATATAATATAAGATCAGATTTTTCTTTGTAATTATTGTATCGAAGTTTCTCTAGAAAATATAAAATTAGCATTTATAAGCTAGGACAAACCGTTTAAAATTGAGTTGACGTGCAAAAAACGAAAATAGGAAAAAATAAACCGGATGGAAAAAATTTAATGTCCACTCCTAAACATAGTTGAAAGAATGTTGAGTAGTCAAGCGGTTAGGTAGCTGGACTCTTCACCAGAGGTTCCGGGCTCGATGCCTACTCAGGCCAAGTATCGATTACTGCTATTAAACGTAACTCCGAAGCATATACTCTTGTTTCCTAATCAACCAAAAGTCGGTCACATATCACAGCAACATATGAAGAACGGACATTTTGCAAATCTCAACCGATTTATAGGCAGCAGGCCCTCACCCCTTTCATTTGATGATTACCACATATTTTATACTTCGTGAGACGCCTGTCCTTGAGGAATCTGAAAACTTTTTTATCTGCCATTTTCCTCGGTTCGGCCGCTTTTGCGTTCGTCAAACTCCGAAAAATGCCAATTGCCCGAGGCCTTGTAAATTTACTACCACATTTTTGTGTTTTATTAATGGGGGATGGAAAATTGTTTTAGAAAACGAGGATAACCTTGTCCGACAAAAATTTGTCTCTTGTCGAGTCCGACAATTGACATTTTAGCATTCTTGGGTTGTCGCCTGTCGGACCCGACAGTAGCAGTAATATATTTGTCGAACAAGGATACCTTCGTTTTCTAAAACAAATTTCCACCCCCCCTCCCCCCATTAATAAAAAACAAAATTGTGGTAGTAAATTTTCAATACCCCGGGCAATCGGCATTTTTTCGGAGTTTGCCGAACGAACAAGCGGCTGAATCGAGGAAAATAGCAGTTAAAAAGTTGTAGAACTCGTCAAGGACAGACGTCTCACAAAGTATAAAATATGTTGTCATCATTAAATGAAAGGGGCAAGGGCTTGGTCTATTAGATTTGACGCACTGAGATCAAATCAAAATTCAAAAAAATAAATATAAGGTTTAAACATGTTGAAATGAATAAAATTATAATTCCAACTACTAAAAAACATAAGGAAGAGAATTTAGAGCGAAAAACAATAGGAGTCTGGACATAAAGCTGCAGCTATCAGGAAGAAGCGATGAAAAATGAAACAGTTAACCTTTACTTGAAAAGGTTCAAAAAACACTAGTTTACAAGAAAAATTTCACTAAATAAAACCTAACTTTTCTTGTGGATTTTGACCTGCTGAACACGGATACCATATTCATTTTTTTAGGTTAGCTCTTGTTTTTGAGATATTCGCGAAAAACCAATCGGTGGACAAAAAGGTTATTCCGGTTTTTTAATCGCATATACATACCCGCGTACTCCAGTCCCTGCTATTGGCATACGAGTTAACGTGAGATATCACATACCACTGGCAATAGCGGTGAGATATCACTAGCCAAGGTGACATCTTAGGAGTGGTGGCGGATGAACTGTATTCAGTCAACGGTAGCACCCTCAATCTTAGCTGTGAAATAATCCTTGATGACGGGACGCTATTGTTTCCTTGAAGAAACGAGCCTCCATATAACTATGTATGGGCTTGGATCTTCAAGAAAGACGGTGCGTCACAGGATCTAGGAATATGCAACCGACTGGATTATTGGCAACTACATTTTTGTTTTGTTTCAGCAAATTTTTGTAAAAATTTGCTATTTACTTTTTAATTTACTTTTATTTTCTCTATTCTATCATAAAATATTGGCCTAAGTCATATTTTGTCAGTGATAGAATTTTTTGTTTAGCTATCCATTCTTTAACAAAAAATATAAAAAAACAAAAAAGAAAGATTTACGTCCATCAACACCTTTGAACGTATGTTGTTGTGGGACCTTGGTCTTAAAAGGTTTTTATGTGTTATTGTGACACATATTGTAATTCCTACTACACAACACATTTTATTAAAAAAAAAAATATTTTACAAAACAAACAAATTTAATATATTAATGAAAAAAGTGCATAGTAAAGATGCTATCAAACATTTTGAGCTTTCTCAAAATTTGAACATTTGAGAAAAAATCCATCAAGGATTCTGGAATTTATACGCGAAAAAAGTTGAAAATTAAAAATTTATGTTTTTTTAAAATTTATTTTTTTTCAACGCCATAAATTTTGAACAAACAATGATTGTAAATTTTTTTAATTTCTTGGTGCCTACAGTTAATTCAATATCCTTTCTTTTAAGTTAAAAATCACGAATTTCGAAAAATTACATTTTGAGCTATTTTAGTAAAAATCCATCAAGGACTCTGAAAGTTATACATATTCTATTTTAAATATTTAAAATTTTTCCAGATTCAACGCCATAAATTTTGAATAAACAATGATTGTAAATTTTTGAAATTTCTTGGAGCACATGGTAAATTCAATTCCCTTTCTTTTAAGTTAAAAAACACGAATTTTGGTGCAGGTTGCACCAAGTTATTCAGGTTTTCCCAAAAAAATTCAAAACTCAAAATTTGAAAAAAAAAATTTTACTAAGAATAATTTAAATTCTGCAACATAATTGATTTGTTTATGAGTTGTTATGCAGGTTTTCGAGTTAAAATTTGGAGTTATGGTCAAAACCTGGTCGTTACACAACGTTAAAACGTTAAATGAACATTTTCTCTATTGTACCACCATCTTGTATGTGTTAAGTTGCAGTTCGGCATCTACGGTTTATCTTCATTCAGTTTTATGCCAAAGTAATAAAGGTATGCAATTCTTATATATGGAGTGATTTTTTTAGCAGGATGTATTATGCAAATTCCATATATAAAACAAAATGAATTTTGACTATTTTTCACTTGAAACTTCTTGAGAAGCCATTTAAATAAATTCAACTTTACACTTTACTATTTTAAAAGAATTCTTAGCTGATGTTTGAGAACGACTGAACTTGTAAAATATTATTTACGATGCGGCACAAAAAGAAAAGAAAAATACATAAAACCGCGGTTGAAATAAGGAAAACTCAAAATGGCTCGCAGTTTTTATTCGAAAATCTGTATAACAACTTAAATATAAATCAATTATTTTGCAGAATTTAAATTATTCTTAGTAAAAAATTTTTTTTCTAAATTTTAGTTTTACCTTTTTAGGAAAAACCTGAATAACTTGGTACAACCTGCACCAAAATTTGTGTTTTTTAACTTAAAAGAAAGGGAATTGAATTTACCATGGGATCCAAGAAATTAAAAAATTTACAACCATTGTTTATTCAAAATTTATGGCGTTAAATATGGAAAAATTTTGAATATTCAAAGTAGAATATGTATAACTTTCAGAGTCCTTGATGGATTTTTACAAAAATAGCTCAAAATGTTTGTTAGCATCTTTACTTTGCACTTTTTCATTAATATATTGAATTTGTTTGTTTTGTAAAATATGCAATCCAAAAACCGAAATAACCTTTTTTTTCACCGAAAAAATTGGTTTATCGCGAATATCTCAAAAACAAGAGCTGAACTAAAAAAATTAATATGATATTCGTGTTCAGCATGTCAAAATCCACATGAAAAGTTGGGTTTTAGTCAGGGAGACAAAAAATATCAAAATTTGTAAATTATTGTGTAATCTGACTAAACAACCCATAAGAGTAAACACCGTAGAGTGGACAAAACTGAGCAGGTTTAGGAACAAAGCGGCGCCAGCGAATAGCCTTCAGTAACGGGTAGTGCTTTCAATCACCAATTATGCTTACACCACCAATTATCTTCGAGGCACAGTAAAACCTCACAATTCAAAATAATGATTCACTAAAAGAAATAACAAAACTAATAATTTTGCGTCCATCACTCAAAAAAATTTTACGTTTTTTTAAACAAATCGGTTGTTAAATGTGTTGTAAAATTTGCTAATAAACATTTTTTTTAAATCAATAGTAATTGTTTTCATTATAATATGTTTTGTATTTAAATCAATAACAAAATTTTCTTTTCCACAAAAATAATAGTAAAAATATTATTATAATAAAATCAATAGTAACTTTTATTTAGAAAACAGTTTTTGTTATAAAAAATAGAATATAACTGTCAAATTAATAACTTTTGTTGAAACGAAATCGTTGTGAAAATAAGAACAAAAATTGTCAAATTTTGTTATTTAAAAAAAAACTTTTGTTATTGTTAAAACAGTAAAAATTATCAACCTAGTAGAAAATTATTATTTTGACGACAATTATTATCAAATTAATAACAATTTGATATTTCAAAATAACTAGTTGTTAAAATAACAGTTGGTTTTTGTGTTAATAGCGTTTACTATAAATTTGACAATTTAAGTTTTTAAAAATATAGTGAGAAAAATTAGAGAAATTAAGAAAACACATGTTTTGTAACTTACAATTAAAATAATAACTTTGGTTTTTATTTGAATAGTTGTAATTATTAAAATAACAGAAAACTATTGTTCTAATAATCAGAGTTATCAAAACAATAACAAATTTTTATTTCAACATTATTAGTTATTGAAATTAAAATTGGTTCGGATGTATCGTATTTTTCATTTCTCTTGTTCTCGAACGAAATATAAAAAGAAAGTAGTTTGCGCGTAACCTCCTTCTGCGTAGGTGGATTTAAAACATTCAAATAAGTGATTAAGTGCCGAACTCTTTTAGTGTATTGTGTAAAAGTTAGTGTATCAATAGTGTGTTTTACATTTACATTACATAAAATAAATAGCAAATTTCTTAGTAGTTTGAAAGTAAAACTGGATTCTACACTAACTGATTTCGAAAACAACCCATCATATATATATATATATATATATATATATATATATATATATATATATATATATATATATATATATATATATATATATATATATATATATATATATATATATATATATATATATATATATATATATATATATATATATATATATATATATATATATATATATATATATATATATATATATATATATATATATATATATATATATATATATATATATATATATATATATCACAGCCACAAGGAACTAATCAAATGAGTACACACGACTGTTGTATTTGGGGCTTTAAACGTTTTATATGTTTTAAATTTTATTAATACACAAATACTTTAAAAACGATTTTAAATTTTATTAATACAAAAAATTTGTTTGTAATTTTTCACACACTAAAATTTAATTATTATTATTTTTTATTAAATACATTTATAAAATTATACACTGGTTTCTTTTGGTTAATGGTTGGTTACTATTGTTACTTGGTTACTTTGCTCGACTTGTTATATTTATGAATAAGAACTAACTGATTGTATGAAAATAACTAACTGATTGTATGAAAAGAACTAACTGATTGTAAAGCTTAAAACCAACTGCTTGTAAAGCTTAGAACCAACTGCAATCGTTCAAACTTAAAATTAACAAACAAATTTTAAGTTTTATGTTTTTTGCCTTAATTTGCATATTTCTGTAAAATGATTTATTTGATGATTAGTTATTTTTTTAAAGAAATTTAC
>OY856188.1:46665924-46966255 GCA_963693315.1 Diogma glabrata
GCCTGTCGCGATTGTATGTATGAAACATGCTTGAAATTTAAATGTATTGATCTCGATCCGGCTAGCTTTCCCCCTTTTAAGGATAGTATTGATGTCCTGTGACAAAAAAACATCATTTCATCTCCTTTTAGAGCGTCTGTAATTGAATTGATGGGACATGGCTGGGAAAATTATACCCAAAGGATAAAGTACTATCATCCGCGTACGGCTGGACTGGATTAAGAGTGGATAGTAAGAGAACGTTTATGAAAATCAAGAATAGGGTGGGAGGAAGAACGGATTCTAAGGAACACCAGCGACAAGAATATTGGTTTAAGCGGTTACACTTTGGACAACTACCTGAATTTTTTGGTTCTTCAGAAAGTTTTTAATCCAGGAGAGAAGCTAGCGCAATACCCAATGCCTTTAGTTTAACAAGCAGTGAATGCCAAACGCGGTCAAGGCCTTTGGAGCTATCTAAATGCGATTATTTGCGTTTCATCTTTATTAACTATATTACGGTTCCATAAGTCAGTCAAATGCATGCATTAAATCATTAGCAGATCTACCTCTTTGAAATTCATTATTATAACTGTATCAGCGGATACAGTTATACAGAGATGTTAACAAGATTTCCAATAATTAAAAAAAAAACAAAATTCATGTATGGTCTTCGTCCAAAAAAAATCTCTAAATAAATTGATTTATTTGGTCATATTGACCAATTATCTTATAATTTCAAAATTTGTATGTATTTATATACGAGAAAAAAAGAAAGGTAATAAAAAAAAGACTTAGCTTATAGGTATGTTGAGAGATGACTTCACCGTTGACAGCGACTTTCGTCCGTGTATGTCGCAAAAAAAAATTCTTCAATATATTATTGACTTTTAGGCCCTGATACGGAGCCACGTATTGAGACTTTTGATAATACAAATAAAATTGCTGCGGGATAACGTTATCCCCAGACGAACACAAGGATTTGGGAATCCCTTAAATTTTTATAACATTAGCCGGACATTCCAAAGGAAAGAAAAAAAAACAAAAATTAATATATCTATAATTTAAAATACCTTGAACTAAAAAACTGTTGATTGGTGAACACTTCCAGTATGATGTCCTATTTCCCAAAATTTAATTTCAAAAGAAAATTCAGCAGCATCTGATGTTAGCTTTTAATTCCCTTCCAGGCACATATAATTTGAAACACACCATTCAAAACTTCATAGAACATTTTTTTTTTGTGTGGTTAAGCATAGCATTACAAAAATTTGATATAATTATCAATGAACTTATTTATTTTTACTGAACATAAAGATGTTTAGAACAAACTTTAACAACAATATAAGATTATGTTTATTTCTTATTTTTAGTATAAAAATATTTGTGTCGTTATTGACACAAAGCTGAATTGTTTTCTTCTTTAATAACAAAATCGGAATTTATTAAAAAAACTGAATGAAACATTTTGTTTGAAGAACCAAAAATGGAATTAGTATTTATTTGTAATAACAACTTAACCAATTCAAAGTAATTAACAAATTAATTTAAAAACAGATTTTGTTCACAATTCAATCAAACATTTTCTTATCAGAACCAAAATCAGAATGAATCTAAAATCCAAAATTGGAAAAATGTGATTTTCTTTTTGACGTTTTTTATTTTTTTCTTTAAAAGAAAGTCAAGCAACTGAACAAACAAAAAAACGAGTGCGTTCTTATATTTATGTTAATGTACGAATTGAAGCTGGTCTGTGTTAGGAGAAAAATTTAACTATTGTAATGAAAAAATGAAAAATGAAATGTTAATTGTGTTTGAGTCAGATCAAGAATAGGGATTGGTTTTATCATGTTAATTAGCATAAAGCCGACGTTACAAACCATGAATTCAAGATGTTAAGCAAGACTTTCAATCTTGAAGTCACAAAAAAACGTCGCCATCCCTTTCATGACAGGAAACCACCGAACTGCATTTATTAAGAAGTTGTACCTGGGATCGGAGTATCAACAGCCACTGGCGTCACGACCGATGACCAATCCCTACACTCATGAAGTCCGCGAGGAACTCCACTGAGTATTGAGACCGACCATCCATCAAAACGTCAGCACTATTGACACCCCGATACTACCAGCAAGTATGACCCAGAAGATGTGAACCACAGCGACGACAACTAGCCAGAGGAACGACCCTACCTAACGAAAAGACATCATTCCCTGATATCCTTCGCATGATGAACTCCAAGATTCTTACCGCTCATATCTATGCACTCATAAAGTACATTTCCAATCTTAGTTTTAATCATTGCAGGTAAGAACTTTGGAGCCAATTTCGCCGAGAATTTCTTAGTAGCGTCACTCAAATGATGCTGCCGTACATACACACGTTGTTGTGGTTCGAAGGTTCGTAGTTTAGATCGCAGGTTATAATGGTGTTGTGATTTCTTAAAAGCTACAGACAGGTTCTGTTGCACTCGATTTCTGAGCATGGTCAAGTGATCAGAGCGTTCGATTTCCTCACCAATATCTTCACCCAGCACGTGAAGTGATCTCATCAGATGATAAATGTTACCATCTGATATCGGATGTTGACCGAATAGCAAATAGTACGGTGAGTACTTTGTCGCAGAATGTACTGCAGCTCGCAGTGCATATGCAATTTCACCAATGTGTGCATCCCACTTGGTATGTTGACCTTTTAAGAACGCTCGGATTGCTGCTAAAACTGATCGGTTGACCCGCTCTGACGCGTTGCTTTGTGGACTATAAACACCAGTCCTAATATGTTTGATGCCGAAATCTGACAAAAGACTTTGAAAGTTCCTACTAGTGAACTGCTTGCCATTGTCACTGTGTAGAAACTCTGGAACCCCATAAGTAAGAAACACTTCATTCTTTAGAAAAGCATTCACCTTCGGTGAAGTTGCGTTTCTAAGCGGTTTCAGTATTACAAACTTCGTAGCATGATCCAGAACTATCAATAACACCGTGTTCCCAAGTGTAGAACGAGGATACGGTCCCAAAAAATCTATATAGACTCTCTGCCATGGACGTGCTGCTTCGAATTGATATTGCATCGGAGGACGCAATATCTGATTCGTGGCTTTTGTTTGTTTACATGTGTCGCAGGACACAACATAGTTGTGTACCTGTGACGCCATGCCCGGCCAATAATAAAGACGTCGAAGTAATTCTAATGTCTTTTTAACACCTCCATGTGCAGCAGTACTATCATTATGATGTTTCTGAATCATGCTTAAAGTCATCGGTTTTGGAATCCAGAGCTTCCACACAGGAACATCGTTGGGTATTGCATCAGGTCTTGGCTCAATACGTATGTATAGCTTATCGTCCACGACTTTAACAGATGGAAAGTCCTTGGGTGATGATTGAACTTTAGCTATCATATCCGTATATTCCTTGTGCCGATAACCTTCATTGTTGATCTTGATGTCGTTAATGTGATGTACTAATGCTTCCGTCAATTCTTCGTGTGTATCGTCATAAAGACGAGATAGAGCATCAGGGACTATATTTTGGGTACCTTTTTGGTGGACAATGGAAAAATCCATGTGTTGGAGTTTTAGGCTCCTAGCCAGACGACCACTCAAGTCTTTCTGTGACATAAGCCACTTCAGACTTGAGTGATCAGTCACAATAGTAAATCGGTGACCTTCAACATAGCCCCTGAATTTCTTCACACTCAGAATTGCCGCAAGACATTCAAGCTCAGAAACAGAATAGTTTCGTTGAGCTTTATTAAGTTTCTTCGACATGAAGGCTATCGGACACTCTTGTCCGTCCTCGTCGACCTGATATAATACACTACCTACCCCTGTCAGACTCGCATCGCATCTAATAAAGAACTCTTTATTATAATCAGGGTTAATTAATACCGGTGCTGTAGTCAGCAACTTTTTCAGATTTTCAAAAGCTGTCTGCGCTTCCACTGTCCATTTTAATTTTCCAGAACTTTTCTTTAATAGGTCTGTAATTGGGGATACCACGCTTGCATAATTTGGTATGAAACGTTGGTACCAACCAGCCATTCCTAGTAAACGTCGTATTTGTTTAACTGTAGATGGAGCTGGATACTCTGCTACAGCTCTTACCTTGTCAGGGTCTGTTCGAAGACCATCTTCACCAACCAAAAATCCCAAGTATTTCACCTCTCTCAGAACAAATTTACTTTTCTTGAGGTTTATTGTTAACCCAGCCGCTCTCAACAACGAAGAGACTTTGGACAGCAATTCCATATGTTCCTGGAACGTGGAAGAGACTACCAATAGATCATCTAAATAAACAAAGACATTTTCGTGATATTGATGTGGTATCACTTTGTGCATTAGCCGACACATTGTCTGGGGAGCATTGCACAATCCAAAGGGCATAACCCGGAATTGATACAATGGACGGCCAGGCACTGTGAAGGCTGTCTTGTCTCTAGATGCTTCTGCCAGAGGAATCTGCCAGAAAGCATCTTTGAGATCAATACTTGAAATGTACTTTGTGCTATTTAGACGACCTAGTAAGCCATCAATCAAGGGAAGTGGGCATGCGTCCTTTTTTGTGAGTGAATTGACACGACGGCTATCAATACACAATCTGTTTTTACCAGATTGTTTTTGTACCAAGACCACTGGCGAGCACCAAGAACTGTTAGACTCTTCGATCACGCCCATTTGAAGCATTCGGTCAAGTTCGGCATAAACCTTTAGTTGAACAGCCGGCGATGTGGGATAATGCCTCTGTTTAACAGGTGCACCATCACCAACATCGATGACATGTTCAACCAAAGAAGTCTTTCCGAGCCCAGACACTTCAAATGACGGGAAAGAATCCTTGATCATATCCAGTTCATGTTGCTGATCAGTGGTGAGGTTGTGTGTATTTAAAGTTGTTGGCTCTGTACGAGTCAGTTCACTAACAAAAGAAGGAACAATACCGAATTTCTCCCAGAAATCTATGCCCAGGTAGAGCTCTTCTCGTAGTCCAGGGACAATATGAAACCGCATTGGCTTAGTGGAGCCATTCACAGTTATTGGAATTTCGATGTAACCCAAAATTTTATTTGCAGTACCATCTGCCGTACGAATACACGAAGTGTACTTACGGTAAGTGGTACCTGATGATTCCAATAAATCCAAGGAATTTCTTCCAAGTATTGTGATTGACGCTCCACTATCCAATAATCCTGAAATATTTTTGTCCAAAATCCTAATTGTCAATCGCGGCCGAGGATCCTTTGTTTCTGAAAGGATAGATGAAATACAAGCTTTGCGAAATAATTTCCTCATCCTCCAATATCTGATGTTACGTTCCAGACGTCTAAAATACGTGCAATGTAATGATGGGAAATTAAATGTGCTAGATGATTTTACTCTGGTTTCTTCGGTGGTAGATCGTCTTGTGTTCCTACATCTCTCGTCGCTTTCTTCGGGCTCATTGGCTGTTGAACCGAGGGTACCATCCCCGAAGCATATACTCTCGGTCGATAGTTTAACGACGGGTGACAATAAGAACAGTTTGCATAAATTACGTCAGGTTTGTTGCACTTCCAGCAATACAGTTTTATTCTGTTTTTAGAACAATCAGGAGCTCGATGTCCATTTACCCCGCATCTAAAACAAACAATTGGTTGTCTGGACATTGATGGACCAGGTTGATTAGTATTACCAGATAATATCACAGGTCGTTGCAGAATTCTTCTAGGTTGTGTATCCACAGCTTCAATATATCCATCTTGTTCTGGATCTATTTCTGATTCATAATCGTCCATTTGCTGTAGTTCGCTAATCCTTAAGTTTGACATTCTGGTTGGGACTGGTGTAGACCACAAACGTTCGAACTTCTGACACAATGTCCGAAGCTCGTCCATAGTTGTGATTGTTGCTGCAAGTGTAGCGTTTTTCAGTTCTACGCTCAGTCCTTCCCTAGCGATTTCTAATAATTCAGCTGCAGCAAATGGTCGAACTAATCTTCGATTTAACGAACCCACTTCAACTAAATACTCATAAACGCTCTCTTTGACTTTCTGTTTACGGTTCAAAAGAACACGTAATACCGCTTTATCATCGGTGAGCGTACCGAAGGTGCGTAGGAGTCCTTCCCTAAGCACTGAGTAAGTCACTTCCTCATATTCATGAGTTAAATTCAAATAATATCTATCGGCAGCTGCCTTGAGGTACCGTGGAACGATCGACCTCAGGTCGTCCCAGGACACACGGTCCCTCCTTGCAGCCGCCTCCACTCGATGAATAAACTCATGAACATCAGGAGAGTGACCATCCCCTGTGAAGTTCGGAACCCAATTTGAGTCATAACGACTCAAATTGTTCCTACGTACCTCTCGGTATGCTCCCGGTGACAATGCTGGAGCCGCGACACGAGATACCTGAGGAAGTGGGTTGTATGGTGGTGGTGCTGTTAATGGAGCTTGTGGATAATTTGTTTGAAATTGTTGTAACTGCTCCTGTGGTATCGGTTGATAATTCAGAGGCTGCTGTACCAATGCCGGATTGATGTATATTTGTCCAGCTTGGAACGATGAACCCAGTTGTGGTAATGCGAAGTCCTCCGCTCTTAAACCTGATTGTTGAAAATACGATGGTGGTAATTGTTCTGCCCGTCTTTGTTGTTGTTGATACCCACGATTTACACTGTGTATCGTATCAGTTATTGGCTGTACTGGTATAGGAGTGGATCTCTCATCTGGCTGAAACGCAGGCGGTTCGGATGGTACAGATGAACCTCCTGGTTTACTCTGCATAACTGGACGTGTCGACAACGATCTTATTATATCCCAAGCGCGTGACAATTGGGAGATAGCGTAGGTGCGGGCTTCTTGCAAATCATCGCGAGAACCCAACCTATTCATCCTCCCTGTATAGTGCAACACACGATTAGCCAGACCATCTAAGAATGGCTGATTAATCGGTGGCTGAAGTCTACGTATCTGATCCACAATTAGTTGTGCTGCCTGCACCACCATTTGAGACTCAGCTACCAAATCTCTCGCGTGAGACACAGTTAATGGAACTGAACCTTGTACCGCGTGGTTTCGAAGTTCCTCCGCCCAATTGACCCCTCTGAAATCCACACCTCGAACCAGACATTCAATTTGCAGTTCGCTGGGTTCCAATCCATAAAATGGATGGTCAATGTCTATTTGACTTGACATTTTATATAATAAGTTGTAAAATTCCCGAATGCGAACAACAATAACAAAACCAATAGCAAAAAAACAATATCACTAAATTAAGTGGATTAATACGCCCGGCAAAATCGACTGATGGAAATGTAAAACGCAAAAGTAAAAACACAGAACACCCCCAATTCGAAAACACAAAGAAAAAAGTTATTTTCTTTTCGCAAAGACAGATTTTAGTTGTTTACTCAAAATTGCTTGACTTTTTTTTTCAAAAATACCTAAAATATTGTGATATTTATAAAATAATTTATTTATTTCTAATTCCAGATATGCTGAAATATATATATATACCTAAAATTAGTTATTGACGATAGCACCCCTAAGAATATTTGTTTATTTTTAAAAGAAAATTGAAAAAAAATAAAAATATTTGAAAAAATGCTTATTTATTGGATGCACCGTCCTAGCTCCAAATATTGATTTATTTTTTTTAAAAAAATAAAGAATATTTATTTCTTGATGTTATGCGTATTTAAAAAAATTTATTTATTTAGTTACCTAAAATTATTTAATTCTAAAGAAAATTATTTTATTTAATAAAAATTTTATTTATTTAATTTTCAAAAAAATTTGTTTTATTTATTTTATTTTTTTATTTAATAATTAGATAAGAGACTCCCAAAATCAAGATTCGTCTGGAGACAATTTAAAAAGTAAGTATGGTTACAATATCCATTTTGTTCAAATTTAAAATATCGCGTTCGCGAGCCCACTCCAACAATGCATGTGAGAACTGACTAGAAAAGCCCCTAACGACCAGATTCTACAGAACAGATTCTCCCCAACCTAATAAAACAATCACAACTGTCACGATTAGACACTAGGTCCATTTCTACTGACCCAGTTGTGCTTGTTTAACCTACAAATAAATTACAACTAAACCTAATGCGAAAGTTGTAGAACGCTCCCGAGCACCAGACTTCAAATCTTAAACTCTATGAAAAATTGTTCTATTGTAAAAGCTAAGTGGAAAAATGGAAAAATATGAATTTGTATGAGGTGAAGCCTCTGATCCTGAAAGCAAAGTACAATTGGTTCTTCTCTTCTTCACCGAAGAAGCCTCTGAGCAAAGAATGGTACTACTGGTTTGCACCTAAGTACAAACACAGCAACACCACTCCTCGTCCCTGAGAACTTCCTCGCCGAATGAAGAGAAGAAACCAATGTTCTTCGATCGCATAACCCCGATGGCCATAGGCGATCTAAGAACGACATTAATGTTAAGGGGATAAGCCCCATGGATGGCTTGTTAGGCCTACCGCTGGGAAAGTGAATCAATAAACCTAAATACTACATAACTTATCCATAATCCAAACAATTCCCTATTTAAAAATGCTAAATCGAAACATGAAATATATAATATGTGTTAATAAGGTTTTACATGAAATTAATTAAATTAAATCTTCAGACTAAATAATAAATTGGTAATTTAAAAAAAATTACGATTATTTTACATTTAAAACTAAGCTTACTAATCTTTAAATTATTAATTCTAATATATTTGTTCAGGTTAAATCTTTCGCTTTATTTATTGTATTCCAAACAAAAAATAAATGTTAGCTAAGAATAATTGTTTCTATATTTATACCATTTTTTTAAAATTAATCGCAATAAAAAATAATTTAAAAAAAATGGTGGTAGCTAAAATGGACTCATACGAGATATGTATACGTACATCCGCGGATCATTATGATGACAAATGTAGAGATATTGATTTGGATCCGCTCACTCTATAAAGTTGATGGGAATTAATTATTTCCAATTGTACTTCCATAAACACAGACCAATAATACTTTGAAAGTAGTGACGAAAGATTTAAACTTATACAAAACCGTTGAAAACTGTTTGGTCGATGTTAACTTTTATTACGTTAATAACATCCTAAAACTCATAAAAACATGACTTAACCACAATCAAAAAAACATACGATTAATTTCATATATAAATTAATTGCATCATCCAAGAATATGTACAATTATTATATTTGCATTGTTGGCCCTGTTACGGTGCCAATTTATTATATTTGGACCTTTAATATAATCACACAAAGAAATTAATAGTAATGTTACGGTACTTAAAGGAATTCGGAGTGAACAGACCGTTCCCATTCGAATCCGAGATTTGGGAATCTCTTATTATCTTTTTCCTTAGTTTATCTCGACATTACAAAAGTAATGTCTAAATTAAAATTAACATAAATATTAATAATAAATACCTTAGTTGTAACTGTTGATTGCTGTCATCAATATTCTGTTGTTTTAATTTATTTGTTTGATTTTCCAATATCCCTTGACCAGCGTTTGACCTTCTAACTTCCCATTTATATATCTGCCTTTGAATCCATGCGGTTTTAACAACCGGAACAACCATCAAACAAACGATTGTCTCTAACTGTGGTAATAGCTTCGATCACTGTTATCCTTGCTATTCATACTTTCGATAACATCAGTGGATACTTTATCTTCATGTACTGCCACAATTTATAAAGCAGATTTAACAATTAATGACAACAATTATCCTTCTATGAAATAAAATAAGAAAATATAATTGAAATTGTCATCCAAATTATCAGCTTTTTGATGAACAAACAAAAACACAAATCACTGTAAACTACTTAGCGGGGTGTAATCTTCCATTGTAATTACAGCCAATAAATAATGCTTTCACAAAAAAAGTTATTAAAATTAGAAATCAATTTTAACAATTAAACAAAACGACCTTGGAATTTTTCTTTGTTTACACTTCTTTTTTATTTGCTTGATTGCAATTAAATACATCACTTTTGAATTACAATATTATTGATTTAACACATCAAGGTTAAATAATACTATCAAATGACATTGATCTATATAAATTAAAATAGATTATTGGATGTTGTAATCCTTTTGAAAAACAAAAATGGAATGAATTATAATTTTTAAATTATGAAATTGCAAAATGTGATTTTGATTTTTCCATCTTATGATGTCAAAACAAAATCGGGCAATCTCCGAAAATTCAGTAATGATTAACAACGACGTCTGTTCATTAGCATTGGAAATAAAAATTTAGTACGTTCGTTTGCTTTTTATAGTATGTTCAAAATTTAACTAGCAGTTAAGTTTTAGAAAATTTTAAAATTATTATTAATGTAAGAATGAACGGAAACTAATGAAATGCATTTTTATTGAATTGAAAACGAAGATGAATTTGGTTTTATTATTGTTTCGCGATTATTGCGATCGTTACACCATGAATTCAAGGTAGAAACCAAGATTTTTACTCTTGAAATCACAAAAACGTCGCCATCCCCTCCATGACAGAAAACCACCGAACTACTTCCACTTATTAAGCTGTATCTGGGATCGAGATACCCACAGTCACTGGCGTCAAGACCGATGACCGGTTCCAACACTCATGAAGTCCTTAAGAACTTCACTGAGCATTGAGACCGACCATCCATCCGAACGTCAGCACCATGGACACCCCGATACAACCAGTAAGTATGACCTGAAGATGTGAACCCCAGAGACGACAATCAGCCAGAGGAACAACCCTACCTAACGAAAAGACATCATTCCCTGATGTCTTTCGCGTGATGTACTCCAAGATTCTTACCGCTCATATCTATGCACTCATAAAGTACATTTCCAATCTTAGTCTTAATCATTGCAGGTAAGAACTTTGGAGCCAATTTTGCCGAGAATTTTTTGGTAGCGTCACTCAAATGATGTTGCCGTACAAACACACGTTGTTGCGGTTGAAAAGTCCGTAGTTTAGATCGCAGGTTGTATTGATGTTGCGATTTCTTAAAAGCTGCTTTTAAATTTTGTTGAACCCGGTTCCTAAGCAGAGTCAAATGATCAGTGCGTTCCATTTCCTCACCAGCATCTTCACCAAGCTGATGTAGTGATCTCAACAATTGGTAAGTATTCCCATCCGAAACTGGATGTTGACCAAATAATAAATAGTACGGTGAGTACTTGGTAGCTGAATGTACTGCAGCCCGCAGTGCATACGCGATTTCACCAATTTGTGAGTCCCACTTGGTATGTTGACCTTTAAGGAACGCTCGGATTGCTGCTAAAACTGATCGGTTGACCCGCTCTGACGCGTTACTTTGAGGACTATAGACACCGGTCCTAATGTGTTTAATGCCGAAATCTGACAAAAGATTTTGAAAGTTCCTACTAGTGAACTGTTTGCCATTGTCACTGTGTAGAAACTCTGGCACCCCATATGTAAGAAACACTTCATTCCTTAGAAAAGCATTCACCTTCGGTGAAGTTGCGTTTCTAAGTGGTTTCAGTAGTACAAACTTCGTAGCATGATCCAGAACTATCAATAACACCGTATTCCCAAGTGTAGAACGAGGATACGGTCCCAAAAAATCTATATAGACTCTCTGCCATGGACGTGCTGTTTCGAATTGATATTGCATCGGAGGACGCAGTATCTGATTCGTGGCTTTTGTTTGTTTACATGTGTCGCAGGACACAACATAGTTGTGTACCTGTGACGCCATGCCCGGCCAATAATAAAGACGTCGAAGTAATTCTAAAGTCTTTTTAACACCTCCATGAGCAGCAGTACTATCATCATGATGTTTCTGAATCATGTTTGAAGTCATCGGTTTTGGTACCCAGAGCTTCCACACAGGAACATCGTTGGGTATTGCATCAGGTCTTGGCTCAATACGTATGTATAGCTTATCATCCACGACTTTAACAGATGGAAAGTCCTTGGGAGATGATTGAATTTTAGCTATCATATCCGTATATTCCTTGTGCCGATAACCTTCATTGTCGATTTTAATTTCATTAATGTGATGTACTAATGCTTCCGTCAATTCTTCGTGTGTATCGTCATAAAGACGAGATAGAGCATCAGGGACTATATTTTGGGTACCTTTTTGGTGGACAATGGTAAAATCCATATGTTGGAGTTTTAGGCTCCACCTAGCCAGACGACCACTCAAGTCCTTCTGTGACATAAGCCACTTCAGACTTGAGTGATCAGTCACAATTGTAAATCGGTGACCTTCAACATAGCCCCTGAATTTCTTCACACTCAGAATTGCCGCAAGACATTCAAGCTCAGAAACAGAATAGTTTCGTTGAGCTTTGTTAAGTTTCTTCGACGTGAAGGCTATCGGACACTCTTGTCCGTCAGTATCAACCTGATACAACACACTACCTATCCCTGTCAGACTTGCATCGCATCTAATAAAGAACTCTTTATTATAGTCAGGGTTTATTAGAACTGGTGCTGTAGTCAGCAATCGTTTTAAATTTTCGAAAGCAGCTTGCGCTTCCAATGTCCATTTCAATTTTCCCGAACTCTTCTTTAATAAATCTGTGATTGGTGATACCACGCTTGCATAATTGGGTATGAAACGTTGGTACCAACCAGCCATTCCTAGTAAACGTCGTATTTGTTTTACTGTAGATGGAGCTGGGTACTCTGCTACAGCTCTTACCTTGTCAGGGTCAGTTCGAAGACCGTCCTCACCAACCAGAAAACCTAAGTATTTCACCTCTCTCAGAACAAATTTGCTTTTCTTGAGGTTAATTGTTAACCCAGCCGCTCTTAACAATGAAGAGACTTTGGACAGCAATTCCATATGTTCCTGGAACGTGGAAGAGACTACCAATAAATCATCTAAATAAACAAAGACATTTTCGTGATATTGATGTGGTATCACTTTGTGCATTAGCCGACACATTGTCTGGGGAGCATTGCACAATCCAAAGGGCATAACCCGGAATTGATACAATGGACGACCAGGCACTGTGAAGGCTGTCTTGTCTCTAGATGCTTCTGCCAGAGGAATCTGCCAGAAAGCATCTTTGAGATCAATACTTGAAATGTACTTTGTGCTATTTAGACGACCTAGTAAGCCATCAATCAAGGGAAGTGGGTAAGCGTCCTTTTTCGTTAGTGAATTGACACGACGGCTATCAATACATAATCTGTTTTTACCAGATTCTTTTTGTACCAAAACCACTGGCGAGCACCAAGAACTGTTAGACTCTTCGATCACGCCCATTTGAAGCATTCGGTCAAGTTCGGCATAGACCTTTAGTTGAACAGCCGGCGACGTGGGATAGTGTCTCTGTTTAACAGGTGCACTATCACCAACATCGATGACATGTTCAACTAAAGAAGTCTTTCCGAGTCCAGACACTTCAAATGACGGGAAAGAATCCTTGATCATATCCAGTTCGTGTTGCTGATCAGTGGTGAGGTTATGTGTATTAAAAGTTTGTAGCTCTGTGCGAGTCAGTTCACTAACAAAGGAAGGAACAATACCGAATTTCTCCCAGAAATCTATGCCCAGGTAGAGCTCTTCTCGTAATCCAGGAACTATATGGAACCGCATTGGTTTAGTGGAGCCATTCACAGTTATTGGAATTTCTATGTAACCCAAAATTTTTGTTGCAGTACCATCTGCCGTACGAATACACGATGTGTACTTACGGTAAGTTGTACCTGATGATTCCAACAAATCCAAGGAATTTCTTCCAAGTATTGTGATTGACGCTCCACTATCCAATAGACCTGAGATATGTTTGTCCAAAATTTTTATTGTTAGTCGCGGCCGAGGATCCTTTGTTTCTGAAAGGATAGATGAAATACAAGCTTTACGAAATAATTTCCTCATCCTCCAATATCTGATGTTACGTTCCAGACGTCTAAAATATGTGTGATGTAATGATGGGAAATTAAATGTACTGGGTGATTTTATTCTGGTTTCCTGCGTGGTGATCGATCGTCCTGCGTTGCTACATCTCTCGTCGTTTTCTTCGGGCTCATTGGATGTTGAACCGAGGGTACCATCCCCGAAGCATGTACTCTCGGACGGTAGTTTAACGACGGGTGACAATATGAACAATTTGCATATATAACGTCCGGCTTATTACATTTCCAGCAGTGCAATTTTATTCTGTTTTTAGAACAATCAGGAGCTCGATGTCCATTTACCCCGCATCTAAAACAGACAATTGGTTGTCTGGACATTGATGGACCAGGTTGACTGTTGTCAAATGTTATGCTAGGTCGCTGCAATATCCGTCTCTGTGTTGAATCCACCGCATCAATATATCCATGTTGTTCTGCTCCAGCATCCACCTCATAGTCATCCATTTGTTGTACCTCGCTAATTCTTAAATTTGATGTTCTGGTTGGAACTGGTGTGGACCACAAACGTTCAAACTTCTGACATAGAGTCCGAAGTTCATCAATAGAATGTATTGTTGCTGCAAGTGTAGCATTTTTGAGCTCCACACTAAGTCCCTCCCGAGCAATCTCTAGCATTTCTCGGTCAGCAAATGGACGTGCTAAGCGACGGTTTAACGAACCAATCTCCACTAGATATTCGTATACGCTCTCCTTTGACTTTTGTTTGCGGTTCAGAAGAACGCGCAATATCGCCTTATCATCGGTAAGCGTACCGAAGGTTTGTAGGAGTCCCTCCCTTAGCACTGGATAGGTCACCACCTCATGTTCATGAGTTAAGTTCAAATAGTATCTGTCGGCAGCCCCCTTGAGGTACCGCGGAACGATAGACCTAAGGTCGTCCCAGTTCACGCGGTCCCTCCTGGCAGCCGCCTCAACTCTGTGAACGAACTCATGAACATCAGGAGAGTGACCATCTCCTGTGAAGGTTGGAACCCAATTTGAGTCATAACGACTCAAACTGTTCCCACGAACCCCTCGGTACTCCACTGGTGCTAACGCTGGAGCCGCGTCACGCCATACCTGGGGAGGTTGGTTGTATGGTGGTGGTGCTGTTAGTGGAGCTTGTGGATAATTTAATGATTGTTGTTGTACCAATGGTGGATTGTTGTGTATGTATTCAGTTTGGAAAGATGGACCCAATAGTGGTATTGCAAGGTCCTCTGCTCTCAAACCTGATTGCTGAAAATATGCCGGTGGTAATTGATCCGACCGTCTCTGTTGTTGATGGTCTGTACGATTCAGACTATTTATTGTCTCAGTTATTGGCTGTACTGGGATCGGTGTGGATCTCTCACCTGGTCGAAAAGCAGGTGAAGCAGCTGGAGCAGATGATACTCCTGGTTTGTTTTGTATAATTGGACGTGTTGACAGTGATCCTATTATATCCCAAGCGCGTGACAATTGCGAGATAGCGTAGGTGCGGGCTTCTTGCAAGTCATTGCGAGGACCCAACCTATTCATCCTACCTGTATAATGCAACACACGATTCGCCAAACCATCTAAGAAGATCTGATTAACCGGTGGTTGAAGTCGACGTACCTGATCTAAAACAACTTGTGCTGCCTGCACCACCGTTTGAGACTCAGCTACCAAGTCTCTCGCATGAGATACCGTTACTGGAACTGCACCATGATTTACGTGGTTTCGCAGTTCCTCTGCCCAATTGACCCCTCTAAAATCCACACCCCGAACCAGACATTCGATCTGCAGTTCACTGGATTCCAAACCATAGAACGGATGGTCCACGCCAATGTGACTTGACATTTTGATGGTAAAATTTATAGAATCCAGAATTCACAATAAAAAACGTCAACACCAATAATAAAACCAATTCCAACTAGAAAAAAGGTGGAGTTAATTCGCCCGGAAAAATTCGTCCGATGGAAGTTGTAAAACGCAAAGAAATGAGAAAAAAAACAACGAACGCCCCAATTCAACAAAACACAAAAACCTTTTTGTAAAAACAACCTTGTATAAGAACAAAAAAAACCGCTGTCGCCGCTAATCTTTACTGAATCTTTTACAAAAGCTCCCAAAATATTGTAATATTGTATATGTAAAAATATAATTTATTTATTCAATTTCAGATATACTGAAATATATATATATACCTAAAATTAGTTATTGACGATAGCACCCCTAAAAATATTTATTTATTTTTAAAAGAAAATTGAAAAATAAAAATATCTAGAAGAATGTTTATTTATTGGATGCACCGTCCTAACTTTGAAATATTGATTTATTTTTAAAAAAAATAAAAATATTTATTTATATCTTGAAGTAAAGCTTAGTTAAAAAAAATTTATTTATTTAGTTACCTAAAATTAACTTAAATTTTAAAAAAAATTATTTATTTAATAAAAATTTTATTTATTTAATTTTTTGAAAAATTTGTTTGATTTATTTTATTTTTATTTAATAATATAAGAGATTCCCAAAATCAAGATTCGTCTGGAGACAATATAAAAAGTAAGTATGGTACAATATCCATTTTCATTTAAATTTGAAATATCGCGTTCGCGAGCCCACTCCAACAATGCATGTGAGAACCTACTGGAAAAGCCCCTAACGACCAGATTCTACAGAACAGATTCTCCCCAACCTAATAAAACAATCACAACTGTCACGATTAGACACTAGGTCCATTTCTACTGACCCAGTTGTGCTTGTTTAACCTAAAAATAAATTACAACTAAACCTAATGCGAAAGTTGAAATCCTAAACTCTAACTAAAGTTGAAACTTCAAATCCTAAACTCTATGAAAAATTGTCTATTGAAAAACTAAATGGAAAAGTGGAAAAGTTTTTGAATTTGTGTGAGGTGAAGCCTCTGATCCTGAAAGCAAAGTACAATTGGTTCTTCTCTTCATTACACCGAAGAAGCCTCTGAGCAAAGAATGGTACTACTGGCTTGCACCTAAGTACAAACACAGCAACACCACTCCTCGTCCCTGGGAACTTCCTCGCCGAATGAAGAGAAGAAACCAATGTTCTTCGATCGCATAACCCCGATGGCCATAGGCGATCTAAGAACGACATCAATGTTAAGGGGATAAGCCCCATGGATGGCTTTTTAGGCCTACCGCTGAGAAAAGTGAATCAATAAACCTAATAAACATAAATCAATTCAAGAAAAAAAACCATTTACTCAAAATAAAGTACTAGCACAAATAGTACTTATTAAAAAAATTATTTGCAGGTAGTGCAAAAATATGTACAATGGCATGGCAAAAGAAAATATTTACAAATTATCTATATACAAAAATTCATTTACAAAAAATATACAATATATACATTATGTACAAAAACAAATTGTACTATGTATATATAAAAAAAATATGTACAGGATTATGTACAATATGTACGTGGTAGCATAAAAAAAATTCAAAAAAAAACTGCTTCCCCAAAACGGTTTTCTTTTTTCCAAAATAAAAAAACAATTAGTATTACTAAAGCTAAATGACAGCACAAAAAACAATCTCCAAAAAAATTGCTGTCCCAAAACGGTTTTTTTCAAAATTAAAAAAAAATTAGTCTTAACTAATTATACAATGAGGAACAGGGGCCTCCTGTGGACCAGTCCACTCCTCTACCTGTCGCATGGTCGGTGAGATGGGAACCACCTCAACCAGCTCCTCTATTTGAGTACTCTTGGTCGAGGAAGCTCCCAGCTCCACGACCAAGCGACTCTCCTTCTCCCTTCTTCTCCTCTCCTTCCTCTTCAGGTGAGAGCTCCTATTTCTATTTATCCTCCTTCTCTCACGCCAGCCCACATTCACTTCCTCAGTCACTTCATCCATCTCATCCGCTTCCTCATTCACCCCATTCAACTCCTCATTCACTATCTCACAAATCAATTTATCCAGAAACTCATCATATTTTTCTTCATAAATATCATCCATTAATTCCAAAAATATTTTATGTTTTACTTCATCCAGAATCACATTTATCATTTCATCCACCACATTCCTCGCCTCAACCATTCTCTCTTTTCTCTCTTCATTCGCTCTCCCATCCACTTCATTCATCCAGGGCTCAAACCCACCTGGCCGACACCTCCTTAATAACCCCTGACCCCTCATAATTGTATACATTCTTAACAAAATTCAAAATATATAATACGAAATCCAATAACAAAGGTTATTGCAAATTTTATATAAAATATTCAACTTCCAAATGTATATAAAATATTTTTACAATATTAAAAAAAACAAAACCATAAACTGGTTTGACAAAAGAAGAAAAAAAAATATATGTAAAACAACCCAAACTGGTTATAACCGGAAAGACAATTTATTTTACGCAAAATAACCAGTTGGCAACGCCCTAGTTATTACAAAAAATCATTACGGTTCTTTAAAAAAAACCAAATCCAAGGGTCCAATACACCAGACTCCTACTGGTCTTTGTTTCGAACGCCAATTTACTATATTTGCATTGTTGGCCCTGTTACGGTGCCAATTTATTATATTTGGACCTTTAATATAATCACACAAAGAAATTAATAGTAATGTTACGGTACTTAAAGGAATTCGGAGTGAACAGACCGTTCCCATTCGAATCCGAGATTTGGGAATCTCTTATTATCTTTTTCCTTAGTTTATCTCGACATTACAAAAGTAATGTCTAAATTAAAATTAACATAAATATTAATAATAAATACCTTAGTTGTAACTGTTGATTGCTGTCATCAATATTCTGTTGTTTTAATTTATTTGTTTGATTTTCCAATATCCCTTGACCAGCGTTTGACCTTCTAACTTCCCATTTATATATCTGCCTTTGAATCCATGCGGTTTTAACAACCGGAACAACCATCAAACAAACGATTGTCTCTAACTGTGGTAATAGCTTCGATCACTGTTATCCTTGCTATTCATACTTTCGATAACATCAGTGGATACTTTATCTTCATGTACTGCCACAATTTATAAAGCAGATTTAACAATTAATGACAACAATTATCCTTCTATGAAATAAAATAAGAAAATATAATTGAAATTGTCATCCAAATTATCAGCTTTTTGATGAACAAACAAAAACACAAATCACTGTAAACTACTTAGCGGGGTGTAATCTTCCATTGTAATTACAGCCAATAAATAATGCTTTCACAAAAAAAGTTATTAAAATTAGAAATCAATTTTAACAATTAAACAAAACGACCTTGGAATTTTTCTTTGTTTACACTTCTTTTTTATTTGCTTGATTGCAATTAAATACATCACTTTTGAATTACAATATTATTGATTTAACACATCAAGGTTAAATAATACTATCAAATGACATTGATCTATATAAATTAAAATAGATTATTGGATGTTGTAATCCTTTTGAAAAACAAAAATGGAATGAATTATAATTTTTAAATTATGAAATTGCAAAATGTGATTTTGATTTTTCCATCTTATGATGTCAAAACAAAATCGGGCAATCTCCGAAAATTCAGTAATGATTAACAACGACGTCTGTTCATTAGCATTGGAAATAAAAATTTAGTACGTTCGTTTGCTTTTTATAGTATGTTCAAAATTTAACTAGCAGTTAAGTTTTAGAAAATTTTAAAATTATTATTAATGTAAGAATGAACGGAAACTAATGAAATGCATTTTTATTGAATTGAAAACGAAGATGAATTTGGTTTTATTATTGTTTCGCGATTATTGCGATCGTTACACAATATATAACCAAATATAAATATACATTATGTACAAAAAATTGTACTATGTATATAAAAAAAAATATGTACAGGATATACAAAAGATATGTACAATAGTATACCAAAAATATGTACAATATGTACGTGGTAGCATAAAAAAATTTCAAAAAAAAACTGCTTCCCCAAAACGGTTTTCTTTTTTCCAAATAAAAAAACAATTAGTATTACTAAAAGCAGATGACAGCACAAAAAACAATCTCCAAAAAAATTGCTGTCCCAAAACGGTTTTTCTCAAACAAGCAAAAAATAATTATCTTATATATAAAAAATTTAAAAACAAATATCTATCTATTCCTAACAATTTGGGCACCCCAAATACACAGAAAAAATGTTATATAAAAATAAAAGGATATAAAATAAACCAATATCTGGTTTATCCCAAAAATTAATTCCACCAATTATTATTACAAAATATTTTATTATTAATTATTATTTAATTCAAACCAAACCGGTTTGACAACGCCCTATCCAAAAAAAATAACAATTTTTGCAAAATTGCAACCTCCACACAAAGCAGGTTTGCCAAAAATTTGCAAAATTACCGTATCGTACGATAATAAAATATATAAAAAAAGTATATCCAAAAAAATACCGAAATAACCGCCAAAATAACCAGTTGGTTACGCCCTAGTATATTTCTATATATAAAAAAACCCACGGTCTTTGTTTCGAAACGCCACGTATTGACTTTTAGGCCCTGATACGGAGCCACGTATTGAGACTTTTGATAATACAAATAAAATTGCTGCGGGATAACGTTATCCCCAGACGAACACAAGGATTTGGGAATCCCTTAAATTTTTATAACATTAGCCGGACATTCCAAAGGAAAGAAAAAAAAACAAAAATTAATATATCTATAATTTAAAATACCTTGAACTAAAAAACTGTTGATTGGTGAACACTTCCAGTATGATGTCCTATTTCCCAAAATTTAATTTCAAAAGAAAATTCAGCAGCATCTGATGTTAGCTTTTAATTCCCTTCCAGGCACATATAATTTGAAACACACCATTCAAAACTTCATAGAACATTTTTTTTTTGTGTGGTTAAGCATAGCATTACAAAAATTTGATATAATTATCAATGAACTTATTTATTTTTACTGAACATAAAGATGTTTAGAACAAACTTTAACAACAATATAAGATTATGTTTATTTCTTATTTTTAGTATAAAAATATTTGTGTCGTTATTGACACAAAGCTGAATTGTTTTCTTCTTTAATAACAAAATCGGAATTTATTAAAAAAACTGAATGAAACATTTTGTTTGAAGAACCAAAAATGGAATTAGTATTTATTTGTAATAACAACTTAACCAATTCAAAGTAATTAACAAATTAATTTAAAAACAGATTTTGTTCACAATTCAATCAAACATTTTCTTATCAGAACCAAAATCAGAATGAATCTAAAAATCCAAAATTGGAAAAATGTGATTTTCTTTTTGACGTTTTTTATTTTTTTCTTTAAAAGAAAGTCAAGCAACTGAACAAACAAAAAAACGAGTGCGTTCTTATATTTATGTTAATGTACGAATTGAAGCTGGTCTGTGTTAGGAGAAAAATTTAACTATTGTAATGAAAAAATGAAAAATGAAATGTTAATTGTGTTTGAGTCAGATCAAGAATAGGGATTGGTTTTATCATGTTAATTAGCATAAAGCCGACGTTACAATATATCCCTAGGTATCCCAATGATGTAATTATGTCTTCCAAAATGTCATCCCAAAAATAGTAAAATGTAATCCCAAAATGTAATCCAATAATATGATAGCATAAATATCCAACAGGAGTGGTTTCCGTTTGAGTTTTTTCCTTTTCTCAATGTCGCACAAGTATTTTTCTTTCAATATGTTTTTTTGCTGTTTTTCTTAGTTTGCGGTCACCGTTTCATAAAAAAAAGGAATGCGTTATACGACCTTAGCATCACTTCACCATACAGTTTTCACAAGCAAAATTTCATTTATTCGTAAGTAATTGAACCAGGACCAATTTAATTAACCACATTTATAATTTTATTTTTAATAAATCAATTATTTGTTTTTAATACACATGAGTTTTTCTCAAGCTTATTTTATATTAACATTAGTTATACACATTAACTATTATATAACATTACTATATTATATATAACATTACTAACATTAACTCAAGCTTATTTTATATTATTATTAGTTATTAAAATTATATATTAACATTAGTTTGGGGCACAATGTTTACCCTGAACAACTTAATTAACTCATTTTATTAAATTACAACAAAAATTTTCTTAATTCCAATTCCTAACATAACATACGATTCGATTACATTTCATTATTAAAAGGCGATTAGCCGTTAGCGTGACTATCAATAAATGTAACACGCGTCTCGACATTTTTATTTTATCTTTTAGAATATAAAAGCGCGGATTTTAATTTATATTATTATTATTATTATTATTTTTCAATTATGAAAAACCGACTCAAAATGTTAATGAAATCGCGAGCTGCGTTTTTAATGTAATCAATTCTGTTTCGAAAGATCAATCAATCACGAACTGAATTTTTAATAATTATTAAACACGAACTGCTTGATTTTCTGAAAAATGTCATCCTAAAATGATTGTTGTTGATTGCAATCTATTTATTTCGTTTGTTATGTAATATTTTTATATTACCGGTTTGCAGGGTATTCTATCTACCATACTATCATCTTCTTGTTGGTTTAGTTAACATGAAAAACGTGAATTGAATTTATGTACACTGTCTTTTAAGAACAGGTTAAGTTTATTTATTGAAATCTTGATTGTGTTTGTTTTATAAAAAAATTGCAAGAAGAGGAACTAAATCACATCAATGTTTTTGTTTCATTTTTTTCTCATTTAAATATTGCAGGCAGAGTGCAATTATATATGACAAAACCTATTATAACATTGATGTTTCAAAAAAAAATGTTAATCATAGCCGAGGGTGAGGCAGAAAGTTATTTGAATGGTGATCGGTTGAATGTAAAATCATGATAATGCACAACATGTAGGTTGTTAGTTCAAGGATGGAAATTTTAGGCTGTATTAACGAAAATCACATCTTTGCTGTTAATGCAACCAGTCTAGTTGTCTGAACTGTCAAGCTTTAGATTCCAGTAAATACACCCTACACAGAAAGAACCAAATTGTTCCGAAGTAGAATCTACCACAGCCACATGCTGAACAGTACCAAATTGTGAGCATAACACCATATTGGCAATTGAGATAGTAAATTGCAATCCTCCAAACAGTTCATTAGATGAACTTTTGCTCTTGACTCCATTACTTTGGAGAGTGTGGAGACAATAGCAATTGGCTTATAGTTTTCTGAATCGGTCTTATTTTCTTTTTTTGGGTGAATAAAAGCGGTTTTCCAAGATGATGGAAAAGTGCAAGTTGTCATAGAAAGGTGGAATAAAGTCCACATAATGGTTTAGCTAAAGAGTGGTGACAGTTTCTACGTATACGATGTATGCTTGGTATACCGTCTGGACTCGCTGACTTGTTTACACTTAACTCTTAAGGCACCTTTACACAGTTAAAAAAAACTTGAATATGTATTGCAAATTGCTACACATATAGGTCTTACGAAAGTTTCCATTACAAAACAATACAAAGCTTGCTATAAAGTTAAATTTAATGCTCTTTGCATTAATATTTAACAGAGTACTTGGAATAAAATATAAACCTTGTTGTATTAAAAATGCCTATAATTTGCATTAAATAATATTACGCGCAAATTTTTTTTTGTATGACATTTTAATGCAACATTATTACATTATAATTTCGAGTTACTTTGATTATTGCCCACCTGTATTTAACACAAATATTAATTGCTGCAATTATGTAGTTATATATATTCAGATAAAAAAAAATTGATCTGTGTTTTTAATTTAACTTAAATAAAATTTATATCACTTAACTTATATATATATATTTGTCATATTACTCATTTCACTTCTCTTGTACATTTCCAATTATTATTAGAACAAAATCACTACAACTATTGTGTTCTGTTTTTTTTTTTAAAGTTATATACTTAGTTTATTTAATTTTATATTTCTTACACGCACAATTTAACCAATAATTTTAATTAAAACTTCATCTACTCAAAAAGAACTCAGATATTATCACTTTGAAATTTCAAAACTTAAACTAATTTCATTTCTAATTTCAATACGACCACAAAAAAACGAATTCAAACAAAAAAACAAAAAAAACATGATGTACAAAACAAATAAACGAAGAAGAAAATTTTAAAATCGGTTAGCATTTGTATACAACTAACGAAAATTACGATTATTTATTTATTAAATTGTAGCAAGTTGCATTCAAACTTCTAGCACTTCTATAGAAATAAATTATGATGCAAGAGTTGTTTTAAAGTTTGTAGATATGGATCAAAATTAGCTTTAATGCAACATTTGCTTTGTCATTCAATAATAACCTGCATTACATAGCTCCTTTTGCAAGGCTTGCTTTAAAAATTGCAGTTACTTTTTCAACTGCGTACAACTCGGGTGCGAGAAAATCTGTTTCATATAGAGTTTGTATTACCCTATTGGAAGGGAAGGCGGCAGCTGATTTGAAGCTGGCATTTGTGAAGCGGCTGAATGTGAAGCTACAAGATCAGATTGGAATGATTTTACAGATGTGGAATGAATTACAAATGTGGAATGAATTATATTGTAAGATTTGAGAGGATGAACTGTTTTTCAACATGAAACTTCTTTATCCCAAGCTAGCAAATGACCAGAATGATTTGGAGTTATTATTACAGTTCAGGATTTGTCTTATTTTTCACGGGTTATCATGTCGTCTAATCGTTTGGCATTGTTTATGGCATTTTTAGCATTTTTATACGGGCGGCTATCAGAAGTTCACAATTGTTAGGTGTTTGATGAAACTGAGCGTGAGTTTTATGTTTGGAGTCAACTGCTGACCAGCAGGTTTCATTAAAATATGAGGTGTTTCTTCAATTTTTAAATGGGTGAAGGAATGAAACATTCCATAGCCGATCGGATAGCGGATGATATTCTCCAGTTGAGATTAGTCAAAAAGTCGCTTATAACACACCAGTTCACATTCCTATAATGCCATAAAGTTCGGAGATATGGAGTATTATTTATTGCAGATGGCTTGGTTTTGAATTCATGAGCCAATAGGCGGATCGACAATTGTTCTATATTTCGAGGTAAGTAGAAAAGAAAATACCCAAAAGATGGGGTGTGAGACTGCTAATTTCAGATATGCGAATTGGTTTATCAACTAGCTGAGTGAGCAAGTTGATAAACCAAACAAAAAAATACAAAAAGACGGTTAGCATATTTGCAATGTTACTCCCTATGAAATGTTGTCCATTAAGACCATTGTTCTATAGACAGACTTTGCAGAAACAAAAGCTTACTTAATCGTTTCCCTTTCATTCTATTTTTTTGTTGATTGACTGCAGATAGACCAGAAGTCCCTACAATAGTGCAATATCTTAAAGCAATCTATAAGTACAGCTTGGGAAACTGAATTCTTAGATCATGCCAGATTTTCAAAATATTTTCTTTGTGTCTTCTTCCAACTGCACTGCACATATACGCAAGTAAATAAATAAGTTATCAAAAATTCATTATTCAGAGAATCAGATTGTGTCTCTTGTTTTTTAATTAATGATCTTCCCTTAAAAAACTTTCTTCCTATTTTTAGATTGATCTGAATCAGATGCCGACATTATTTTGTGTTAAGTATTTTTCACCTACTTTTTTATTTTAGCGACTGCTGTACAACAACCAGAGCGTCCCTGAAGTGTATTCTTATAAACATCGGCTCCAATTCAGTGGCTATAGCAATTGGATTCATTCTTTCTAAAGCACCGACTCGTTTTGCAATTTCGTTAATTACAAACGATTTCTTTGGCGAGCGATTTTTCTACAGTTAGAGGTTGAATTTGTAAAACTAGACAATGAACTAAGGAATCAACTTGCAGCAGTGCAGCTTCGAACGGTCGTAAAACTTGTAATACAGAAGATAGAATTGCCAGTTCAGACGCATTGAGAATATGTGGTCCTATTTTATGCCAAATATAGTTATATCATTGACGACACACCGTAACTCTAAAAACCTCCCAAGTCCCAATCATATAGTAAGGATCTGTTTTATCTTGTCGAAACTTCTTGAATTACTTTTGTTTCTTTATTTGTTGCTTTTCTTAATTCATTGCTTGCTATATTACTTTGCTTGAACCATGTAACAATGCCCTTGACCTTAGTTATTAGTTTTCGTAAGACATATCTGTTGTACTGTATTCTGCGCAACCAAATTTAGAGTATGCGCTAAACACGATATATGTTTATTACCAAAAATCAAAATCGTCACAACTCACAACCAACTAATTTTTAGCATTCCCACAATTTTTAAAAGGGAAATGTGAAAAATCAAAAAACTCATTGATTCGATGTTTTTATAAAAAACATTGATACATCGAATAGAAAAATTCTTTTAAAAAACATCGAATATATCCGATGTATCGTGTGTTAACATCGAGTAAATTCAATACATCGATGTTTAGTGAATATCCCCAGCCCAGGCCCCATCTAGACAAATTTTGGCAACCCCCCCTAGATCATGAAGTTAGATAAAATGAAACTGCTTTTCCTTACTTAGCAAATCGCTTTTTACAATTAAATATTTCAAAAGAGAATTAATAGTTTTGATATAAATATAAGATAACCTTATTAGAAAAAGCCAAATCGAACTAGTCAAAGCCAATCAAACCAAAATCAAATCGAACTAGATTTTGAAAATTACAAGAAAAAAAAACTTTTCTTATTATACAGTAGCAGAAAATGTATACTATCAAAAATGTTGCCAAAATGTTTGCAAACAATGTTCGTTTATCTTATATGGTTCACCATATTTGAAATTTTCTAAAAAGAAAATATTTTCTTTCCAACAAAATGATATGTCAAATCAAATCAAATGTCAAATTTTACATTCACCCTTTCTGAGAATCAAATCATGACTTCGTTTTAAAAAAATACGGTCTGATTAGTTCATAATACCTAAAACCACACATGGAACAATGGAACACCAAAAATATTCGCACTTTTAGTTTGTTTGTAAGGCCATTAGCAAATTGACATTCTCATTCGAAGTCTGATAGCTTTATTTCTAGAGTTATATGAACGCAGAACGATCATGAACTACTGTTTTTGGACTTTATTTAACACTACCGTCTAACAGCAGTAATAATATTCTGTTAACGATTACTATACTGTTTTGCCTCTTTCGCTTATCACTAAACCAGTTTCTTCAAATGTTGCAAAAGGTTTTCGAATTGCTACAACTAGTGGTTCATTTTTTCTGTCATATTCTGTATACGGGCTTTTTTTTAAACTTCAGTATAAGTTTAATAAACATATACATTTACGCAATCATATATCTATAATCAACTATAAGATGCCAAATCGAATCAAGGCGTCGATAAAATAAATAAAATAAAAACCAGACCACTTCCGTTTTTTTTAAAACTTCGGTAACCGTTTGAACAATAAAAAAAAATTGATACGTGTTATTTTATTTTTTCACTAGTTTCAATTTTTGTTGTCAGACAGGTACCTAGTAATTTTTTATTAAAATACTACACTGATAAAAAACATTACATTTTTTTCAATTTTAATTTGTGAAAAGCATGACGATTTCAAAAAGTTCTTTTTTTTCTTTTATTTTTCAAAAATTTATTATTTACCCAAATAAATATCTGTATAACCTAGCTTAATGTCACATCGCAATCTAGTAAAAAAAATAAATGACCTTAAATTAATCTCAAATTATATATTGAAAGAATTAAAAAAAAAATTAGTTATGTATTAAAAGCAGAGTTTAAAACGCTCCTTATGTATCACTCCTTAATTACTCCGTTCTTTCAGAGCGAGTAGCTTAAAAAATTATAACACTTCAAGTGATGTGAAGTGAAGTCAGCGAAAATATTTATTGAAAATATATCGTTCGTACTCCTAAATTGAAATAAATATTTTCTTTCAATTACTCACAGATTTATTTTTTCCTTCAAAATTGATGCTTCAAAATAAATAATTATTGTTTTGTTCAGTTTTGCAAGTGTTGTTATAAAAATATATTAAAAGGATGACGAAAAAGTACTAATATTCTTTTTTACAAATGGATGAAAAAAAGAAAAATAATATAAATGAAGCAAAAACTACATAGGAGTGAAAACAAAACAAGGAAAAATTTTACTCTTCGTTCAAGAACGAAGTTAAAATTATAAACATTTTAATTCATGAATACTATTTTAAGAGTGAAACGAGTGCTCGAATTAATTGTAAACTCTGATTAAAAGAAATAAATGCCGTTTTGTATTAAAAGTTATGTATTAAAAGAAATCGACAATTTTTATTATTTTACTCAGCAATATTACGGGGCCTACCTTGGAATAATTTCTTAGTTACCCCAATGAACGCAAATTTAACTAATCACAAGTTAGCATTTTCCTCGTATGAAGTATTGCAACTGTAATAAATACAGGTTTAATTCAATAACTAATATTAAAAACTGAGTTAAGTTTCGAATGTAACAGGAATTTGTCAAAACAACCACATTTCAAATTATTTTTTTCAGCGAACCAAACAAAACTATAAAACTTGTAAGTTATTACTATAGTGCTATTACTAATTAGATAAAAAAGATGCTTCCATTTTAAGATTTATTAAATAAAAACGATGTCAGATTATATTAATTCTGTGGACAGTAAAACAAGCAATTGATTTCTGACCATTTACTATTCAGTTTATCATTCAAATAGTTTATTATTACGACAAATATTATGGTTATTATCTTGTTTGTTATAACGTACGAATAACTAAATCTAATTGAAATACATAACCAACCAATCAAATTTTATTGTAATTGTTTTGCTATTTCTCTAGCTGCTCTGAATAATATATATGAAAATATGATGATTCAATTTTTTGGGACTTTTTCATTTCATATAAGAAGAAAACCTCAACATAAATCTTTTACAATAAAAAATTGCTTGAGAGTTTGAGAATAAATTAATTGTATAGTTCAAAGAAACAGTCAAAATCATAATCCCAATATTTTAGCTGTTTTTATACTGGTAAGAATGTCGTTATTGTTATTAAATTCTATTAAGTCCTTACTTCTTATACTAAAGTATATATGGAAAAAATGTTTGTCATCAATTAATATGACAACATCTGACATGATATGTAAGTTCTTCTAATATTTTAATATACTTAAGCTAATAGCTACGATTTTCCATAACATCCAGCTTTGTTGACAAAAAAATGTGTGTAATTTTTTTTAATATCCGATCCCTAAATTAGATTCATATATATATTTTCTCCCTAGATTTCGCGAATTTCACATCAATTTTCATGAAAATAATAATAATCTAATATTTGATTTCTGAATATTTTCGTATTAAATGGATTCAAATTATGATTATTAGACTTGATAAGTTGATAAGTATATGGTCAGAATTTCTAAAAGAATCTAATAAAAGTGTTTTAATTGAATCTTTGATAACCTTCAACGCACATGCTTTTCAATTATCCAAAAATCTGCTGATACCACTGATACCTTTAGGAGTAAGAACGAAATAACAAAATTTAACTTTTGAATGTAATTTGAAAGAGTGCAAAGGATGTTCAAATAAAACAAAATTGTTAACTCTGATTTTTCCATAAGAACTACACTGTTGTGTAACAAACATATACTTTATATATATTTAATATATATTATATATTTTATTCTATTTCTCAACTAACCCTGATATCGTAAATATTAAATACGCAAATATTGAGCTAAAACAAATTGAAAAAGAAATGTAACGGATTATAGATTGGCTATGGTGCGTTTATGTTTTTGAAAGTAATTGATTGGTCGTATCTCCGTACTACAGATTTTTGAATTTGGTCTTACTCCTATTTGATTAATATGTTAAACAAAATTTACACGGCTGATGTTCGAGATGTCATGAATTATTCAGTCTATTAAACTAACAAAAAAATTATTGAGAAAATCCTTTACAGCCACACCGAAAACTAAATGATTTAGAACATAGAATGAAAATCAAGAAAAACGAATATACTAAAGATAAACGCTAAAAGCAGTGTTGTGAAACGTTATTGTAACGTAACGCAAAAACGGAAAACCGGAATTTAAATATCGTACCCGTAACGAAAACGGAAACGATATAATCCAAATTAACTGTAACGAAAAACGTAACAAAAACGCTATTTTTTTTTAGGTTATTACGTTACGGTTATTACATTATATTTATAATAAAATATTTTTTGTACGAGCATAAAATGCAATTTTATGATTCAAAAATCGAATGTAAAGCAAGCTACTTTTTCGAATTAAAACAACAATGCATAAAATTACTATTTTACGTCCTAAAGTTTAAATATTTAAATATTTATTATATAAAAGAAAAGTAAGTAGAAGTTACTTATTGTTACACAGTGTCTTTGATAGTGGCATATAGTATGGATTGCAATCCCGGGATTTTTTACATGACGAATCCCGGGATCACGGGATTTGTGAAGCAAAAAATCCCGGAATTGCAATCCCTAGCATATAGGAATAGTATATAAAATATAGAATATGTTATGTTGTGCATTTAATAATTAATTTGATTATATTTTATTTTATATACTGATTTTATTTATAATTTTTATACTGAATATTTATTTGAATAAACTGAATTTAATGAATAATAATATGTAACAAGTTAATTGCTATCCATAATTCATTTTCCTATTTTTATTTTTATCTATTCATTAGTGATCTATAACGAAAACGTAACTGTAACCGAAACGTAACGGAAACGTAACGAAAAACGTAACCAAATTAATTTGTCGAAACAATAACTGAAACCAAAACCGCTATTTTAATTTATAGAATAACAAAAACTGAAACGAAATAAAATTTTTTTCGTTTCACAACACTGGCTAAAAGTAATAAAAAAATAAAATCTCGCCCCAAATTATTATAACCATTGTTTTGGCTCTGTTGCTGTTGTGTTTTTTTTTTATTGGTTGGATGTCGTGTCATTTTGATATTTTCTATTTTATTTCCTATTTTTTATACATATAAATTTATCAATAACAAATAAAATGAAAAACAAAATATTAGGAAAATAAAATAAAAAAAACAAACGAATATTTATTGCTCTGTAACTTGAAGAAGGGATTTTTCTAGTGGATTTTTGAAAATCCAGAAAAAATTGATTTGAAAAATTCGAATGGAATGATTTAGAATATAAATTCTTGATTGTACAAATAACAAACATTTTTTTGTTTGAAGTGGTGAGTTCACACCATATCTAGGTATAGTATGTTCCACACTGGCTACACACGCTAATTTTTTTTTTATATCCAATAATACAAACCCGAATAACCCCCGAATAACATAAACAAAATATATACAAATATTGACAAAATAAAATGATCTGAAATACAAAATTAATATAATATTGAATTGAAACCATTATACAGATAACATATCACAATATCAAATCACAATATCACAATTATTGTTATGGATTTTTTTAATAGAAAAGCTTAGGACAATAGACACAAAACTTTTAAAGGGACATATAGCCTGATAACGATGAGACCAATTCAACAAACAACAACAAATATAGAGGAAGACAATAAATAAACGGAAAACTCTAATCAAATTAAACCAAATTGAATTTGACTATTTAAAAAAAATAGTCAACACTCCATCGGTTTTCTTAAATACTTGGAGCTATGTTTGCTCGTCATTAACTGAGATCTTATTGGAACCAAATTCGGAAAAAGGGTGTGAAGGAGTCTGTACTCTATAGTATACTGATTTATGAGATTCAAAAATCACCCATGACATAAACATTTAATTCTGCATCACACTGAAAAAAATAAAGTTAAACTTAAGCTAGTTTAAAGCGTTTAAGTAATAACTACCCTGTTTTTGGTTAATTTGTTCAAAATAGGCTATGTTTAATTTAAACTATGCGTGTTTTATATTACAAAACTAGCTAAGTTAATTAATGTTGTGATTTTTTAAGATAACATTGAATGCAAAATTGAAGTGTGATTTTAAAACTCAAGTCTGAAAACTGTTAGACCACATGTGAGGCAAATGATAGTGGAATTTTCTGTAGTATTATTAAATGTAAATATATGGTTTTTATTTACATATGTAAATAAAAATGTTCATATATTAGGATATTATAACTTTTTTTTTAAATTTAACATGTGCGAACGGTTGACATTAACTGGCTAATTTAAATGATGCAAAGTAAAATCTACTAATGCACCACTAAATTTTTAGGTTCATTTCACCGTATTATTTATTTTTTATTTTTTGTTTTAGTTTATTTAGTAATGATTTTTCAACTGAAAAGCAAAACTTTTTTAAAATGGTTTCAGTGAGAGTTTGTTAAATCTTTTTCTTTTTAGTTTTACCAATTAAATAGTTTAAAAGCTTAATGTCAAACTAAAAAATGTATTGAAAGTGCATCAACAATTTTGTCTTAAAAGATGTCGTCTATAAAGGTAAATTATATTCCTTCAAAATTGTTATCTTTAATTAAAATCATCTTATGAAACATACAAGTTATAACCGTACTAATTATGTACATCAAAGCTACGCGAGTATTTTGTAAAATAAATAAAAATCGTTTAAAGTTCAAAATTTAATACATGTACTATTTGCTATTTTTATTTTTCAGATTTAAAGTTAGGAGGTTGTTTTGTACCCACGATTTTTTGTGATTTCCTAACTTTTTTAGTACAAACTTTCAGAATTTCAGCTAAATTTTAAAAAACGGTTCATTGCTTTCAGTAACATTAACAAAAAGTTGCCAAACAAAATATTAATAATATTTTTTCCAATATCTATAACATTTATTTATTTTTACTTTATTTATTTTATATTTACTTACATCTTTTACTCAAAAACAAAAAAGATTCGGAGGTTCTGTTATTTTAAGTTCAACGTTATGTTACTCAAATTTCTGTTATTTTAAGCATTTTTTCAAATTTTCCGTTTAACTGAACAGTGAATTTCTAAAAACAATATTAAACAGACAAAATATACTGAATGTAATTAAGTACAATATTAGATTATATATTTATTACAAAATTATTTGAAGATAAAAATATTTGCAAAGCCACTCATATGAAAACAATTATTTTGGAAAATGCTGCAAAACGAGTTTCAAGCATTTCATACGTATTAGCATCGCAACGATTTTTGATTTTTTTGAGTAAAAACTTCTTTAGGCGAGTTGTGCGATTTTGTATCGGGAAAAATTTATATATTCGAGTTATAGTCACACTAAATAAATATTAAATTTAAAATAAATATTGAGAGTTAAATAAATTGTAATTATTTGTTATATTCTTATTTTCTTGATTTATAATTTGTTTCTTTTTCTTTTTTATTGAATTAAATTTTTGATTTTTAATAACAGTATGTACGTGTGGTATAATAAGTAAAGATTTTGTTGTAATTTAAGTTATATAGAAAAAATTGTTTATGTCATATTTGATTTGTGTGTTTTTCTTTATACTTTTTAATATAGAAAATGCAATTGATAGTACGAATAACCTAAGTATTGTTGAAATTACTTTATAATATATAATAAATAATTTTATTCTCGTTCTTTTGGTTTATATTTTGGTTCTTTCTTTTTATTAAATATTCTGACGTTTTCTCAATTAATAACAGTGTGTAAGTGTGGTAAAATAAGTAAAGATTTAGTTCTATTTAACCGATAAAAACACAGCTATCTCACAGTTTTAAGCTTTCACTTCTGTCGGCAGTCCTCAAGACTGTCTTCTTCTTTTTTAAATACAGGTTTCGGGTTTAACACGTTTATGTCTTAAAATTTTGGTGCAAAAACTCATTATTTGAGAAGAAATTTAAAAAAAATTAACTACAAATTAATGGCAATTCTTGAAATTTGTATTTTCGGTAGAGTGCCTCGGTAGAGTTTACACAATAATAGAATAATAGCAAATAGCTACTAAAGTATTACGATATTAACTGATATAATAATACTATTTTACTATAACAGATAGTTATTTAATATTTATGATTTTGATCTATGTTATAATGTCCGAACTCTAGTCGTTAAACTTATCCTTAACATTACCTTAAACTTTTCGGTAACGCAAGACCCTATGAGTTTGACGTTTGATTTTACATTAATTTTGGGTTTATGATGAATTTTATAAATCTGTCAATTCTTTTTGTTTGTGCTCAAAGCTATCGCGGCACTCGTCATCAAACCATTCATTAGGTGATTTTGGTGGTCGTTTTCCGATTGTAGTTTGTGCTAAGGATATAATGTTTGATTGAAGTGTTTGCCATTCTTCTGGTATGTTTAGTGGCATCTCAGACAGCACCTCACTTTAATGGAATATCACATCTCTATTCAGCGTTTCCTGATGTTTAAATGCTACGACATTCTAGCGTCCCGTCGTTTTTGCTTGTCTATTAAACGTAGATGACAACTTGCGGTGTCCATATCAGCACCTCTATATTGATCGAACGTCAGTCACACTTATAGAGTGTCTCTTAGAAATCATGACATGATCGATTTTACTGTCAGTTAATCCATCACTTGATTTCCACGTTGCTTTGTGGATTCTCTTATGAGGACAAAATGTGCTAGATATTACTAGATCATACACCATAGCCAGTTCACCTGCACGAAAGCCGTTATTGTTACCGGTATGATGCAAGCTATTAGGGCCGATATGTGTTTAAAGTTCTGTACTTCTTCCAATTTGAGCATTCAAGTCACCTACCACGATTTTTATATCGTGCCGCGATATGTTATTAATGACTTCTTCGAGTTCTAGAAAAAACTGGTCTTTAATATCATTTGCTCTGTCTTCAGTAGGTGCATGAACATTGATGATCGTTACTCATTGTGCATTATCGCATATTAATTGGGCAAAAGTCGATAATATGTTGATTCACGCGACGAGTATGAGAAAGCCAACTTCAAATTCTCTTCCTGTTGATGACCGCAATAGTAGAGAGTGTATCCTTTGGCTGTTTCATAGATTCCACTACCTGGCTATCTTAGTTCTTACAATTCCGCTATATCTATTGTGTAGCTACCGCCTTGGTTTGTAAGTTTTAGTAGATCTCCTGGTCTTCTAAGGCTTAGCACGTTCCAGGTTCTCATTTTTAAATCCTAGTTCGGGTACTGTTTCCGAGGGCGTTCTTGTGATGAATCCGAGATAATCCAAGGCCAGTGTACAGAATTCATGACCAATAATTTTTTACAGAAATGGAGTGTTAACCCATCACCCAGCCCAAATTTTCGTGAATGGGTTCGTTCTGCATCTTAAGGTCACCAGAAACAAACTTTTTACTCGTTTATATAGCGAGCCGCTTGATCCAAGACAGACGCCCGCTCCAAGCCGCCCCTAATATGGAGAACATACGCTTTTTACACTTTTATATAGCAAGCCGTTTGATCCAAGACAGACGCCTGCTCCAAGCCGTACCTAACATGGAGAACAGACTCTTGAGTTGCATTGGTTATATCGCGCCAATGACTCGCCATGGTGCAGAATCATTGAGTATAAGCAGTATTTACTCTGCCCCTCTCAACTACACCAATCTAATTCTGTTAGCATTGCCCAGGTAGCATGACGAATTAGAAATATGGCTACCGCATTCTATCTCTCAAAATTATTCCGAGCGTTTATACCACAGATAGAACCCTGAAAAAAAAATTTACTAAACTTCAATAAAATTGTTCGTTGTATTAATAAACAGTAATTAATGAGCTACTTTTCATTGGATCTATAAACAATTTATCATTCGTTATTCGAAACTATTCGTAATATTAACAAATTATTTATCGAACCAACGATGTTGTTTATTGAGCCAACGAAAGGAGTTCAATAATCATTAATGTTTTTTATTTAACGACAATTTTATTGAATTTTATTTTCAGTGAATACATAATACTTTTTTGTGGTATAAACACCCATGATATCGTTAGTTTAATAGTAAAAACATATTATTCTATTAAACTATCGGCGGTATAAACCTAGCATTAGCAATCATGCAATTATTTCATACCTGTTTAAATTTATTTTGTTTTTAATGTATTTAGTGTTTAATTTTTATTTAATGTATTCTTATATTAATTTCTAATAAATGAGCTAAAAATCAAGTATTTCTTTGTTTAGTATATAATTAATTATAAAGTTATTTTAACTTAGTAAAAAGTTCAAATGTGTGTTTAAATATAACAAACATGCGTTAACTTAACTAAGAAATAGGTCAACATTTGGTTTAAATGAACTATAACGCATAGTTTAAGAATGGTTAGATTAAACAAGCCACATTTTTAAAATTCGTTAAAAATAGTTTAATACAAACTAACATTTATTAACTATACATAAGTGAAATTGACTAAAGAATTTGTTAAGTTAAATGATTAGCAAAGGTCAAAATAACTAAGCAATTACTGATGTCATTTATAGTTAAAATTGACCAGATGCAAAGTTCTAATTTACTAAGCAAAAGCAAGTGTTAAAGTAACCCATGCAAAATTAATAATATTAAACTTGCGCTTAGCTGGTTGAAAAACAACCGATATTCTTGGTTAAGTTAAGTATGTTTTTTGGTTACAATTACCCAGAAATTTTTTTCAGTGCATCATCGCCTCCATTATTTCCCAACCGTTCTGCTTTGGGCAGAACAGACCAGACTTTAGTTGCATTTTTCGTGTAACGACGTTACTACACAGACAAAAATAAAATCGCAATTTCATTTAATTTAAATTATTTTAGTTGAATGAAAATGTATGTATTTAAATAAAGTTTTCTACAATAACTACTAAATTTTTTGAAGTGAAAACTTCTTTAGGCACACACAGATTTATCCGTAGGTAGTAAATTAAACTGATCCGTCATGCTAAAAAACGAAAGGCTAAAAATAAAATAAATAATAATCTATCTATCCTTTCTTAACGTTTCAAATTGCGTTGTGGATATCGTGCTCGACTGATGTGTAGGTACTGAGTTCAACTCCAGGTGTGAAACATATTTTTTTATCGTTTTTTTTTTTTTATTAAATACCATTAAAATTATTTTTTTTTTATTTATGAATTCAGAAAAATAAAAAATTTCTTTATACGAATTTTAAAAAATTGATCTATAACGCAGTTTTTTTAAGTTATATTGCTACTGTGTTTTGCAATTTGCATTCGAGTCATCATGCTAAATAAATATTGAATATATACTGAAAAAAACATGTCCTATTCCCAATCGAAATGCAACTGTCTTAACCTCACCGTGCGGTCACATATGGCGAATCAAACTACGAAATTGCTTCAACAACTCTACAATTATAAATCGATAAAGTTGAGACAATCACATTAAATATTTATGTGAAAAGAAAATATAGTTCAATTAATCTGAAATACTTAAACTTTAAAATGACAAATTCATGATATAAGGCCAAAGAAAATTTTTTTCAGGGAAATAGTTATTATCTTTTTGCAACTACTGTTATATTGGATATAATCGTTATCGTGTAGTTGGCCCAATCACAGTGAAATTGTTTGCAAATAATTTTTCTTTGCATGAATAATAAACTGCCAACTTCGAGATGAGGTTGTCATGAACTTCAATTTTTTTTTCAGTGTATATAAAATTGAAAGTATGTCTGTTTGTCCTTTATGCATTTATACATTAATCATCATGAAAATTTGGGAAGTTGTTGTGTACACTTAATTTGCTTTTCATTTAACTATCGTTTTAAACGGTAGTTTGCTTTGATCAATGTTTTTTTTATTGAACATAATTTTTATGAAATTAAAAATAACGTTGGAAAGACAGTATAACCTGAAACAATTACATTTGTATATCAAAATTATATGTATTGGAATTTTGGAACAAATCATTGGAACTAAATATGTAGTCGGTTTTGAATTGTAGGTAATACATGTTTTTAAAATTAAGTGAAGACTTAATACTTGTAACTTGATACTTGATAAAATCGATTATATCGATTTAAAGCTCACAATTACGAGACGGAAATCGCATAAATTCTATACAAAGAAGCATAGCTTATGTATGATTAAACATGGATGAGAATCATGATAAATAAAATAATTTAAAATGGTGGCACTTAGCCGATAGTAATTGGCAAACGGCAACAATGCGCATTAATACCAATGAATTTGCTTAGCTTTCCGTAGGAAGATTTGTAAAATTTAAACTTCTTGATTTATGGGTGTGACAACCACGCGTACTTTAGTCCCTGCTATTGGCATATGAGTGCTATTTTGACAATTATTTGGTTTACATTGTGAGGTTAGAGTGTGTAGTTAGCGGTTTATCGTTCTGACTTGTTTATCATTTATTCTACTAATACGATATCAATTGATTGCGATTGCCAATGAAGTTTTCACTTCTGCCGTGCGGTCTTGAGCACACTCTCTGTTTTTTTTCTATTCTACAACAACAACAACAATATGAAATAAAATTGCAATGTTTTATGAATCAATTCAACATGTTGGGTAGAATAATTTTATCGAATATTCTTATATTTTCTAAAGGTTTCTTAAGAAAGTGACCTCGAATAATCGAGAAATTATGCAGAATTGCGTTTACAATTAATTTCTCTTTAAATCATCGCAGTCTAAAATAAAACTAATTATAATTTTAAACTGCGATGGTTTTAATAGAAATTAATTGTAAACGCAATGCTGTACCGTGCTTATAAAATCGTGTAAACAAAAGTTATTTTTAAATTTAATTGTGAATAAAGTTTAAAGCGTTATTAAGTAGAAATAATTTGTGTATTATTTTGGCACTCTGTGAAATGGAAATTCTGCAATCAACCGATGGAGTTTCGAAGCTGTTGGAAGAATATTATAGATAGGAATATTGTTTGCTGCATTATTTTCCTGTTGTGGTGGAACAATTAAGGTTTTGAATACTTAATAAAAGTTGTTGTTTTTCCTTACTAATCAGTGATCGAATCCAGAACGAGATTTCGGAATTACGTTTATTGAATTGAGAGTTAGGCAAATAAGGTGGAAAAACATATTGTAACGTTACGTTGTATCATGATGAAAAACGAAGTAGTTCAAAAATAAATTGTTATAATTTGTTTGAAAATAAAACAAAACAAATATCTAAGGAATGAATATATGGGCACACACTACAAAACATATTTAATTATTAAGAAACAAAACTTTTCGTAATAATTTCGTACAAATTATTGTATTTAAATTTAACCCAATAAATTCTCCATTATGATAATTTCCAGCATATGGTAGTGAGTTTTTCTATGTGTGTGAGTATATTATGCAAAAAACTTTGCTAGCAGCAAATTATTCGGCTGATTTTTGACTAAAAAATTATAAATACTAATTTCCAAAGGGCGGTGATATTTCGAAATAATTTTTTGGGAAGATTTCGCAAGCAAGCATATTGAAATTTTTTTGCCTTAGTTTTATTTTAATTTAACCCAATGAAATTCTATAAAATGTAATGACAAAATTCAATTTGACCAATCACATTTGAATTATACTAATAATAAATAATTATACGTCTGACCTGCTGCAATATCAGTTAATTATCAAATAATTATGAAATAATTAACTGTAGGGCAGTATCACAGATGGTCAGACGTATAATTCATAAAAAATATATAAAAAAATGAAAAATGGCAAAAAATTTTCTCGAATTCCTTTCGGTGATAAATTTTCATAATTTTTTGGAAAATTCCTCAAGCAAGTGCGGTATTGATAATAGCTCTCGGACAATATACTTGCGTTGGAAATTTTCACAAAAAATTATTTCGAATTATCACCGCTCTTGGGAAATTACTAATGAAAATGTTTTGCTTTATTTTTATTTTATTTTAACCCAATGAAATTCTCTAAAATGTAATGACATCATTCATTTTGACCAATCACATTTGAATTATACTAATAATAAATATAATTATACGTCTATTTATACGTCTGGCTTAATGCGATATCAGTTAATTATCAAATAATTATGAAATAATTAACTGATATCGCAGTATGACGTATAATTCATAAAAAATATATAAAGAAATAAAAAATAGCAATAAATTTTCTAAACGAATTCCCCTCATTGGATGATAATTTCTCGTAAGTTTTTGGAAAATTCCTCAAGCAAGTGGTATTGATAATAGCACTCGTGCTATTATCAGTAGTAATTTTCCAAGAGCAGTGATAATTCGAAATAATTTTTTGCCAAAAATTTCGAAAGCAAGTATATTGATAATAGCACGATGCCGCAGTCCGAGGGCTATTATTAATACCGCACTTGCTTGAGGTATTTCCTAAAATATTATTAGAATTTATTACCGAACGAGGGGAATTCGTTTAGAACATGCTTTGCCATTTTTCATTTCTTTATATATTTTTTATGAATTATACGTTGGCCTACTGCGATATCGTGGAATTATTTCAAAAATTATTTGATAATTTTAATATAGCAGTAGGCCAGACGTATAACTATTTGTTATTAGTATAGTTCAAATATTATTGGTGAAATTGAATGATGTCATTACATTTTACAAATTGCATTGGTTAAATTAAAATAAAACTAAGGCAAAAAATTTTCAATATAGGGGAGAGTTGCCATATGCGTACTGGTACTGGTCACCTAAATCGTACCAGTGCCATTATTCAATAATTATTACAGTTTTATGCAATCTGGTGGTAAACATATTAACTTTTATCTAAGCCAATAAAGTAGAAACAAAACAACAATCAGTATAAGTATTTTCTTGTGAATAACAGAAGTAAAAAACATTCATATAATTTCTTAATTCATTCATAGAATTTCATATAACTGTACAGTTTCTGAGGAAGCGTTAAATACTTTTGAGAGCTGGGTGGTTATTTTGTAGTGTTATCTCACTACGTGAGATAAATAGTGAGATAAAAAAATTATGTTTAAATGATTTCTTTTATCTAATATAATCGATCAAAGACAAATATTTTATCTCACTTTTTATCTCACCTAGTGAGATAACACTACAAAATAACCACCCTGGTTATGTTTTATTATTTATTTTATTGAATTTAAGAAACATGATAATAATATTGTAAGTTAAGGTTCAAATATTTGACGGGACGACTTATTCCTAAATCGTACCACACTGTAGTTTTCGAAATCGTACTGGTACGATTTAAGTAACTGATGTCAAATTTGCCGCGTGAATAAACTGTTTAAAACAAAAAAAAATATTTTTGAGTTTTTTGGCATGGAAAAGCGGAAATATTGTGGATGGACAGAAGAACAAATGGAATTAGCACCTAATTTTAATTCCTCCCATCAGGTACGATATTGGAAACTGGCTGGTACTATTTAAGATACCGGTGTCCTTAATCGTACTTTTTGCATGGTCTGAAGAAATTGGTCATATCACAATGATCTATCAATGAATAGTTTAAAAATTATGTTCAGTTGCACCTTTGATAGTTAACAAATGGATATAAATCATAATATTTGCTAAAATGCCTACTAAAGAATATTTAAACTGCCTTCAAAATTAAGTGGTACGTACGCATATGGCAACTCTCCCCTACTGCTTCCGAAATTTTCCCAAAAAATTATTTTGAAATATCACCGCCCTTTGGAAATTACTACTTATAATTTTTTACTCAAAAATCAGCCGAATAATTTGCTGCTAGCAAAGTTTTTTGTATAATATACTCACACACATAGAAATACTCACTATCATATCCTGGAAATTATTATAACGGAGACGTGGGGTTAAATTAAAATGAAGGAATAGCGTATGTTTAGCGTTATTTAAACCAGAGTTTGAAACGCGCTGTTATATCACTCCTATACTCAATTCTTTCAGAGCGAGTACATAACTTTAAAAAAATATAACACTCACAGGAGTGAAAATAATAAAAAATCGTTCTTACTCCTAAATTCAAATAAATATTTTCTTTCATATACTCAAACATTTAATTTTAAATTCGAAATTGATGCTTTCCAATGTAAAAATTGAAAAAATTTTATAAACGTTTTATTCAATTTTGCTAGTATTGTTATAAAAATATATAAAAAGGATGACGTAAAGCCTAAAGGTACTAACTTTTTCTTTTGATAGAAAAAAAGAAAATACTAATAAAATAAAAACTCCAAAGGAGTGAAATCGAAAAAACTAAAAATTTTACTCTTCGAGGAAGAACGATATTGAATGAAATTATAAACATTTTAATTTATTAATACAAACTGTTTTAAGAAGTGAAATGAGTGCTCGAATAAAATAAGATTGTAAACTCTGATTTAAACTATTTGTTTGACAAAATCAAAATTCGTTGACACTTTACATGTCTGCTCGATTTTATGAAATCAAATTTTATTTTAGCAGTTTAGTACAGTTTAACAACGAACATAGAATCTACCAATAATTTGAATATGAACAAATATTACAAAGAAGATGGTTTGGTGCACTTCAGTTTATATTTAAATATCTTAAAATTGTTTATAAAATTGTTAAATAAATTATACAATCAACAATTAAATAAATATTCAAAAAATTTTGTGCAGTTGTTACAAAAAATAGTTTGTATTACTAGCCCGAACTGCTTTTCCAAACGCGAGGGAATAATATTACTATAGGTAGTAATACAATCTACTATAATGTTTCAAACATTTACTTTCGTTAAAATTTATTATTAAACTTAGATGATATAAGTATCATTTAATTTTTGGGCAATTCATTTACAAGAAATATCAATTTCGTAAAATTATGTTCTTTAATTCATTCAATATACAATTGTATGATAATTAGACTTTTAAATAGTATGTAGTATGTTTAAATTAAAGTTTTATAAAACATAAAAACATATTAGCAAAATCAATAAAAAAATTCAAAGAATTGTTTAATATCCAAAACTTCAATCATTTAAAATAAATTAAATTTATTTTTTTATATTCAAACAAATCTTTTACGATATCATTTGTACTCTAGTATTATTTAAAAACTAAAACAATAAATTTATGAACATTTTTGTTGTTTAATGAGAAAGCTTGTTTGGATATTTTGAAATCATGTGGTGGGCAACAATTTTTAAGAAAATGAAAACTGGTCACCGTATGGAAATTTGGTGCTCGAAATGAAAGGTGATCAATTTGGTTTTGAAATTTGATCGGCTTTGAAAATTAAAAATGATTATTATTTGTTTGGCTCTCGAGCAATTTAAATTATATTTTTGGATTTGTAATGATTCGGTTGTTATTGTGATACACAACACAAGTCTTAGAATTTTATGTGAATATTTGTTTCTCTGTTATAATTTTATTGAAACTGCAAAATTAAAATCAAATTAAAAATTCCAAAAAAAAGAGAATTACATAGTTATATAAAGGCTGTTTTGGGTCATAATAGGGGTAATAATATATATGGCTAATAATATTACTACTACTAATATTACTACTACTTATAATTTTTTACTCAAAAATCAGCCGAATAATTTGCTGCTAGCAAAGTTTTTTGTATAATATACTCACACACATAGAAATACTCACTATCATATCCTGGAAATTATTATAACGGAGACGTGGGGTTAAATTAAAATGAAGGAATAGCGTATGTTTAGCGTTATTTAAACCAGAGTTTGAAACGCGCTGTTATATCACTCCTATACTCAATTCTTTCAGAGCGAGTACATAACTTTAAAAAAATATAACACTCACAGGAGTGAAAATAATAAAAAATCGTTCTTACTCCTAAATTCAAATAAATATTTTCTTTCATATACTCAAACATTTAATTTTAAATTCGAAATTGATGCTTTCCAATGTAAAAATTGAAAAAATTTTATAAACGTTTTATTCAATTTTGCTAGTATTGTTATAAAAATATATAAAAAGGATGACGTAAAGCCTAAAGGTACTAACTTTTTCTTTTGATAGAAAAAAAGAAAATACTAATAAAATAAAAACTCCAAAGGAGTGAAATCGAAAAAACTAAAAATTTTACTCTTCGAGGAAGAACGATATTGAATGAAATTATAAACATTTTAATTTATTAATACAAACTGTTTTAAGAAGTGAAATGAGTGCTCGAATAAAATAAGATTGTAAACTCTGATTTAAACTATTTGTTTGACAAAATCAAAATTCGTTGACACTTTACATGTCTGCTCGATTTTATGAAATCAAATTTTATTTTAGCAGTTTAGTACAGTTTAACAACGAACATAGAATCTACCAATAATTTGAATATGAACAAATATTACAAAGAAGATGGTTTGGTGCACTTCAGTTTATATTTAAATATCTTAAAATTGTTTATAAAATTGTTAAATAAATTATACAATCAACAATTAAATAAATATTCAAAAAATTTTGTGCAGTTGTTACAAAAAATAGTTTGTATTACTAGCCCGAACTGCTTTTCCAAACGCGAGGGAATAATATTACTATAGGTAGTAATACAATCTACTATAATGTTTCAAACATTTACTTTCGTTAAAATTTATTATTAAACTTAGATGATATAAGTATCATTTAATTTTTGGGCAATTCATTTACAAGAAATATCAATTTCGTAAAATTATGTTCTTTAATTCATTCAATATACAATTGTATGATAATTAGACTTTTAAATAGTATGTAGTATGTTTAAATTAAAGTTTTATAAAACATAAAAACGTATTAGCAAAATCAATAAAAAAATTTAAAGAATTGTTTAATATCCAAAACTTCAATCATTTAAAATAAATTAAATTAATTTTTGTATATTCAAACAAATCTTTTACGATATCATTTGTACTCTAGTATTATTTAAAAACTAAAACAATAAATTTATGAACATTTTTGTTGTTTAATGAGAAAGCTTGTTTGGATATTTTGAAATCATGTGGTGGGCAACAATTTTTAAGAAAATGAAAACTGGTCACCGTATGGAAATTTGGTGCTCGAAATGAAAGGTGATCAATTTGGTTTTGAAATTTGATCGGCTTTGAAAATTAAAAATGATTATTATTTGTTTGGCTCTCGAGCAATTTAAATTATATTTTTGGATTTGTAATGATTCGGTTGTTATTGTGATACACAACACAAGTCTTAGAATTTTATGTGAATATTTGTTTCTCTGTTATAATTTTATTGAAACTGCAAAATTAAAATCAAATTAAAAATTCCAAAAAAAAGAGAATTACATAGTTATATAAAGGCTGTTTTGGGTCATAATAGGGGTAATAATATATATGGCTAATAATATTACTACTACTAATATTACTACTACTTATAATTTTTTACTCAAAAATCAGCCGAATAATTTGCTGCTAGCAAAGTTTTTTGTATAATATACTCACACACATAGAAATACTCACTATCATATCCTGGAAATTATTATAACGGAGACGTGGGGTTAAATTAAAATGAAGGAATAGCGTATGTTTAGCGTTATTTAAACCAGAGTTTGAAACGCGCTGTTATATCACTCCTATACTCAATTCTTTCAGAGCGAGTACATAACTTTAAAAAAATATAACACTCACAGGAGTGAAAATAATAAAAAATCGTTCTTACTCCTAAATTCAAATAAATATTTTCTTTCATATACTCAAACATTTAATTTTAAATTCGAAATTGATGCTTTCCAATGTAAAAATTGAAAAAATTTTATAAACGTTTTATTCAATTTTGCTAGTATTGTTATAAAAATATATAAAAAGGATGACGTAAAGCCTAAAGGTACTAACTTTTTCTTTTGATAGAAAAAAAGAAAATACTAATAAAATAAAAACTCCAAAGGAGTGAAATCGAAAAAACTAAAAATTTTACTCTTCGAGGAAGAACGATATTGAATGAAATTATAAACATTTTAATTTATTAATACAAACTGTTTTAAGAAGTGAAATGAGTGCTCGAATAAAATAAGATTGTAAACTCTGATTTAAACTATTTGTTTGACAAAATCAAAATTCGTTGACACTTTACATGTCTGCTCGATTTTATGAAATCAAATTTTATTTTAGCAGTTTAGTACAGTTTAACAACGAACATAGAATCTACCAATAATTTGAATATGAACAAATATTACAAAGAAGATGGTTTGGTGCACTTCAGTTTATATTTAAATATCTTAAAATTGTTTATAAAATTGTTAAATAAATTATACAATCAACAATTAAATAAATATTCAAAAAATTTTGTGCAGTTGTTACAAAAAATAGTTTGTATTACTAGCCCGAACTGCTTTTCCAAACGCGAGGGAATAATATTACTATAGGTAGTAATACAATCTACTATAATGTTTCAAACATTTACTTTCGTTAAAATTTATTATTAAACTTAGATGATATAAGTATCATTTAATTTTTGGGCAATTCATTTACAAGAAATATCTATTTCGTAAAATTATGTTCTTTAATTCATTCAATATACAATTGTATGATAATTAGACTATTAAATAGTATGTAGTATGTTTAAATTAAAGTTTTATAAAACATAAAAACATATTAGCAAAATCAATAAAAAAATTCAAAGAATTGTTTAATATCCAAAACTTCAATCATTTAAAATAAATTAAATTTATTTTTTTATATTCAAACAAATCTTTTACGATATCATTTGTACTCTAGTATTATTTAAAAACTAAAACAATAAATTTATGAACATTTTTGTTGTTTAATGAGAAAGCTTGTTTGGATATTTTGAAATCATGTGGTGGGCAACAATTTTTAAGAAAATGAAAACTGGTCACCGTATGGAAATTTGGTGCTCGAAATGAAAGGTGATCAATTTGGTTTTGAAATTTGATCGGCTTTGAAAATTAAAAATGATTATTATTTGTTTGGCTCTCGAGCAATTTAAATTATATTTTTGGATTTGTAATGATTCGGTTGTTATTGTGATACACAACACAAGTCTTAGAATTTTATGTGAATATTTGTTTCTCTGTTATAATTTTATTGAAACTGCAAAATTAAAATCAAATTAAAAATTCCAAAAAAAAGAGAATTACATAGTTATATAAAGGCTGTTTTGGGTCATAATAGGGGTAATAATATATATGGCTAATAATATTATATGGGTAATAGTATGGGTAATAATATGGGTCATAATAATAATATAAGTTGAATGGTGACAATTTTCTCATGCCGTTGTTACAGTTCATCTCATGAACACATTAAAAAGAAAACTATTTATATAATAGAAGATTATACACCAAGGAAGAGAAGTGCATGTTTTTCTACCGAACCCGAGGTGGGTTTGGAACCCGAGGGTGAAATCTGAGGGCTACATATTACTGAGGGAGATGACATGCTATCTCCCGAGGCTTATATACCATTTTTTGCATGACCTATAATTACATATATTTATTCATTTAAACAACACGAAAATTATAATTTTTATAATGTTCATCTTAGTAGGCTGTTTGAATTTAGCGTAAATATTTCTGTTTTCATGAAAATTATCATTGTTGTCATGGTTTGTTATTTTTTACTCCCTAGAGAGTAAAAGATGCAAATGGCTCCCACAAATGATGGAACGGAATTGAACTTCAACTTTTTGGGTGAGTTTTCTGCATACGATCTTGGTGAAACTTTGGCAAATGATACAGGTTCACTTGAAAATGGAAGATCTGGATTCATTTCAAATTTGAACAAAATGGCGGGGGGTCTCCCGAGCACCTCTAAGTTTAAATCTTAAATAACTTCTGATCCCGGACTATGATCTTATTAAAACTTAGTATATAAGATTTTAGTACAGTTTCCAATATTTCGGCATACCAACTTTCGGTTTGTCACTTCCGGTCATGTGTTTATCCCTACTGTAGCCTACAATTACCGATCGATTTTCATGAAACGTTGGTAAAAGCTTTTAAATAACATGAGAAAAATTTTATCAGCTTTTGGAGTACATTGGATAAAGGGTTTGGGTCCACTATACAACAGGTGGTTTTTTCCACTATGTTTTTATGTTTGTTGGGAGCATAAAACATTCATTCGTGAATGAATTTTGATGACACTTTGGAAAAAGACGCAAACATATATGGCAAGAAACTGATTAGTTTTTAAGCGATAGTGAACAAAACTGTGTGGGGTCCCTGGATGGGGAGCACCTGTATTTTTGAAATCTCTATAACATCTGTACCTGATAATCGAATTGGATGAAACTTTGTACATGAGTGTTTAGTACGGTTCACAATAGTTCTGCATCCCAACTTGCAGTTTTTCACTTCCGGTAAAAAAAATTTTTTTGTACTTTTTTGAAGTTTTTTCAGTGTCTTTATGCACACTACAGCCTACAATAATGAAGTGATTATGATGAAACTTATGAAAAGAGTTCCAATTAATGTGAGAAGATAATTATCATCTTTTGGGACACATTGATCAAAGTGGCGGGGGGTCTACCATACAAATGCTGAATTTTTACACTTTGTTTTTTAAGTTTGTTGGGAGCATACAGACTTCATTCATTAATTTATTTTAATGACACTTTGAAAAAAGATGGAGACTTAAGTAAAAAAGAACTGATTAGTTTTTGGATATTGGAATAAGTGGTGGGGGTCCTCCCGAACACCTGTTTAATGTGTCACACTTTTTTCAATGTTTGTTGGGAGCACACAGCATTCGTTCGTGAACGAATTTCGATGACACTTTCAAAAAAGATGCAAACATGTATGACAAGAAGCTGATTAGGTTTTGAGCGATAGTGAACAAAGTGGTGGGGGGTGTCTCAAACACCTGTTTTTTTGAAAGCTATATGTTCTGTACCTGATAATCAAATTGTATGAAACTTGGTACATAAGCATTTAGTATGGTTTATAACAGTTCTGCATCCCAACTTCCGGTTTTTTATAATTTTTAGGGTTCCGTACTTTGAAAAAGTAAAAACGGTACCCTATTGGTGAGACTTCGGTGTCCGTCCGAATTTCTACATAATCGATTTTCTCAAAAATTATAAGTGCTATCAACTTGAAATTTTTTACAGTTATACAATGTTTTTGCCACGCCTACTGACAACAAGAAAATTATGAATATTTGTTTTTATCAATATTTTATGGACATTGATAAGGAGATAGTAAAACAAAAGTTTGTTTTAAGGAATCGAGTTTGGTTTAAAAAAATCAAAAAAAATTCAAATATTTCAAAAAGTCCTTTCAATGAATTATCGACTGCTTAGTTTTTAAGTTATTTCCAAAAACGTGTGTTTATTTTTTTGTCATCCACCTTAACCTCGAACATTACAAAAGCAAAAAATTGAAAAATTCAAGGTTGTAGGAATTTTGCATACAAAAATCCGTTTTTTGTCTTGGTTGTTATAATTTCAAATGTTCATTGGAGGGGGTTGAGAGTGAAAATTACGAAAACAAAATATTTTTGGTCATGTCAAGTGGGGTATCATATGAAAGGTTATTTTTTTTCTAGTCTAAAACAATTTTTTTTGTAATTTTCGAAAGCACAGTTTTTGACTTATTTTGGAAAAAGTGAAATTTTAGTTTTGTCCCCCCCACTTATCTTTGAACATTACAAAAGAAAAAATTTAAAAAAATTCACGGTTGTAGGAACTTGGCAAAAAAAAATGTAAAATTTTTTTTGGTCGTTATAATTTCAATTGTTCTTTGGAGGGGGTTGTGAGTAGAAATTTTGAAAAAAAAATATTTTGGACCTGGACAAGTGGGGAGTCATATGAAAGGTGATTTTTTTTGTAGTTCAAAATAATTTTTGTAATTTTCGAGAACACGGTTTTGGACTTATTTATAAAAATGTGAAAATTTGATTCTGTCCCACCCTTTATCATCGAACATTACAAAAGCGAAATATTAAAAAAATTCACAGTCATAGGTAATTTTGTAAAGATTGAACGAAAACTATAGCGGTTATCTCATTATTTCAAATGTTCCTTAGAAGGGGGTTGAGAGAAGAAATTTCGAAAAAAAGTTATTTGTGACCTTGACAAGTGGGATGTTATATTAAAGGTTATTTTATTTCTAGTCTAAAACCGTTTTCCAAAATTTTCAAAGTCACCATTTTCGATTTAAATCGTGTTTTGTGAAGAATTTCACAAGACGTAGAATTTTGAATTCTTTGATCAATTTTTTGAGGATCAATTTTGTTACTTTGCCGCAAATGTATAATTTAGTAACTAATTCAGAAAATATTTTATAATATTAGGGTTCTAAAATAATATTGAATAGATTATGGTTAGTCAGATGAACTCGGCATAAAAAACATTATTCGGGCTGACCATTGCATCTAGTAATCTTCATGGTCCAAGAATTGTAACCGTTTGTTATCGGTATACGCATTCCATTAATTCTCAATGATTTCGAGAAAAACTGTATTTATGTTTGACTAATAAACGAATTAAATTCAAAAATGTTACCACCATTATGTCACAGTTATGGGTAAAATTCAACCCAACGTATAACTACATTAGCAAATACTGTTTTTTCATATTATTATATACACGGAACCCTCGGCGAGCGAGTTATATTCGCACTTGACCCGACTTTTATTAATTGTTGGAAGTTTTTTCAGTGTCTTTATGCACACTACAGCCTACAATAACGAAGTGATTATGATGAAACTTATAGATAAGGTTCCAATTAGTGTATGAAGACAATTATCATCTTTTGAAACACATTGATCAAAGTGGCGGGGGGGTCTACCATACAAATGCTGACTTTTTACACTTTGTTTTTTAAGTTTGTTGGGAGCATACAGACTTCATTCATTAATCAATTTTAATGACACTTTGAAAAAAGATAAAGACTTAAATTACAAAGAATTGATTAGTTTTTGGACAATATTGGGATAAGTGGTGGGAGTCCTCCCGAACACCTGTTTATTGTTTCAATGCTTGTTGGAGGCATACAACATTCGTTCGTGAAGTAGTTTTGATAACACTTCGTTAAAAGATGCAAATATGCATGGCAAGGAACTGATTAGTTTTTTTAGCGATAGTGAACAAAGTGGTAGGGGGTCCCCCGAGCACCTGTTATTTTGGAAGCTCAATAACTTCTGTACCTGATAGTCGAATTGGATGAAACTTGGTACATACACATTTAGTACGGTTTACAACAGTTCTGCATTCTAACTTCCAGTTTGTCACTTCCGGTTAAATTTTTTTTTTACTTTTTCTCATACAACAGAATTTATGTTTATTATACTACTGCTTGCTTTAATATTTTTTCTATTAGAACTACGCAGTCTTTATCATTGGTTAGCTTTTAATTAAAGTATTTGATTGCTATTTGCTCATTATATATCCAGAACACTATGTTTCCGGAGCTGTGGTGAAGTCAGCCTATGCATCAGCGTCGCAATATTTTTTTCCTTTGATTCTTATTGTTAAAAATTTAAATTATGAACAAATCTTGTCTTGTTAATGTAATTTTCGTGTAAGTTTATTAAGTGACTTCTAAATCTGGGTTCCTATAGAAAACAGAGCTTAAATTTTTTTTTGCTAAATATAAGTACAATACTACAATTTCTCTACTGGATACTGTAACTTCTACTACGTCATTTTCTTATATGAACGATCATAATTATTAGTCAACATCAAGAAATCTGAGTTCAAGTTGGCTAGTGCAAGAAATGCATTATCCGAATGGTAACTTTAAAAAACTCGAGTTAAAATTGACATTTTTCGTGAAACAAAGTATCCACGGTGTAAATGAAACTGTGATTTTAGAGATCACACTAACGTTCCATGTATAGGATCATATGTGATTAATGGAAAAAATTATTTAATACTTAAAAAAAATCAAGGTGTATATTTTACGGTGGTCGAATAAAAACGGAGGAGTTGTGGGGAATGTTTTAGCTTCTTTTTCTGTTGAAAATTAGACAGATTATGTGCAATTACTCGACATTCAACTATTAAACTTTTAAAAAAATTTTGCAGTTGCTCACATTTTCCAATCTTGGCCAGATGTCAGAGTTATATTAGTAAGTATAAATGAGACGAAAATATGTCCAAATTAGTTTGAAAATTTGTAAGGCTAAGAAGTTGATAATATTTTGATAAAATTATTCTTGAATTTTCGGTTGTCGGTCATTGAAATTTTTTCGAAAATTTTTGATTTATACGAATTAAATTATTTATCAACACTGCGAATCAAAGCGCACAATGAACCACGAGTCCGAAGGACGAATGGTTTAAGTAGTAGTTTGATTGAGCAGTGTTGCTTAAAAATAATTTAATGAGTTTAATTTTAGTGACTTCCAAAAATTATTATATTTTTTGTTTGGCATGTTCATCTTGGTTTACTGAAACATAAATATATTTTTGTATAATTTTATGAATTATGCTGCAAATTTAATATTATTTTTTATAGGCAAGTATTTAAATTTTTTGAATTCTGATTTTTTCATCTTAATTGTGTTGTTAATAAAATGGCGAAAAAATGGAGGCAGTATTTACAAATGCATTCACACACTTGCATTTTTATTTTGCAACTTAAAAGTACGACCGCTATCTTCATTTATCGTAATGACGTTTTTAAAAAAAATTAGTCTAGGAAAGTTTCGTTATGAATTAGAAAATCCTAGTCATAAAAGCCAAAAGTTTACATGATTTAAAAATGTTAAATTAAATCAAATGAGCACGACATTAGCACTCAAATGCTTTAAAACTTCAACTAAAATATTTAAATATTTAAAAAAAAATTTAAAATTATTAAATAAAAATGTGCACGAAATATGTGTGCATACACTCGTGCACTATGCACATTATGTTTGTCGGGAGAGGTAATATATCAAAATATAAGAGCACGAAAATTAAATTTAAAAAAACAACAATATGTTTTAAAAAACTTAATCTTTCATATGATACCACACTTGAGTGGGTCAAAAAATTTCGTTTTTCGTTTTTAATTTCGCTATTAAGATAAATTTTCGAATATATATCAAAATTCAAGAACTCAAACGTGAATAAATAAAAAAGGTTTGGTAATTTTAAAAAAATCGACCTTTCATATGACACTCGTCTGAATCCTGACAAAAAAGCTTTAAGGCTTTACCATACGCTTTTTAGCACTTTCAAAAGAGATCAAATATTTGTTTAGCTTTCAGTTTCAGTTGATAGCGAATCTGTCAAATTTAATTTTTCCATTTTGAATTGTTTTCCAATGTTTATAGTCACAACCACAAACATTTTTATAAAATTATAAGTTAAAAACCATTACAAACATAAAATACCAAAAATATTAAATGTTTTCTTTATAGTTGAGTTGTGTTAATTTTTATAAAATGAATGACAACAATTACGAGATTAATTTAAATTTATTGAGTTATTATTGTTGACAAATGTGTTTTGAAATTTTCAAAAAACTATGCTTGATTGTTATAAAAACCAAAATGTCATTTTTTCTTTTATTTTTCACAACCGCCTATTTAGAAACTATTATTTTTCGTAGGAGGGAATTCTTCGGTTTCTTAAAGAGCAAAAAAAAACAAACAAAACGATTTGACAGATGTGTATATACACTAAAAATTGGTTATAGTGATCGATTGGATATCAATGATATCAATGTTTCGATGAATTTGCAAATATTGTTTTATCTGTGCAGGATAGTAAAAATTTTATGTTCATGTCGTGCTACTTGGGTAACGCTTACAGAATTAAGTATAGTGCATAGTGGAAAGGGGTAGACTGCGAACATATTCCTCAAACTCAAGTTCAACCTTTCCACAGATATTTGAACGTTACAGCCACAAATGTTTTTAAATGAGCCTTAAACCTATCTTTTCCAACCCTTAAACTGGGTTCATTTAAGAATTAAATTTATTTTGACTTTACTTAGTGTATAAAAATTACATTTTGTAAATTTTATAGAATAAAATAAAATACATATAAAATAATATACGGAACAGTTAATAAATTTGTAAGCACCGTGGTGACTTTTAATTCACCTGTAGTTCTACAATTAATTTAATACTTTTAAAACAATTTTTAAAATGAAAATGTCTGGTTGATGTCGAGAGTCAGTATACCTAAAATTTTTCAAAAGATTCAATTGTCGGAATCAGTTAAAAAGCTTCTCAGAAAAGATCACCATCTCCATATTTACAGAAACTTTTACGGTTTTCTGTGAAGTCTTCACTCTTAAGACTGAATCCAATTTAAACTAATTTGACCTACATCGGGACGCTTGCGACAAATAGCATCCATAATAGAACATATTCAATTACTTATGGAAGACAGGTATGATGATGGATATTATTGTTTTAATGATTGAAATCAAACTCAGTTCCTCAGTGGTTCAAATCCGCTACTTTATCAGTCGGTCACTTATTATTATCTAATTATTCAAATTATAAATTTGATAATGCAAAACATATGGCCAGCACACTCGACATCCCCGTTGTAATTTCAATTGGATTTGATTTGATCTTTTATTTAAAGACAAAAATTGATACAAACAAATTTGCATCAGGTGCTAGAATTCTATTTTAAATAAAAAGAAATAAAACTTAAGTTTCTTTTTATGAATTTTCCATATTATTATAATAATATTAAAATCTAATGTTATCCTTTTGTGTTGATTTTTTTTATATAAGAAATGTTTTCCTAAACCATGTGTGTGAGCTTATATTTTTTTCTGTGAAAATTGAAATGTACACCCGGCAATTTTGATAAAAACGGCCACAACATATTCAATTATACACAACGTGTTATACAAACATTCTAAGGATCTCCAAATTCATAGAAATTGATATTTCTATTCGTTGTTATTCTTTAATTGAATAAAGTTTTGTATTGAAAAACAATTCGTTTCGATAAAATTAAAGTTTCCTATATAACGATTCTCAAAAATTACGCTGATCTTTTATCAAAACAACCGTAAAAAAAGCCCAGATAAATATCTTCTCTACACATTGTTACTGTAGGATGTTTACAAAGTATTAGCTTTACTGTCCGGAGTACAAACACTTTGACATAACCCTGCTTTGTCTGTTTAATACGGATCCTTGCATACAGATGGAAACTTTTTCTCTCCACTATTCGTCGGAACCGTTGGCTTCTTCGTTTGTAGTCATGATCACCAAGAAAAACTAATTTCGATCAAATTGTGTCAATATGTCATATGTAACGTAAAGAAATTAACACAATTTAAACCGTCCGACTTCAAATTTAAACCTTTCCGTTTGACGTCGATATTTCAATTTTGGCCACAAATTTAATCCGTACAACTTAACATAAACTTATTTATTTCAAAAAGTTTTCGGACATCTCTTTCAAAACTTTAAATAAGGAAAAAACTAGAAATAATTTTATTTGAATACATTAAATTGGAAAATCATGTAATCCAAGATGGGATATTACTTTCGTTCGTTTTCCATTTTTTCCTTTGAATTGTCTCCAGAGATTTCGAAATAATTTTTTGTTGTTTTCTTTTGTTTGTAAAATATTTTTGGTGGTTATATTTTCTAGGAAAAACAAAACCGAAAGGATCAAATATTTAAATTGAAAATGACTTAAAAAATAATATTATATTATTGTGATGAGGCTTTGGTTTGGGATTTAATTTTATTTGATTGAAACGAATTCGTTATGGTATATCGGTTAGCACTTAACTGTATATGTCTCACAAAATGAAAACATATATATATTAGCTATAAACTGTGATAATTCTAAATAAAATAAAAACAATTTCAATGCAATTTATTCGTGCCACGCTTCTTTCTCCAAATTTATCACAATATTTTGTCCGAATAAATTACAATATTTACCCAAAATAACAACATAAAAACGTTCTTATTGCAAAAAAAATCAATCAAACATAACAAAACACAGAAAAAATTTTATTCCTATTTTTGAAATGTAATAAAAAACATAAAAATATCAAACATCACCTTGTTGTTATTTGTCATAAGGTTAAACAAAATAAAGGTATCAATTTTTACAACCGTCACATATGTGATGCCCATATAAAAAATCGTAGCTAAAAATATTACACCAAACCACTAGTTTTCTGTCCCCTTTTTTATTTGTATTTTTGAATTACTAATATTCAGTATTTTTACGCAAGTTAGGTCACACTATCAAATATTTTTACATACTACGAAATAAAATACGTATAATATGTGCAAATATAACATTAAAGAAAGTAAATTATACTACATAAAATTCAACACATATTTTTATAGAATATTATCAAATATGGAAAATTAAATTGATTAATTCAATGAAATACATCAACTTATAGTATGATATAGAAACAAAAACTACAAAACAAATAAAATTATGACCTGAAAAATATATAAATGAAATAAATAAAACAAATAAAATAAATAAAATAAACAAAATAAATAAAATAAATAAAACAAATAAAATAAATAAAATAAATAAAATAAATAAAATAAATAAAATAAATAAAATAAATAAAATAAATAAAATAAATAAAATAAATAAAATAAATAAAATAAATAAAATAAATAAAATAAATAAAATAAATAAAATAAATAAAATAAATAAAATAAATAAAATAAATAAAATAAATAAAATAAATAAAATAAATAAAATAAATAAAATAAATAAAATAAATAAAATAAATAAAATAAATAAAATAAATAAAATAAATAAAATAAATAAAATAAATAAAATAAATAAAATAAATAAAATAAATAAAATAAATAAAATAAATAAAATAAATAAAATAAATAAAATAAATAAAATAAATAAAATAAATAAAATAAATAAAATAAATAAAATAAATAAAATAAATAAAATAAATAAAATAAATAAAATAAATAAAATAAATAAAATAAATAAAATAAATAAAATAAATAAAATAAATAAAATAAATAAAATAAATAAAATAAATAAAATAAATAAATTAAATAAAACAAATAAAATAAATAAAATAAATAAAATAAATAAAATAAATAAAATAAATAAAATAAATAAAATAAATAAAATAAATAAAATAAATAAAATAAATAAAATAAATAAAATAAATAAATTAAATAAATTAAATAAATTAAATAAATTAAATAAAATAAATAAAATAAATTAAATAAATTAAATAAATTAAATAAATTAAATAAATTAAATAAATTAAATAAATTAAATAAATAAAATATATAAAATATATAAAATAAATTAAATAAATAAAATAAATAAAATAAAGAAAATAAAGAAAATAAAGAAAATAAAGAAAATAAAGAAAATAAAGAAAATAAAGAAAATAAAGAAAATAAAGAAAATAAGGAAAATAAATAAAATAAACAATTAATAAAACTATGTATGTTAATCAAATATTTAATTTAATTATATTTTAAAACTTCAGTCGGGAGTTGAAATTTTTTTGGAGCGTTATCGATTTGAAATTCAATAATAAGTTTTTAAAAATAAAAATATTTTTATACTTTGAATATTGAACAAATGTAAACAATATTAATTTTAAAAATCAATTAATTTCTTTGAAAAGTTAAAATATATATTTTTTTCAATTTAGTTCGACACTTTCTTATAACTGGAAAAAATGGATATTGAAAAACTTTTATAGAAGTTTTTATTTTTCATTTGAAAAATTAAAACAGGAAATGGAATGATTTCGAAATAATAATAAAATAATATTATTAAGTTGAATATACGAAATTCTAAATGTGCGAATCAAAAGTATTGAGTACGGAAGTTACATGATATAATATTCAAGTCGAGCTTATTATCCGTTGTTTCAATTGATAGAATTAATCATTAACAATTGTGTAAAAAGCATAAGTTTTGTTTTGTTTAGCATGTGGAAAATACTAGAATCGTTTATTCCGATTAATTTTATTTTATTATACCACCCCAAGTTAGCCTAAATTATTTGATAAACAAATTGAAAATTTAAAAAAAATCGAAATTAAGAAAATTGAAAGACTCATACCAATAAGTATGATTCCGATAAAAAAAATTGTCCAAATTGTTTATTGAAAACTTAATTGAAAATATTTTTATCTATACTCGTTCCAAGTTTATAAGTTAAAATTTATTGAAAAAATTTCATTTTAATTTTTTTAAATGAAGTTGATTGGGGGTGTAGGGGGTTATTATTATAATTCTTTAAATGAAAAATTTAAGTATGGGATTAGGTGGGTTTTTTTTAAGTGATTAAGATTTGTACTGTACACGGTTTTATTGTACAAATCTGTGCAAGTTACTGAAATTTTAACATAGAAAACAGTTTCTCTGATTTCACTTTTAAGTGTGTTGTGCATTATCAATAATTTGGACTATCTTATGTCAATTCTATTCAGCAACACTTTCATTGGCATACAAATTTTTTAATGTCACTTAAAGTTGGAAATCACATATGAAATTTATAGTTTAAAATAAGCCTAAAATAAAAATTCTTTTTGAATGAAGATCAAAAATGGAACTCAAAATTTTAATAAATTCAACAGACAAATGTTTGTTGCATTTTACCTCCACACTTTTTGAATTGGAGGTTCTGAAACGATGGGAAAATAATTAAGCCAAAAACATATAAACCTCTTAAGCAAGTCGATTTTATATTAAATCGGTATTTTAGAGTTCCTAACAACACAAAAACATCGTGCCAACGTTTGATGTTTCCTTACTCTGCAACCTGAAAAAATATTACCCATCAAAAATATAACAAAATCTTTCAATGAAATTTAGGTTTTTCACTGATATTTCACTAGCAAACAAATAATAAAATTATTATTATTTTTCTATTCTTCTATTTTCATTTCTTAAAAAAAAAAACATTTTCTTTTAAATGAAAATTGAAAGGAAAATGGAGAAATTTAGAACAATAAAAATCGAATGTTGCAGATTTTTATGACAATTTTAAACGTTTTCGATTTAAATATTTTTGTTCGCTGTTTCTTCATCACGAATCGATTTCTTATTACAAATGTTTTTTTTTGCTTAACTTTTGGTGTGTCTGAGTAAGGTATTTATGTATATATTCCTTTTTTATTATTTTCCTATTTCTTATTTAAGGAAAGTGATTAAATTTGAATTTGCAATATGTTGTCGTTTGCCCTAACTGTTTATACGGGTATAATAGAGTAGAAGAATTCGATTCAATTTTATTTTGTTATGCTTTTAAAACCCACTCTCTACACTCATATCAAAAACCGTGCAAACAGAACGACAAAATCTAAATCATTATCTTTTTTTGTAAATAGAATTTCAATACAACTTCAATCTTACGTAATTTTACCAGAAATTATCCAGAAAGAATATGATTATGATCTCACTAGCCTAATCAACATACAGTCTAAAAACGAGTACTCCATGTAAATATGCAGCCGAATGTTACTGATAACAATAATTTATCAAAATGATTGAAATGAAATTTTAAGTTTCAATAATTCTTCAAAAGCAATTTTTGTAATCAATTTCTGAAAATAATAAAAAACAAATCAAAATATATATTTTAATATTCAAATCTTTAAATCTTCATCTTATTAAAAAATATATTTCATTCATTTCCAATAATTTTCTCCTTCTGCTAAAAATTTTGTATTTTTATAAAAAGTGGACGATAAATATTTGATGTTCGATTGTGACGTCATGCCAGTTTCTTTATGGGGCATTTCACGCCAACTAAGTGTGAAAAAAAATTTGTTCCTCAAAATTTGGGAATAGGTAGTACTTTATGAGAAAACAATTATCAAATTTTTTCAGATTTTTTAATTCACACCATGGCCGTCAGAGGCGCTCACAAAATTCGATTGTTCGCCGCGATCACAAACTTGTAAATTTTGTAGAAAAATTGGTGCGACTGAAAGAAAAATGGAAAAACATGATTTTGTTAGAATTTTGACCATAAATTACGATAAAAATATTTTCAAAATTTTTTGGGGTAGTTTTCACCCTTTTTTTAAGGGTTACGATTTTTCACGTCACGATTTTTTTTTCAATTTTTTTTAAATTTTTTATTTGTTTTATTTCCTTACGATTAAATATTGTTTTGTGATGACCAGGAACTGACCCAAAAAAAAATCTAAAGGTGAAAACTACCGAAAAAAAATTTTAAATAAATTATCGTAATTTGTGGTCAAAATTCTAACAAAATCATGTTTTTCCATTTTTTTTTCAGTCGCACCCATTTTCCTACAAAATTCACAAGCTTGCGATCGAGGCAAAAAATCGAATTTTGTGAGCGCCACTGGCGGCCATGGTGTGAATCAAAAAATCTGAAAAAATTTGATAATTGTTTTCTCATAAAGTACTACCTATTCCCAAATTTTGAGGAACAAATTTTTTTTTCACACTTAGCGTGAAGTGCCCCTTATATATTCTACTAATCAGATGAATAAGTTTTTCAGTTTTAGAACTATGCTTTAGAACTATGTTTTAGTATTGTTTCAAAATATGTTTTTTTGGAATAGGTTATCGATTATCAATAAACCGATAAATAGTCGAAAAAAATCAGTTACTACTACCTTTTTGCGCTAACCAAATGTTTTCTGTCAAGATAAGACAAAGCAACCCAATTTTATGTCCGGGGAGTCTGTAATAAGAATAAATTAGAGTGTTTAAACTTTAAAGCAACGCATTTTCGCCATTATTCTGTGCAATCTATTTGTACCGTAATGAGACTTACATAAGCACATGTTAAGTAGATCTCCGTAAGTACTATGGTTGCTAAATTTAAAGAAATCAACCAAAAAGTATGACTAAGAGTGGTCGGTTTTATTTCACTCAATAAGGGAAAACTTGCTTAGTCCAAACACATACTGATGCACAGTTAAAAAAAAGCTGAATATGTAATGCAAATTGCTACACATATAGGTCCTACGGAAACCTCCATTATAGAACAATGCAAAGCTTGCTTTAAGGTTAAATTTAATGCTCTTTGCATTAGCAAGTTGTTTTCAAACTTCTAGCGTAGCAAGTTGTTTTCAAACTTCTACCATTTCAATAAAAAATAAATTATGATGTTAGAGTTGTACTAAAATTTGTAGTTTTGCATTCAAATTAGTTTTAATGCAACATTTGCTTTGCAATTTAATAATAACCTGCTTTACATAACCCATATTGCAAGGCATGTTTTAAAAATTGCAGTAACTTTTTCAACTGTGTGGGGTATGCACGTTTTCAATTCGTCAGGTGATTTGTCTGGTTAATTCCGACAATAAACGACACTCAAATTTTTAAACTATAGATGTAGCACAGAGCCACGGTGTTGTTGACACGCGTTGAATGTGAGAAGCACAGAGAAGTTTTTTATTCCACATAGGGGTAAAACTACTTCAACATTGTCTGAATATCTAATTAGTAATTTCCATAGAAGATTTTTCATCTGAGTCTAAATTAATTAACGCTGGTGTGGCGTTCGTTCACTCCTTTTAAGGGGTGAAATGCATGAACAAATAATTCACCCCCAAGAAAGATTTCACAACAATGTATTACAATTAGTATGGTTGACGAAGAAATTGTTGAATGCAAACACATTTCTTAGTGTAAATTCTTCATTCATATTGCTACATGGTTAACACTAGCAGAATAAGGTACAATCGAGTGGAAAGGAATGTAGAGAAAAACTTCGAGCGAGTGCTTGTCTTGCGCCATATCTTACAAAGCCATATCTTACAAAGAAAAGTCTGGTGTATAGTAGGATTACAATATGTGTCTCAAAAATACACAAAAACCTTTTAAGACCAAGGCCCCACAACAACTTTTGTTCTAAGGTGTTGATGGACGCAAATCATTTGTTTTGTTTTTTATAGTTTTTTTTAATGAACGGATAACTAAACAATAAATCCTTTTACATATAAAATATGACATACGCCAATATTTCATAATAGGATAGAAAAAAAAAATAATAAGAGACAAATTTTTTTTTAACATTTGTAGAAACAAAACAAAAAAAGGATTTTCAGTAAATCAGCTAGTAGCATATTCCTTGATTATGATTAAAGGTCAATGATCAAAGCCAACATATAGAGTTATATGATGGCTCGTCTCTTCGAGCAAGCAATAGCGTGTCATAATAAAGGGATATTTCACATCTAAGATTTAGGGTGCTATCGTTGACTGACTACAGTTTATCCGTGCGCACCACTCAAATATCATCTTGGTAGTGTTATCTTAATGCTATTAACAGGAGTATGTGATCAACGACTGGAAAACGAGGGGTTGTTACACCCATAGATCAAAAATAAAAAAAATTAAAATTACACCACATTAAAAACTGATTCCTCCATGCGGGAGAGACCTCCATGTACGAACCTTTGAAAGTAACAGTTGCACACCGACCAGTAGGCTCAGTAAATTGTAGAATGAGGCCTAGTGAACCGTGAGTGTCCATTAGTTGGTCGCGCACGGAACTTCATTCCATCACTAGCTCGATTTGACCGACGGTTCTGCCGACCGATCTTTAACTAGCGAATTTTCAAGAATCTGAGATACCAAAACAAAAAATGTACCTAATTAAATACCTAGGTTTTAGTTGGAGATGGCTGCTTTGCCACATCTCTTCCTATTAATTTACGTTAACATGAAAAACTTAACAGGATTACAAAAAAAATAAATTTTAACTTAATAGTGTTACCAGTATTAGTCGGGCGGGGTATTATTTTCCAACACATAAATGTAATCACACTATTGTTAATTTACACAATATTATGACATTCATATTCCGAAATAACAAAGTAGTGTAAAAATTTACACAATACTGCGAATCTGAAAAGAACAATATAGTTACTATCAAAATCATCATCAAATTTCATCGTTTCACAAAGAACAGACGGAATAAGAAAAATTGAACAGAAGAAACTCTGACGACCCTAGTATCGTCTTGTTTTTTATTTACACATATACAATATTACCCAATAAATGAATGACTCACCTCATTATTGTAGCAGATTCAACTCCTCTTCACCTGCTTCACAACTAATCTATCATTATTCGTATCTTAACTAAGATTAATTGTACTGCGCCAATTGTAGAAGCGATTGCTGAACAATATAATAAACTGTAATGTATCAAATCAAATTGTTGAACAATATTAATAAAATGCAATATATCAAATCAAATGCTGCGCCAAATCATAAGGAGATCGTTGAACAATATTAATAAAATGCAATATATCAAGTCAAATGTTGCGTCAAATGATAAGGTGATTGTTGAAAAAAATTCAATAAAATTCAATAAATATATCAAATCAAGTGTGGCTCCAAATGACAAGAGGATAGTTGATATTATATGAATTATGTTGACTGATGTAAGGAAGAGAAAAAAATGTGTGCACTATGAGAAAGTTATATACTCAGTGTTGAATGCTAAGAAAAACCAATGAATGGCGCCAATTGTTGAAGATGTATATGATTTAGGTCGACTAAGGTAAAGAAAAAAATGTCGGCAATTGTTGAACTTGAAGGAAATATGTTGCACGATGTAATCCAACAAATGACGGCAAAAACTAATTAAAAAATGCTGGTTTTGAAAACAGTAATTCAAAAATGTCAGTTTTCCCTGCAATCACAATTTCTTATATTTGCAATCTTAAAATTTATCCAAAATGTTTTTTTTTAATATTAATTTTTTTTATCCCACAAAATGGTTGATTTTTTTTAATTTACTTATATTTTTTTTTAGCTTCAATCACACAAACTGAAAATTAAATTTCTTACAAAAATATTGACACTTGCTACACAGAGCCCCGCGCCCTCTCCCGAGGGAAAAAAAATAATTTTTTTTTTTAGATTTTTGAGATCAATTAAACTCAAGTAAGTAAAGAAGTAATTGGAATTTTTTCAATTTAAAGGTATGGTTTGAAGTTTTTCAGAAAAAAACTCCAATTCACATTTTTCGTGTTTCGGATCGGATTCGAACCTACCCTCGTCAGTGCCCGGCTCGAATCCTTGGGCAGACACGCTATCGATTACGCCGTTAAGGCGATGACAATTTCAAAGTTGAAACTTCTTCATCACTTATTTATTTTACTTAAGTTGAATTTTTCCACTGTCATTAGACTCCATATTATGGAAATGATTTTACATTATATGGGATTTTTTGCATTAAATTTCTAGACAATACTTTGTGTGAATTCATAGAATGGGGAACATTTCTATTCTAATTAACATCCTAAGTCACGTTTGTATAGTCATTATTGATTGTTTCCAATCAATGTGAAATCAATGGCTGACACTTGGTCAATTTGTAGTTCTATATGTATTAACATTAGACTACATTAAGGGAATTTAAATTTATTTTAGATTTTTGAGATCAATTAATTAATTTTTTTTCAACAAAATTGAAATAAATTATCATTAAATCAATACTTATTTAATTTGTTTAATATTTATTATAAAAAACTACAAAATAATCAAAGGGGGGACCAAGGTAAAATTGAAAGTTTGATCCTTTATAGCTTTTTACCCCCTCATTTCCGCAATATTTTTTCATAATAATAATGCAGAGGACCCTATCTTTCTATTCATCTAAAAAAAATTGCTAATTTGAAACCCCAATAGGATTGTATACCGCTGAAAATATTACATTATTTAAATAGGAGCTAAAGTGCTACTTTTTGTGTTGAGTCTATAGTTATGTTGAGTGTATAGTACAATTATAGACGATATACAAAAAATCACTTAACGATACGACACAAAAAGTCACAAACGTTTAAATTTTTTATAAATATGAAAATATAATAAAGGGTGGGCCATTTAAAGTTTTAAATTTGAATCGGCTATAAAAAAAACTACCTGTAATTTTTTCAAATTTCCGGTTTTATTGGAAAGTTGGAATTTTGTCATTTAATAATGGAACACAATTTCATTCATATGACCACCACAACTGGCTCGGCAGTACCTCATCCGATCAATTCAATTTTTCAGTACATTTTCTATTGTCAAGAGAATGACATTCAATTCAAGAGAATGACATGGACGACATATGGTTTCAACAAGACGGGGCCATATTTAACACAGCCAAAGCAACCATCGATATTTTACGCACTGTTTTTAAAAATCGAATAATCAGCCGAAATTGTGATGTCAATGGCGGCCACCTCGGAGCTGTGATTTGAGGATTATTTTCTGTGGAGAGACATTAAGGATAAATGTTACGCAGAGCATCCAGAGACAATTGAAGCGTTGAAACATCAAATGGAAGTTGCCATTGAAGAGATTCGACCCGAATCAATCGAAAATGTACTGAAAAATTGGGATGAGGTACTGCCGAGCCAGTAGTGGTGGTCACGAATGATATTGTGTTCCATTATAAAATGACAAAGTTCAACCTTTCCAATAAAACCAGAAATTTGAAAAAATTATAAGTAGTTTTTTTTTATTATTATTATTATTATTATTTATTTCAATGTAAGTAAGCTGAAAGCTTTTATTTACAATACATATAACGACATGATCCCAGACACATATTTAAAAATAAGAGATATAATATACAAAAACAAAAAATAACAATCATACAAATATTTAAATACAACTTACAAAATTAAAGTGCGCTTTATACATATTTAAAAATTTTGCCATAGATGAGCAAATTCTTAAACTAAATGGAAGTTCATTGTACTTACTCAACCCAAGGACGAAAAATGAAGAGTTAAAAATGTTTGATTTATTTGCCGGTAGTATTATATCCCCAGTGCGCAAAGAGCACGCCATTTGGATCTTTTTAAAAAGATACGGAGGTCTTTTAATGAGTAAAATCTTATGAACATAAGCACAAATTCGAAACTCAAAAAACTCTTTAATGCCACAGCCTAATAATTTACCAGCAAATGCTGAAATGTGATCATATTTTCGTAGAGAAAAACATACCTAACACATGCGTTGAACAACATCTTCAATTTATACATACATTTTTCACGCATTCCGTACAACACAACATCACAAGAAAGTAAGTGGGGCAAAATAAAAGACATGAATAACTTATGTCTATATAGCCGATTCAAATTTAAAACTTTAAATGGCCCACCCTATACTTCAAAAACTAATAAATATGATTTATTACCGTCATAATTACGTCCAAAAAGTAAAAAACATTTAAATTTATATAAATAAAATTTTTGATCAAAGCAAGCTCCAATTCAAAATTTCATTATCCAATTAAACTATTTGTTATGTTTTGTTGTCATAGTTACATACAATAATTCAAAATTTCATAATCCAATCAGAATCAATTTCTTATTTTTTGTTGTCATAGTTATACAATTTGTTTGAAAAAACAACAAATAACGAATGCTACTTAACTCCGCCGTAATATAAAATAAAAATGGCGTTACATCTGCAACCGATTTGATAATAAGTCAAAAAAGTAAAACTTTAACTAACTCCCTAGCGGCAGTAAAGTTAAACTTTACAGCCGTTTGCCGAAAAAAAATATTGTTCCTCACTTAGATTCAATGATCCCTTAAAACTTTTACTGTCCAGCTGACGGTTTTACCCCCGATACACCTGCAGCTGATTTTTGCTTTTATACTTTTAATAGTATTATAATTCATCAGTATGAATTTCATCTGGCATCAAAATTCAAATGACTTGACTATATCGCTTTATGATACAGATATATACGAGAAGCTGACCTATAATCCCCCATTCGCCAATCACCTGATCACTTTTTCTTCAATTTTTATGGTATAAACAAGCAGCATATAAATTTTGAAGCGGCATCACATGATTTTTGGAATTCGTTTTTTTACCAGTTTAAACCTTTCCCACAGCCAGTCCTCCCACAAGTCTGGTGGCTGACTCTTATTTGCTACATCACAAATAATTAATCTATCTATAAAAATTAAATTCAATCGGCATCAAAACACTAACAAAATACAACGCTGCCTTCCGGTCTATTAGTTGATCATCAATTTCAAGGTTTAACCTCTTTTGAAAAGAGCTCCAGCATGTCGAAAACGAAATCGAAAAGTAAGCGTGGCTTGATTACTTTGTCTACCTACTCCGTCTCCAAACAACAAATGTTTCAACGCTTGGGGCTTTTCTTACCTGACTAAACAGCGTAGTCACACTTTATTTTAAAAATGTTTGTTATTTTAATTTGTTTGTGGATATTAAACATAAATGCTATTAACAGACATGTTTCGATAATTATATTATCATCTTCAGTTGTCAGTATATCAGTACCGCGTCTGTTTAGTGTATATAAACAGAGTTGGTTTGTTTTAAACATTGTTTAAAACAGTGTTTAAAACAAATTGTTTTTTTTTTAACAATGTTTTAAACAAAAATTGTTTTTTTTTAAATATTTCAATGTTTCTTACCTACCTAATAGAACTGTTGTATACTGTCGTGTTTTATCGTTTTTAATACATTTGCACCTTAAACGTCGTTAATATTTTAAAATTTTTTAAAAGCTATGTTGTTTTTTTTTTAATAAAATGAGTTGTAAGGTGTTGGTTGATCTTTGTATTTTTTGTTTCTCTCAAGTCTTTTTATTTTTTGTTTTTGTTTACATATATTTTAAAGAAGGTATACACATATTCGACATTCGTGTATTCTTTTCGGCTGTACCGAACAAATGTCAGTACAGTTCCAACACCGAATTATTTTTTTGTATTGAAATTCATTCTTTTAAAATTCGATAATTCGGTGTTGGAACTTGTTCGGTACAGCCGAAAAGAATACACTAATAGAGTTATATGAAAGCTCGATTCTTCGAGCAAGCAATAACGTGGCATCATCAAGGAATACATTATAGATAAAATTTAGAATTGGCTAGTGAATGTCTCACTACTATTGCCAGTGGTGGTATGTGACGTTAACGTTAACTCGTATGTCAATACTAGCCAAAATATTGGTACAAAAGTGCTGGAGGATCTGTTATTCGATTACCGACGGACGTTTGATGGAGAAACAAGTGCAATTCGTACCATTGCTGTGGATCAAAAGGAACATTCCAATTTTAAAAAGCAAATTAAAGATTCGTTACGAGCTTTGTAAAATTCATATCGTATTTCATATCATTGATATATTAAGATTTTATACCAGATACTTAACATAACTTGATAAAATAGGCTAAGGACTTTTATCAAATTTTTAAATTATGTGCCAATTTAAATCTCTTTCGTGCAAAATTTTTCACGAAGGATTTTGTGGGCAACTATCTGACTCTGAATGGCGGGCCACTGCCTCTTCTTAAGATTTCAATTTATTTGGACTAAATAATCAATATAAATAAATAAAATTTATTGTATTCACTGACGGCACTTGGCAAAACAATATTAATAATTTTATTGAAATAAACACTTGTTGTTGTTTTGCAAACAGTATATTTGTTAAGTTTAATATAAATAACCAAAATTAATTATAAAATTTAAATTAACCTTAACCGCTCTATCGATTTCGCCACCATCTACGGGAGCTTATGAACTGCCGGTTAAGATTAATTTAAATTTTATAATTAATTTTGGTTATTTATATTGAACTTAACAAATATACTCTTTGCAAAACAACAACAAGTGTTTATTTCAATTAAATTATGAATAAATAAATTCGAAATAAAGTTATTGGTATTTTGGGTACAATCTCAACGTCAGCCGGAACTGAGCGCGTCTTCTCTAAATGTGGCTTAGTACAAACGAAACTCTAAAACCAATTGGGTACGTAAAAAGCTGGACAACTCATTTTTTTTTAATCAACCAATGAATAATAAATACAGTTTGTAATACTTATTAAACCGGTGATGACGATAATAAGTTTTAAGTTTTTATATGCAAATATATATTTTAAATTGAAATAAAAATGTATTGCTTTCAAATTTAAAATGTTGTTGTTTTCCAAAGAACTTTGGTTGATGGTATAATGTTACACATTACCAACCAATATTCTTATAAGGATGATATCAATATGGTAATCCATAGTTTGCAATTGCCAGAAACTCAATTTATTTATTTAATCAAATTGTTTACCTGTTTTCTATAGTCCTTTTAAGTTGATAGGTAGGTGCAACAGGACTCAGAAATACATTGGTCGCAGAGTATTTATCATAGTTCAAATAACTGAAGTTGACGTTAGTCAATTGAGCCAAAAATGCCATTAGATTGAGGGATAAACTACTCTTAGGCATCTTGGGTCAACTATTTGAATAGCTACTGAGAATATTCAAGAAATCTTGAGATTTTTAAAAATAATTCTTAAGAAGCGCCACAAAATCTTGAGAATGTTTCCAAATATCTTGCGAATTTCCAAAGAATCTTGAAAATCTTTAGGGAATTATTAATCTGTGAATATTTAGGACACCTATTTTCTTTGGAGTTTTTTTCACTCCAATTGCATATTTTCATTTAAAACAAAATAAAACGAATCTTCGTGGTATAATACGTATTAAAAACAAAAATAACACACAAAAAAATAAAAAAAACTGTTTTCAACAATAAAAACGCGATTTACCTCTCTTAAGCTGGAAAGACCACCTGAGCAGAATCGACTCGGACCTTTTGCATTATTTAGTACTTATTTTGTACTAATTTGTACCATCAAGAAAAATTTTGTACCACGTGCCGTTACGACAAAACCCGTGGCGCTGCTAGCTTAATATTAAGCTAGAAAGACCACCTGAGCAGAATCGACTCGAACCTTTTGCATTATTTAGTACTTATTTTGTACTAATTTGTACCATCAAGAAAAATTTTGTACCACGTGCCGTTACGACAAAACCCGTGGCGCTGCTAGCTTAATATTAAGTTAGAAAGACCACCTGCGCAGAATCGACTCGGACCTTTTGCATTATTTAGTACGTATTTTGTACTAATTTGTACCACCAATAAAAATTTTGTACCACGTGCCGTTTAGGAGAAAACTACCCCTAATTAATTTTAGCCTTTCAAGCAAAGTAGGCTTTTGCATGAGCAGACCCGATCGTCACTTCCAAATAAAAACTATAATAGTTTGTACCGATAAAATATGAACTTTCAGATTTTGTACCCCTTGCCGTTTAGAAGAAAACTACCCCTAATTAACTTATGCCTCAGAAGCAAAGTGAGGTTTTACATGAGCAGACCGGATCGTCACTTCTAAATTATAATCATTATAGTTTGTACCGATAAAATATGAACTTTCAGATTTTGTACCCCTTGCCGTTTAGGAGAAAACTACCCCTAATTAACTTTAGCTTCGGAAGCAAATTTAGCTTTTGCATGAGCTAACCCGATCGTCACTTCTAAATTAGAACCATTATAGTTTGCACCGATAAAAAATGAACTTTCTGATTTTGTACCCCTTGCCGTTTAGGAGAAAACTACCCCTAATTAGCTGTAGCCTCACAAGCAAAGTAGGCTTTTGCATGAGCAGACCCGATCGTCAATTCTACATTAGAACCACTATAGTTTGTACCGATAAAAAATGAACTTTCAGATTTTGTACCCCTTGCCGTTTAGGAAAAAACTACCCCTAATTAACTTTAGCCTCACAAGCCAATATAGCTTTTGCATGAGCAGACCCGTACGTCACTTCTAAATTAGAACCATTATAGCTTGTACCGAAGAAATATGAACTTTCAGATTTTGTACCCCTTGCAGTTTAGGAGAAAACTACCCCTAATTAACTCTAGCCTCGCAGGCAAAGTAAGCTTTTGCATGAGCGAACCCGATCATCACTTCTAAATTAGAACCATTATAGTTTGCACCGATAAAATATGAACTTTCAGGTATTGTACCCCTTTACGTTCAGGAGAAAACTACCCTTAATTAGCTCTAGCCTCACAGACAAAGTAGGCTTTTGCATGAGCAGACCGGATCGTCACTGCTAAATTTGAATCATTAAAGTTTGTACCGATAAAATATGAACTTTCAGATTTTGTACCCCTTGCCGTTTAGAAGAAAACTACCCCTAATTAACTCTAGCCTCCCAAGCAAATTTAGCTTTTGCATGAGCACACCCAATCTTCACTTCTAAATTAGAACCATTATAGTTTGCACCGATAACAAATGAACTTTCTGATTTTGTACCCCTTGCCGTTTAGGAGAAAACTACCCCTAATTAACTCTGACTTCTCAAGCAAAGTAAGCTTTTGCATGAGCAGACCCGATCGTCACTTCTAAATTATAATCATTATAGTTTGTGCCGATAAAATATGAGCATTCAGATTTTGTACCCCTTGCCGTTTAGGAGAAAACTCCCCCTAATTAACTTTAGCCTCGGAAGCAAATTTAGCTTTTGCATGAGCAGATCAGATCGTCACTTGTAAATTAGAATCATTATAGTTTGTACCGATAAAATATGAACTTTCAGATATTGTACCCCTTGCCGTTTAGGAGAAAACTACCCCTAATTAACTTATGCCTCAGAAGCAAAGTAGGGTTTTACATGAGCAGACCCGATCGTCACTTATAAATTAGAACCATTATAGTTTGTACCGATAAAATATGAACTTTCAGATTTTGTACCCCTTGCCGTTTAGGAGAAAACTACCCCTAATTAACTTATGCCTCTTAAGCAAAGTAGGGTTTTACATGAGCAGACCCGATCGTCACTTCTAAATTATAATCATTACAGTTTGTACCGATAAAATATGAACTTTCAGATTTTGTACTCCTTGCCGTTTAGGAGAAAACTACCCCTAATTAACTCTAGCCTCATAAGCAAAGTAGGCTTCTGCATGAGCAGACCCGATCATTACTTATTAATTCGAACCATTATAGTTTGTACCGAAAAAATTTCATATTTTGTACCCCTTGCCGCTTAGGAGAAAACTACCCCTAATTAACTCTAGCCTTACAAGCAAAGTAGAGTTTTGCATGAGCAGACTGGATCGTCACTTCTAAATTATAATCATTATAGTTTGTACCGGTAAAATATGAACTTTCAGATTTTGTACCCCTTTACGTTAAGGAGAAAACTACCTCTAATTAACTCTAGCCTCACAAGCAAAGTAAGCTTTTGCATGAGCAGACCGGATCGTCGTTTCTAAATTTGAATCATTATAGTTTGTAGCGATAAAATATGGACTTTCAGATTTTGTACCCCTTGCCGTTTAGGAGAAAACTACCCCTTATTAACTGTAGCCTCCCAAGCAAATTTAGCTTTTGCATGAGCAGACCCGATCTTCACTTCTAAATCAGAACCATTATAGTTTGCACCGATAAAAAATGAACTTTCAGATTTTGTACCCCTTTCCGTTTAGGAGAAAACTACCCCTAATTAACTCTAGCCTCACAAGCAAAGTAGGCTTTTGCATGAGCAGACCCGATCGTCACTTCTAAATAAGAAATATTATAATTTGTACCGATGAAATATGAACTTTCAGATTTTGAACCCCTTGCCGTTTAGGAGAAAACTACCCCTAACTAACTCTAGCCTCAGAAGCAAAGTAGGGTTTTTCATGAGCAGACCGGATCGTCACTTCTAAATTATAATCATTATAGTTTGTTCCAATAAAATATGAACTTTCAGATTTTGTACCCCTTGCCGTTTAGGAGAAAACTACCCCTAATTAACTTTAGCTTCGGAAGCAAATTTAGCTTTTGCATGAGCAGACCCGATCGTCACTTCTAAATTAGAACCATTATAGTTTGCACCGATAAAATATGAACTTTCAGATTTTGTACCCCTTGCAGTTTAGGAGAAAACTACCCCTAATTAGCTCTAGCCTTCCAAGCAAAGTAGGCTTTTGCATGAGCAGACCCGATCGTCATTTCTAAATTTGAATCATTAAAGTTTGCACCGATAAAATATGAACTTTCAGATTTTGTACCCCTTGCCGTTTAGGAGAAAACTATCCCTAATTAACTTTAGCCTCCCAGCAAATTTAGCTTTTGCATAAGCAGACCTGATCTTCACTTCTAAATTAGAACCATTATAGTTTGCACCGATAAAAAAAGATTTTTCTGATTTTGTACCCCTTGCCGATTAGGAGAAAACTACCCCTAATTAACTTATGCCTCTCAAGCAAAGTAAGCTTTTGCAGGAGCACACCCGATCGTCACTTCTAAACTAGAATCATTATAGTTTTTACCGATAAAATATGAGCATTCAGATTTTGTACCCCTTGCCGCTTAGGAGAAAACTACCCCTAATTAACTCTAGCCTCTCAAGCAAAGTAAGCTTTTGCATGAGCAGACCCAATCGTCACTTCTAAATTAGAATCATTATAGTTTGTACCGATAAAATATGAGCATTCAGATTTTGTACCCCTTGCCGTTTAGGAGAAAACTACCCCTAATTAACTTTAGCTTCGGAAGCAAATTTAGCTTTTGCATGAGTAGATCAGATCGTCACTTCTAAATTAGAATCATTATAGTTTGTACCGATAAAATATGAACTTTCAGATTTTGTCCCCCTTGCCGTTTAGGAGAAAACTACCCCTAATTATCTTATGCCTCAGAAGCAAAGTAGGGTTTTACATGAGCAGACCCGATCGTCACTTCTAAATTAGAACCATTATAGTTTGTACCGATGAAATATGAACTTTCAGATTTTGTCCCCCTTGCTGTTTAGGAGAAAACTACCCCTAATTAACTTTAGCTTCGGAAGCAAATTTAGCTTTTGCATGAGTAGATCAGATCGTCACTTCTAAATTAGAATCATTATAGTTTGTACCGATAAAATATGAACTTTCAGATTTTGTCCCCCTTGCTGTTTAGGAGAAAACTACCCCTAATTAACTTATGCCTCTTAAGCAAAGTAGGGTTTTACATGAGCAGACCTGATCGTCACTTTACAATTATAATCATTACAGTTTGTACCGATAAAATATGAACTTTCAGATTTTGTACTCCTTGCCGTTTAGGAGAAAACTACCCCTAATTAACTCTAGGCTCATAAGCAAAGTAGGCTTCTGCATGAGCAGACCCGATCATTACTTATTAATTCGAACCATTATAGTTTGTACCGAAAAAATATGAGCGTTCAGATCTTGTACCCCTTGCCGCTTAGCAGAAAACTACCCCTAATTAACTCTAGCCTCAGAAGCAAAGTAGCGTTTTGCATGAGCAGACCGGATCGTCACTTCTAAATTATAATCATTATAGTTTGTACCGATAAAATATGAACTTTCAGATTTTGTACCCCTTTACGTTTAGGAGAAAACTACCCCTAATTAACTCTAGCCTCGTAAGCAAAGTAAGCTTTTGCATGAGCAGATCGGATCGTCACTTCTAAATTTGAATCATTATAGTTTGTAGCGATAAAATATGGACTTTCAGATTTTGTACCCCTTGCCGTTTAGGAGAAAACTACCCCTAATTAACTGTAGCCTCCCAAGCAAATTTAGCTTTTGCATGAGCAGACCCGATCTTCACTTCTAAATTAGAACCATTATAGTTTGCACCGATAAAAAATGAACTTTCAGATTTTGTACCCCTTTCCGTTTAGGAGAAAACTACCCCTAATTAACTCTAGCTTCACAAGCAAAGTAGGCTTTTGCATGAGCAGAACCGATCGTCACTTCTAAATAAGAACTATTATAATTTGTACCGATAAAATATGAACTTTCAGATTTTGTACCCCTTGCCGTTTAATAGAAAACTACCCCTAATTAACTTATGCCTCAGAAGCAAAGTAGGGTTTTGCATGAGCAGACCGGATCGTCACTTCTAAATTATAATCATTATAGTTTGTACCGATAAAATATGAACTTTCAGATTTTGTACCCCTTGCCGTTTAGAAGAAAACTACCCCTAATGAGCTTTAGCTTCGGAAGCAAATTTAGCTTTTGCATGAGCAGACCCGATCGTCACTTCTTAATTAGAACCATTATAGTTTGCACCGATAAAATATGAACTTTCAGATTTTGTACCCCTTGCAGTTTAGGAGAAAACTATCCCTAATTAGCTCTAGCCTCCGAAGCAAAGTAGGCTTTTGCATGAGCAGACCCGAACGTCACTTCTACATTAGAACCACTATAGTTTGCACCGATAAAATATGAACTTTCAGATATTGTACCCCTTGCCGTTTAGGAGAAAACTACCCCTAATTATAACTATAGCCGCCCAAGCAAATTTAGCTTTTGCATTCGTCACTTCTAAATTAGAACCATAATAGTTTCTACCGATGAAATATGAACTTACAGATTTTATACCCCTTGCAGTTTAGGAGAAAACTACCCCTAATTAACTCTAGCCTGTCAAAAAAGTAAGCTTTTGCATGAGCGAACCCGATCTTCACTTCTAAATTAGAACCATTATAGTTTGCACCGATAAAATATGAACTTTCAGATTTTGTACCCTTTTACATTTAGGAGAAAACTACCCTTAATTAGCTCTAGCCTCACAGGCAAAGTAGGCTTTTGTATGAGCAGACCGGATCGTCACTTCTAAATGTGAATCATTATAGTTTGTACCGATAAAATATGAACTTTCAGATTTTGTACCCCTTGCCGTTTAGTAGAAAATTACCCCTAATTAACTTTAGCCTCCCAGGCATATTTAGCTTTTGCATTAGCAGACCCGATCTTCACTTCTAAATTAGAACCATTATAGTTTGCACCGATAAAAAAAGATTTTTCTGATTTTGTACCCCTTGCCGATTTGAAGAAAACTTTACCCCTAATTAACTCTAGCGTCTCAAGCAAAGTAAGCTTTTGCATGAGCAGACCCGATCGCCACTTCTAAATTAGAACCATTATAGTTTGCACCGATAAAATATGAACTTTCAGATTTTGTACCCCTTTACGTTTAGGAGAAAACTACCCTTAATTAGCTCTAGCCTCACAGGCAAAGTAGGCTTTTGTATGAGCAGACCGGATCGTCACTTCTAAATTTGAATCATTAAAGTTTGTACCGATAAAATATGAACTTTCAGATTTTGTACCCCTTGCCGTTTAGGAGAAAACTACCCCTAATTAACTTATGCCTCTTAAGCAAAGTAGGGTTTTACATGAGCAGACCCGATCGTCACTTCTAAATTATAATCATTACAGTTTGTACCGATAAAATATGAACTTTCAGATTTTGTACCCCTTGCCGTTTAGAAGAAAACTACCCCTAATTAACTCTAGCCTCATAAGCAAAGTAGGCTTTTGCATGAGCAGACCCGATCATTACTTATTAATTCGAACCATTATAGTTTGTACCGATAAAATATGAGCGTTCAGATTTTGTACCCCTTGCCGCTTAGGAGAAAACTACCCCTAATTAACTCTAGCCTCAGAAGCAAAGTAGAGTTTTGCATGAGCAGACCGGATCGTCACTTCTAGATTATAATCATTATAGTTTGTACCGATAAAATATGAACTTTCAGATTTTGTACCCCTTTACGTTTAGGAGAAAACTACCCCTAATTAACTCTAGCCTCCCAAGCAAATTTAGCTTTTGCATGAGCAGACCCGATCTTCAGTTTTATATTAGAACCATTATAGTTTGCACCGATAAAAAATGAACTTTCAGATTTTGTACCCCTTGCCGTTTAGGAGAAAACTACCCCTAATTAACTCTAGTCTCCCAAGCAAAGTAGGCTTTTGCATGAGCAGACCCAATCGTCACTTCTAAATTAGAACTATTATAGTTTGTACCGATAAAATATGAACTTTCAGATTTTGAACCCCTTGCCGTTTGGGAGAAAACTACCCCTAATTAACTTATGCCTCAGAAGCGAAGTAGGGTTTTACATGAGCAGACCGGATCGTCATTTCTAAATTATAATCATTATAGTTTGTACCGATAAAATATGAACTTTCAGATTTTGTACCCCTTGCCGTTTAGGAGAAAACTACCCCTAATTAGCTCTAGCCTCACAAGCAAATTAGGGTTTTGCATGAGCAGACCCGATCGTCACTTCTACATTAGAGCCACTATAGTTTGTACCGATAAAATATGAACTTTCAGATTTTGTACCCCTTGCCGTTTAGGAGAAAACTGCGCTTAATTAAATTTAGCCTCACAAGCAAATTTAGATTTCGCATGAGCAGACCCGTTCGTTACTTCTAAATTAGAACCATTATAGTTTCTACCGATGAAATATGAACTTTCAGATTTTATACCCCTTGCAGTTTAGGAGAAAACTGCCCCTAATTAACTCTAGCCTCACAAGCAAAGTAAGATTTTGCATGAGCGAAACCGATCATCACTTCTAAATTAGAACCATTATAGTTTGCACCGATAAAATATGAACTTTCAGGTATTATAAACCCTTTCCGTTTAGGAGAAAACTACCCCTAATTAACTCTAGCCTCTGAAGCAAATTTAACTTTTGCATGAGCAGAAACGATCGTCACTTCTATATTAGAACCACTATAGTTGTACCGATAAAATATAAACTTTCAGATTTTGTGCTTCTTGCCATTTAGGAGAAAACTACCCATAATTAACTCTAGCCTCACAAGCAAAGTAGAGTTTAGCACATAGGCGAAACGTCTTTGGATGCTAGGGAAGCACTGCTTCCCTTTGAAACAGGCCGCTTTTTTTCAAATTAACGATTGTTTTTTAATAAAGATTTTATCAACCATCATTCAATAAATTTTCAATACTTTAGTATTTATTTTAAATAAATCTTCAAAGTTTCTGTAAAATTATACAAATATTTCCATATAAATATTTATTATTATTATTTAATTATATTAATTCCTAATATTTATAAAAAAAACTTCAACGCAATCAAAATATTTATTTATTTCGTCTAAATAATATACAAGGAGCTGTCCAACTTGCAGCGTACGGAATTATAATATCTGTACGCAAAAAATAAAAGAAGAAACACAAATAGGAAAAGAAAAAACGAAAAAAATCAAACAAAAACTATAGCAGTAGATGCTGTGTTGCTTATAGCATATCATATACTATCATAGCAGTACTATAGTAAATCTGTTTTGTTTTAGCTTATATGTACTGGTTTAATTGTTTAAGCTTAGTTTTACTACTTACATCAAACTATGTATTGATTTTTAACAAGAATTTGGATTTATTGTTTGAATTACAAATGTTTGAATAAATAATTATGGTGCATTATTAATTAAAAATTATTGCAGAACAGATTCCAAAACAGTTTTGTTTATATATTAACATATTTTTCAATAAGAAAATAGAAGACCCACTGATTTCTAAATTATGTAGGTATTTGTCTTCTTTTGAACCATTTTCGTGGTTCTATTTCTCGATTGTTTGTTAGGATAGGACCAATCAACATATACAATAATTTTTCCCTTGGTGAATTTCAATAATATAAAACCATAGTCCATACTTTGATATATTAAGCAAAGAAATTTTTTCATGTATCTGATGAGATGAGCTGCTTACAGCCATATTTATGTTCCAAAATTAGTACATATAAATGAATGCAATTTTTAAAATGGATTGAATTTTGCGTTTCAAACCAGACGATCAAGTTTTTACCGTAAAATTTATTTATTTTCCTTGCCGTTTTGTGCATTGATAATTTCATTGCAAACGACTGCTTCGGATATTAAATAAAAACTGTTCCTCTAGACCAAAATAACTTAAAAGCTTTGAGTAGATCACAAATGGAACGCATAAACTTTAAAAATATTTCAAATATAAATATACAATTTTATTCTTATTTTAAAATAATTATTTTGAGCTTATGATTGATCTGACTACACCCAAAAAAAAATTCAATATTTTAAATCGATTTAACAAAGTAAAAAATTGCATATAAAATTGAAGAAATTGCCCTTAAATTAACAAAAATAAGAAAATGCTGCATTCGAAAGCTACTTTTGATTTTGAATTTTAAATCAATATATAAAATACTTGAATTGAATACATTTTTGTTGACTTTAATAATCATATCAAAAGTACTGCAGTTAATTCTACAAAAGAGTAGTATGCTTGATATTCTAGACGTTTATAACAACAGTATTGACTGTCGAAATAACATTAAGCTTAATCATTTGACAGTTAAAGTTTTGTGCATTTGTGTTAAAAGTAGCGATGCAATCGATTTAACTCAGGGTTTCGAACCCGAACCGAACCCGAACCCTGGACCCGCTCCGGAGCAAGATTTTTTTTAAATTATGTGAACCCGAACCCGAACCCAATCAAAAACGCGGTTCAGGTTCAATTTTTAATAGGGAAATTTATGAAGTTTGCGTAAGAAATTTCATATTTCGCAGAATTTTTTTGTTTCAAACAAGTTTATTTTGGTTATTATTTGTTTCAGTAGAGAATTGTGAATAGTTAGAATTTAGTGAAAATTAAATGAAAATTTTTTTCCAAAATAAATATGTGTGTAACATAAATACGGTATGCAATATAACATAAAAAAATAATGAATTCATAAAAAAAATTCGAAAAAATTGTTTTTTTTGTAACAAATTTGAACCCGAACCCAAACCCGAACCGAACCCGACCCCACTAAATTTTAATGTATTGAACCCGAACCTGAACCTGCACCCAAATTTTTCTGGGTTCGAAACGCTGATTTAACTAAACAAAACGTCGGAGCCAAAACAATGTCATTTTATTCGAATTTACCTGCAATTTTGTCGGATCTACCATGATTATTTTTTTGGGTGTAGTCCATTATTATTTTGATCTGACTAGTCCATTTTATTATAAAAAATACAAAAACATGTTTGTAGCCGCCGATCTAAATAAATTAGTAAAATCAAATGCTTTTCAATTACACAACTTGTTCGAGGGAGAGTAGATTAAAGTGAAACAAGTTTGATCTTCAATGGTAAGCGTCTTTAGTTAAAAGTAATAGAAAAATATGCAAAAAATATATTTTTCTACAATAGCAAATGAATTATATTTCCATGCAGATTTAATACCCTTTGAAAATCGTTGTTTCCTATAGTGTATAAAATCATATACGCTAGATAACAAATTGTAGTTGTTATGGTATCTTCATCAAATAGTTTTTAAGACAAAGTAACCATGAAAAATAGAATATGAATTTTAAATGGTATGTCGTCGATTTCCAATTAAATAATTATAATAAATATCATTCACCAAAAAGCAGCGTTTCCATATCTTGTAGCAAAATGTACTATGTTTCTTCAAATAGACTATTTTTGAGTTTTAATAGTAGTTATTGTGGAATATTATTTAGAACACAGCATCCCATTCTTAAAAACTCGCGCTTCGCCTATGGTTTAGCATGAGCAGACCCGATCATTACATCTTAATTCGAACCATTATAGTTTGTACCGATAAAATATGAACTTTCAGATTTTGTACCCCTTGCCGTTTAGAAGAAAACTACCCCTAATTAACTCTAGCCTCACAAGCAAAGTAGGGTTTTGCATGAGCAGACCGGATCATTACTTCTAAATTCGAACCATTATAGTTTGTACCGATAAAATATGAGCGTTCAGATTTTGTACCCCTTGCCGTTTAGGAGAAAACTACCACTAATTAACTCTAGCCTCACAAGCAAAGTAGGGTTTTGCATGAGTAGACCGGATCGTCACTTCTAAATTAGAATCATTATAGTTTGTACCGATAAAATATGAACTTTCAGATTTTGTACCCCTTGCCGTTTAGGAGAAAACTACCCCTAATTAACTTATGCCTTAGAAGCAAAGTAGAGTTTTACATGAGCAGACCCGATCGTCACTTCTAAATTAGAACCATTATAGTTTGTACCGATAAAATATGAACTTTCAGATTTTGTACGCCTTGCCGTTTAGAAAAAAACTACCCCTAATTAACTCTAGCCTCACAAGCAAAGTAGGCTTTTGCATGAGCAGACCCGATCGTCACTTCTAAATTAGAACCATTATAGTTTGTACCGATAAAATATGAACTTTCAGATTTTGTACCCCTTGCCGTTTAGGAGAAAACTACCCCTAATTAACTCTAGCCTCACAATCAAAGTAGGGTTTCGCATGAGCAGACCGGATTGTCACTTCTAAATAAGAATCATTATAGTTTGTACCGATAAAATATGAGCATTCAGATTTTGTACCCCTTGTCGTTTAGGAGAAAACTACCCCTAAATAACTCTAGCCTCACAAGCAAAGTTAGGTTTTGCATGAGCAGACCTGACCGTCACTTCTCAATTAGAATCGTTAGAGTTTGTACCGATAAAATATGAACTTTCAGATTTTGTACCCCTTGCCGTTTAGGAGTAAACTACCCCTAATTAACTCTAGCCTCACAGGCAAAGTAAGCTTTTGCATAAGAAGACCCGATCGTCACGTCTGAATTAGAACCATTATAGTTTGTACCGATAAAATATGAACTTTCAGATTTTGTACCCCTTGCCGTTTAGGAGAAAACTACCCCTAACTAACTCTAGCCTCACAAGCAAAGTAGAGTTTTGCATGAGCAGACCCGATCGTCACTTCTAAATTAGAATCATTATAGTTTGTACCGATAATATACGAACTTTCAAATTTCGTACCCCTTGCCGTTTAGGAGAAAACTACCCATAATTAAATTTAGCCTTGCAAGCAAATTTAGCTTTTGCATGAGCAGACCCGACCGTCACTTCTAAATTAGAACCATTATAGTTTGCACCCATAAAATATGAACTTTCATTTTTTGTACCCCTTGCCGTTTAGGAGAAAACTACCCCTAATTAAATTTAGCCTCACAAGCAGAGTAGGGTTTTGCATGAGCAGACCCGATCGTCACTTCGAAATTAGAATCATTATAGCTAGAACCGATAAAATATGAACTTCCAGATTTTGTACCCCTTGCCGTTTAGGAGAAAACTACCGCTAATTAACTCTATCCTCACAAGCAAATTAGGCTTTTGCATGAGCAGACCCGATCGTCACTTCTAAATTAGAACCATTATAGTCTGAACCGATAAAATATGCACTTTCAGATTTTGTACCCCTTTCCGTTTAGGAGAAAACTACCCCTAATTAACTCTAGCCTCACAAGCAAAGTGGGCTTTTGCATAAGCAGATCCAATCGTCACTTCTATATTAGAATCATTATAGTTTGAACCGATAAAATATGAACTTTCAGATTTTGTACCCCTTGCCGTTTAGGAGAAAACTACTCCTAATTAACTCTATTCTCACAAGCAAATTAGGCTTTTGCATGAGCAGACCGGATCGTCACTTCTAAATTTAAACCATTATAGTTTGAACCGAAAAATATGCACTTTCAGATTTTGTACCCCTTTCCGTTTAGGAGAAAACTACCCCTAATTAACTCTAGCTTTACAAGCAAAGTAGGCTTTTGCATGAGCAGACCCAATCGTCACTTCTAAATTAGAATAATTATAGTTTGTACCAATAAAATATGAACTTTCTGATTTTGTACCCCTTGCTGTTTAGGAGAAAATTACCTCTAATTAACTCTAGCCTCACAAGCAAAGTAGGCTTTTGTATGAGCAGACCCGATTATCCCTTCTACATTAGAACCATTATAGTTTACACCAATAAAATATGAACTTTCAGATTTTATGCTTCTTGCCGTTTAGGAGAAAACTACCCTTAATTAACTTTAGTCTGGCAGAGGTGTACCACAATAGCAAATGTCTGACAATGGCTGACGTGAGTTCTAATACTATCCCGAAGAATATATAAAAAAAATTACCTTTTATACTTTAACGCAACTTTGGAGGCCCCTTTGTTACCTGCTCCCTGCCATGGCCACCATGATCCAAGCTTTATATGTCGCCAATCGTTCCTACCTGAGTAGGAGGTTTGCGTAGAAAAACTTTCAGCTTTTATAAAATAACGAAGGTCTGGCCGTCGCGGGCTCTTGCTCTATTAGGTAATTTAGAAGAATTATACTGTAGTGAAATTGAATCTTATTTAAAATTTTCTTTTGTTAATCCGATGATTTTTTTTGCTGGGTTTTGATTATATTTTTTTTGTAATAATAAACAGTTTTTTTTGAATTTACAAAAGTTTTCGTTGTTCTTGGTGGATGATAATGTTCGTTGCAGAATTTTATATGATATATTAAGTTTTCTTTTGATTGGTTAGAGGATTTTGTAGGACTTAAGATAATCAGGGGAGACTTATAACAACATATAGCACACTAGTCTCCATGGGTGGATTTAATGGGGAAAAGTGCTAGACACCTTCTACCTAGTGACTAAATATTCTTCTCAATCTGGTGTTTCTTTTGTGTTGTTTTATTTCGTTTTGGTTTCTACAACAAGATTAACTCAGAACACCTTTTAGGTAAAAAGCAGCACTCTCATGCTTTTACGAAATGCCTAAGACATCCCCATACCCACTTTTCACTGATCTACTAGCCAAGGCAGATGCTGCGTCTTAAGGTAATTAATTTCGTAGAAGGAATTCTGTTCGCAATTCTCTCTGCGATAGAGTGAATTTTTATTCATTCCGCGACATTTTATTTATAATTTCGGTCACTGGGCGATTTCTACTATATTAAAATATTCCGCAACATGGTATAAGTGAAAATGAATTGTTTGCAAAATTTATAAAAAATATGTGACAGAGGAAAAGCTTAAGAATTGGCACAATGAGTCTATTTCTAGAGAAAAAAATCCCTTTTAAAAATGAATGATAGCAACCGATGAAGCCGTTTTCTATTCTTTCCTAAGCAGGTTTTTAATGAGAATTAGTGGGTTTAAATCGATCCTCTTTTCCGATAGAAACGGCAGGAATAATCATTATCGTGAAAAACAATGAGCCTACAGAAAGTGTATTCTTAAGGTGATCAGTCGTCCTCCTTTTGGAAGGACAATTCTGCTTTTGTAGGCTCTGTCCTTCCTCGGAATATGTCCTCCTAGCTGTCCTAGCGATTTTAAAACTAATCTGTTAATCTCTGTATTCAGAGACGTTTTTATATCAGCCATTTATCAATTCAATTTAATTTTTTTAACAAAGTATTAGAATTGTTCAATCGAAAGGGTGTTGTTTTCCATCATGACTAAACCAGACTACACATATCTTTGATTATCCGCCAAAAATGATTGAACTGTTAACTGGGTTAGCAGTTTGGTGCAGTCAATGTATATAGCCCAGATTTTGCTGCATCTGACTATCATTTATTCCTGTCTTTGGAAATAATCTTTGATGAGAAAAAGCTTGCCGATAAAAGAGTCAACGAAAATCACTTGAATAAAAAGATAAGCTTAAATAAAAAAACTAAGAATAACAGAACTATCCTGCAATTTTCATAAATGAATTTAATTAAAAGTAAATCCTACAAATATGCAATTTGCAATCAAAACTACATTCCACATCACACGATGCTACTAGGCTTGCCACCTATACGTTTTTGGAGCGTATAATACGTTTTTTTTATCAAAAATATTTGTGAATACGCTATACGTACGTTTTTTGAAAATATTCATATATAATATCACGAGTCGTCAAATAATAATCGATTATTTTTCATAAATTTTTAACCTCAATTGGCATATTTGGCATATTTGAAAACTTTTTTTCACGTACTTAAAATATAAATCTTTCCAAAATTTTCAAAAAAAATAGTTCAAGTTTAACGGTTGAGACCCTAGGTCTGTTGAAATGAAAACAAACGCAAAAGGCAATGCTTTCATCATGTTTCAGTTTATGTTATTTAAATTCATCTTAGCTTTGAAACATACTTTTCAACTAAAGCCTCAAAAAATTTTAGCTTTCTAACCCAAAAGGTTTCATTTTTATAAGCGTTATAATGAACCTCTTGCAAAAAAAATATCAAGCCATTTAATACCATAGAAAAATTATCAAAATCTCTTGTTTTTATTTTTTTTACTAAGTAGCCGTTTGAAAAAGATTAAATAAGAACAAAAAAACACAACAACAAAGATGATTTTGAAATAAAATTGTTTTTATTCGCCTATATATTAAAGTGTTACTTTATTACTGTGATTTGCGGCTTTAAAGTATCACTTTTCAGCTATTTATTTTGTCGTCATAGCTACGTCCAAAAAAGTAAAAAGCATTTGTATTTGTTTAAATTCTATGAAAAATAAATTTTTTTATCAAAGCAACCCGCAAATTCAAAATTTCATTATCCAATTAAAATAGTTTTAGTTTATCATTTGTTGTCATAGAATTTGGAAAAAATAATAAATATTTTTTCAAAGGTTACTTGTTCCACATATTTTGATTTTAAAATGAATGAAAATTTGTAATTTTAATTTAGAATAAACAACTTTTCTTAAAATATTTTGCTTGCGGCGAATAAAAAATAGTATATGATGCACGGACGTAAGCTATTTTGGACTTAATGTGGGTGCAAATCTCGGCTAGCGCCTCGATTTGCAAACTCCACATCCGTCCAAAATCTTTAGCTTTACGTCCTAGCATCTAAATGTACTATTGATAATGTTTGATCATAAATTATGTGTGATGGTATAATTGTAGTTGATTTGATCAATATTGTTAAAGTAGAATAGATTCTTTTTGAACCAATAGAACACATTTATAAGACACATATATAAGTTATCACAATTTATAAATTAAAATTATATGGATAACCTGGTTAAAATGCTTTCTAAGTGATTTATCGTTGAAAACATTGTGATGGTTTGTTTAAGTTTTTTACGGTCGGGTATCACCCCAAAATGGGAGAAAACTACCCCTAATTAACTCTAGCCTCACAAGCAAAGTAGAGTTTTGTATGAGCAGACGCGATCATTATTTCTAAATTCGAACCATTTTAGTTTGTACCGATAAAATATGAACTTTCAGATTTTATACCCCAAGCCGTTTAGCAGAAAACTACCCCTAATTAACTTTTGCCTCAGAAGCAAAGTAGGGTTTTACATGAGCAGAGCGGATCGTCACTTCTTAATTCGAACCATTATAGTTTGAACCGATAAAATATGAACTTTAAGTTTTTGTACCCTTTGCCGTTTAGGAGAAAACTACCCCTAATTGACTCTAGGCTCATAAGCAAATTTAGATTTTGCATGAGCAGACCCGATCGTCACTTCTAAATTAAAACCATTATAGTTTGTACTGATAAAATATGAACTTTCAGATTTCATACCCCTTGCAGTTTAGGAGAAAACTACCCCTAATAGCCTCTCAAGCAAAGTAGGATTTTGCATGAGAAGACCTGATCGTCATTTCTATATTAGAATCATTATAGTTTGTACCGATAAAATATGAACTTTCAGATTTTGTACCCCCTGCCGTTTAGGAGAAAACTACCCCTAATTAGCTCTGCAAGCAAAGTAGGCTTTTGCATAGGCGAACCCCATCATTACTTCTAAATTAGAACCATTATAGTTTGTACCGATAAAATATGTGCTTTCAGGTTTTGTACCCCTTTCCTTTTAGGAGAAAATTAGCCCTAATTAACTCTAGGCTCACAAGCAAATTTAAATTTTGCATGAGCAGAAACGATCGTCACTTCTATAATAGAACCACTTTAGTTGGTACCGATAAAATATGAACTTTCAGATTTTGTGCTTCTTACCGTTTAGGAGAAAACTACCCCTAATTAACTCTAGCCTCACAAGCAAAGTAGAGTTTTGCATGAGCAGACCCGATCATTACTTCTAAATTCGAACCATTATAGTTTGTACCGATAAAATATGAACTTTCAGATTTTGTACCCCTTGCCGTTTAGGAGAAAACTACCCCTATTTAACTTTTTCTTCAGAAGCAAAGTAGGGTTTTACATGAGCAGACCAGATCGTTACTTCTAAATTATAATCATTATAGTTTGTACCGATAAAATATGAACTTTCAGATTTTGTACGCTAATTCTTGGAATGGTTTCATCAATTTTTTTCATTTTCAAAAAGATCAAAATAATCCCAAATAACGGTAAACAATTAGATTTTAATATTTTCCAAATAAATGAATGTAAAAATTAATTATTTTCTTAAACATGTTGAACTAGCACTGATATGATGTAACATCTAGGCTTACCACCTTTGAATTTTTCCAAAAGCGTATACATATATATTTTGAAATAAAATAATTAAAAGAATTATTTTTACTCATATGTTTTATTTATTTTATAAGTTAATTGGAAAAATATGGAGGGGCTGAAATCATCTCAGAGCTGTGAGATTCGATCAAGACTTCGGTCTGGGTTAATAATTTTGATATAGCTTTCGGCAAAAACTTTTATGAGGACATGGTTTTTAGTTTTGGGAAGCGATGTACATATATCAAACATAACTTTTTGTTACTTTTGTTAAAAATACATGTACTTTAGTATTTTTTATGTCTGTTTAGATGTGTATTACAAAACTAAGATGAAACAACAATACGTTGTCGGAAAATTATAACAGATCATAAATTAACATAATTTAGTGAAAATATTATACAATCAGCAAACTACTCAAAAACCTCTCCATTTAGCGTTTCAAGAAAATATTTCAAAATCACAAATTCATATTTCTTTCATCATTCCAAAAATATTGTAAAAATTAAATAAAATCAAAAACTCAAACTTTTTTCAAACAAAATTCTAAAAATATTCCAAAAATTATTGCAAAATCAAAGATTAAAACTTTTTTCAAAAACTCTAAAAATATTGCATAAATTATAACAACATCGAAAATTGAAAATTTTTTCAAAATTATAAAAATTATAATAAATTCAAAAATTTAAAATTTTTCAAAATTCTAAAAATATTCCATAAATTCTTACAAAATCAAAAATTGAAACTTTTCAAAATTCCAAAAATATTTCAAAACTATCACAAATTCAAAAATTTCCATGTTCAATTATATTTACGTAAGCAAACAGCTAAATTTTTTTTTCCAAAAAATTATCTAAAAAAATAAATGAAATCATATTTTTGACACACTTGACAATATTTTTTTGAAAAACTTATAATGCAATAAAATTCTCAATAATAATTTCAAGTTCATTATACATTTCATTTCATACAAATAACTAATTTTATTTTTTCCTAAAAAAATAAATGAAAATCATTCTTTTGACACACTTGACATTATTTTTTGACTAACTTATAATTAAAATCATTGATAATATCGGAGTGACTTGAGTGATCCATTATAAGTATAAATTATTTTTTGTATTTTTTAAAAAATTGTAAATCCTTAAACTCACTTAACCAAAAAAAAAAAATAAATAAAACAAAACTTTTCACTTTTTAAAATAATTATTTTTAATTTAAAATGCAAATTTAATTTCAATTCTTTTTTTTTTTTTTAATAACTTAACTACATGTTTCGAGATACAATATCTCATCTACAGGTTGTTTGTACAATTAAAGAAATTATGGTCACAATACTAATATTTATACCTAAAGAACTTATTATCTACTTTTTTGAATTTATTGTTCTGGGTGTAAACTAATTGATGGAAAATTATTAATTAATTAATTGTTACAAAACCCTTTCCTAGAATTTAAATTCAACGTGTCGAATCCAAAAGTTTCAAAATTATATGGTCTACCGAAAATTCACAAGCCAGGCGATAAAATGCGACCAATAGCATCAAATATTTCAACACCAACAGAACATATGGCTAAATGGTTTCTAGAGCAAGTTAACAAAATACCATCACCTAAAGGTCTCAGCGTAGTAAACTCAATGGAATTAGTGAACAACATAAAAGATATAATATTGGATCCAGACGAACTTCTTGTTTCCTTTGATGTAGTCGCGCTGTTTCCCAGTATCCCAGTGATTCCAGCAATAGAATACCTTGAAGAACATCTCATGAAAAACAACGTTCCATATCCACTAGTTAGTGCTTTAACAAAAGTAGCTAAAACATGCATGGACCAAAGCTTTTTCCAGTTTAGAAAAAAGTTTTATAAACAAACATCTGGAACAACGATGGGTAGCAAGTTGGCCCCATATATTAGTAATGTGTTCATGAGTAAATTGGAATCAAATCTTAAAGAAAACTTCAGCCTGTTTCCAAGAATATGGTATAGATATGTGGATGACATCTTTGCAATTGTTAAAAAATCAGATATTTCAACAGTACTAGAAAAACTGAATTCACAACATTCAACAATTAAATTTACATTGGAAGTAGAAGAAAATGATTGTTTAAACTTTTTGGATATCAGAATTATCAAACTACCAACAAATAAAATTAAATTTGGGATATTTAGAAAACAAACCAACACCAATAGATTTATTACTTCAGATTCACATCATCACATTTCACACAAGCAAGCTGCATTTCATTCCATGGCCCACCGTTTGTACAACATTCCGATGGAAGAAAAAGAATTTCAAGAAGAAGTTAAATACATAGAGAACGCGGCAATAGCTAACGGTTATACAATAGAATTTGCAAATATAATCATTGAAAAGCATAGAGTTAAACATCATAAGAAACAACTAACCAATCTTTCTCCGATACTTGATAAACATAAAACAAACAAAAGAATAAGTCTGCCGTTTTATCCAAAAATAACAAATAAATTGCAGAAAGTCTTCCACAAGCATGAAATAGAAATAGTAACAAGACCAACTACGTCCATAAAAACCCAGCTAAATAATTTTAAAGATAGAGAAGGATCAAATAGTAAATCCGGCATTTACCAAATCAAGTGCGAGGATTGTCAAGATGTATATATAGGACAAACATCAAGGGACTATGAGACGAGAATTAAGGAACACAGAGCAGCCACTTTACAAAAACAAACACACAAATCCAGTGTAGCAGCGCATATGATACAATCAAACCATAAAATAGATTTTAGAAATTCAAAAATAATCAAACCTGTAATAAACAAATGGAAATTGGATGCATATGAATCATTTTATATTGCAAAAACAGAACACCTGATGAATTTAGAAGATGCTAAAATCCAATCTCCATTGTTTAATTTAAACCCATAACCCGCCCTCTTGTTTAATATTTTCAGTTTTTTTTTTATATATGAAAAATTTTTTTTTTGTTCCTCTTCTCTTTGTTTTGTATTTTAATCCTTTTTTCGTTTTTGATTCTTTTTTAATTTTTTTAATTTTGTTTAATTGTTTAATTTTCCATCAATTAGTTTACACCCAGAACAATAAATTCAAAAAAGTAGATAATAAGTTCTTTAGGTATAAATATTAGTATTGTGACCATAATTTCTTTAATTGTACAAACAACCTGTAGATGAGATATTGTATCTCGAAACATGTAGTTAAGTTATTAAAAAAAAAAAAAAAAGAATTGAAATTAAATTTGCATTTTAAATTAAAAATAATTATTTTAAAAAGTGAAAAGTTTTGTTTCATTTTTTTTTTTTTTTTGGTTGAGTGAGTTTAAGGATTTACAATTTTTTAAAAAATACAAAAAATAATTTATACTTATAACTTATAATTCTCAATAATAATAATAAAATTTCATGTCGTACAAATAATTAATTTTATTTTTCTAAAAAATTGGGTAATAAAATAAATAAAAATCTTTCTTTTGACACACTTGACAACATTTTTTTGACAAACTCATAATGCCATAATTCTCAATAATAATAATAAAAGTTCATATCATACAAATAATTAATTTTATTTTTATACAAAAAACTGGGTAAAAAAATAAATAAAAATCTTTCTTTTAACATACTTGACAACTTTTTTTGACATACTTATAATGCCATAATTCTCAATAATAAAAGTTCATATCATACAAATAATCAATTTTATTTTTTTACAAAAAATTGGGTAAATAAATAAATAAAAATCTTTCTTCTGACAACAATCTTTTTTTGACAAACTTATAATGCAATAACTTAGATTTTGGTCCCACATACCAATCCCGACAATCAAGATTTCTCCAAATTTAATGTTCCTACTCATAATCACTTAAAATGAAAGTTTTTAAAGCAAAAAATTGCTTTTTTAGAATCAGTAGGTCCTAAAACGTCGAGAAATGCCAAAAAAAGTGGGGGTAAGAATTTCACTTTTGGCTCATGAATGCAATACTTAGGTCTTTCAGACCATATTAAAACGATAACAATATAAACAAAATAAATATGTTAAAAAAATGTCTTACTTTAATTGACTAAATAACATATAATAACATAGTTAAAAATTTTATAAATAGTAACCAAATGGTATAGGAGATCGATTTTGCTGCTTCGATCAATTTTTTGTTAGACTTATCGTTTTTCTTAATAAAATTTGCAAATTCAGTGCAACTCATCTGTAGTTGAAATGCTTAAATAATTCTGATTTCACCATATCGGTATGAAGCCTTTTGATTTGTAAGTCCATATATTTCCCATCACGCTAAAAATGCGTTCAACAAAACAATTAAATTTACTAACTGGCCTGCAAACACAAATTTGCAAATTTTAAGTCATTCAAGTGCGTTTGTGTTGATTTTAGAATATTCAGTCCACTTTTCTCTGCAATTCATTACAGTTAATAAGGGAAAAACTTCATTTAGGTTACGTATTTATGAAAATAACTGAATTTAACTATTTATAACCAAAACAGGCGTATATTTTTGACAATTCAACTCACTAAATAAAGTTTCGATAAGGTCCAATAAAAACGCTTCATTTACTATTTTTTAACAAATCAAAACGAATTGTTTCGATTATTTTTCTCTGGTGGGAAGGAAAAGCGAATATTTTCGAATATTTTCGGCCTACTTAATTTATTAATTTAAAAATTCACATACAAAATTATGTGAAAATGCAATTCGCAAATAGTAAAAATGTCCGTTTTCATTCATAAATGATTGCATGTTTATGTTTATTTGTCAAAAATAAATTACAAATTTATAACATTTATGCGCCTACTAAGATGAAATAATATTTAATTTTGTTTGACAACAAAGGCTTATGTTGTATGAAATAATGTTACTATTTCTGTTCGTTAAATTGTCTGCTAAATACAACTCGTCACCAAATTATTAGTCGATTATTTTTCAACATTACCAGTCATGCCATTTGAGGTCAAATGACATTCAAATGACATTCGTAATAATGATTATGAAAAATAATCGATTATTATTTGACGACTCGTGATATTATATATGAATATTTTCAAAAAACGTACGTATAGCGTATTCACAAATATTTTTGATAAAAAAAACGTATTATACACTCCAAAAACGTATAGGTGGCAAGCCTAGTAGCATCGTGTGATGTGGAATGTAGTTTTGATTGCAAATTGCATATTTGTAGGTTTTACTTTTAATTAAATTCATTTATGAAAATTGCAGGGTAGTTCTGTTATTTTTAGTTTTTTTATTTAAGCTTATCTTTTTATTCAAGTGATTTTCGTTGACTCTTTTATCGGCAAGCTTTTTCTCATCAAAGATTATTTCCAAAGACAGGAATAAATGATAGTCAGATGCAGCAAAATCTGGGCTATATACATTGACTGCACCAAACTGCTAACCCAGTTAACAGTTCAATCATTTTTGGCGGATAATCAAAGATATGTGTAGTCTGGTTTAGTCATGATGGAAAACAACACCCTTTCGATTGAACAATTCTAATACTTTGTTAAAAAAATTAAATTGAATTGATAAATGGCTGGTATAAAAACGTCTCTGAATACAGAGATTAACAGATTAGTTTTGAAATCGCTAGGACAGCTAGGAGGACATATTCCGAGGAAGGACAGAACCTACAAAAGCAGAATTGTCCTTCCAAAAGGAGGACGACTGATCACCTTAAGAATACACTTTCTGTAGGCTCATTGTTTCACGATAATGATTATTCCTGCCGTTTCTATCGGAAAAGAGGATCGATTCAAACCCACTAATTCTCATTAAAAACCTGCTTAGGAAAGAATAGAAAACGGCTTCATCGGTTGCTATCATTCATTTTTAAAAGGGATTTTTTTCTCTAGAAATAGACTCATTGTGCCAATTCTTAAGCTTTTCCTCTGTCACATATTTTTTATAAATTTTGCAAACAATTCATTTTCACTTATACCATGTTGCGGAATATTTTAATATAGTAGAAATCGCCCAGTGACCGAAATTATAAATAAAATGTCGCGGAATGAATAAAAATTCTCTCTATCGCAGAGAGAATTGCGAACAGAATTCCTTCTACGAAATTAATTACCTTAAGACGCAGCATCTGCCTTGGCTAGTAGATCAGTGAAAAGTGGGTATGGGGATGTCTTAGGCATTTCGTAAAAGCATGAGAGTGCTGCTTTTTACCTAAAAGGTGTTCTGAGTCAATCTTGTTGTAGAAACCAAAACGAAATAAAACAACACAAAAGAAACACCAGATTGAGAAGAATATTTAGTCACTAGGTAGAAGGTGTCTAGCACTTTTCCCCATTAAATCCACCCATGGAGACTAGTGTGCTATATGTTGTTATAAGTCTCCCCTGATTATCTTAAGTCCTACAAAATCCTCCAACCAATCAAAAGAAAACTTAATATATCATATAAAATTCTGCAACGAACATTATCATCCACCAAGAACAACGAAAACTTTTGTAAATTCTAAAAAAACTGTTTAATATTACAAGAAAAACATAATCAAAACCCAGCAAAAAAAATCATTGGATTAACAAAAGAAAATTTTAAATAAGATTCAATTTCACTACAGTATAATTCTTCTAAATTACCTAATAGAGCAAGAGCCCGCGACAGCCAGACCTTCGTTATTTTATAAAAGCTGAAAGTTTTTCTACGCAAACCTCCTACTCAGGTAGGAACGATTGGCGACATATGAAGCTTGGATCATGGTGGCCATGGCAGGGAGCAGGTAACAAAGGGGCCTCCAAAGTTGCGTTAAAGTATAAAAGGTAATTTTTTTTATATATTCTTCGGGATAGTATTAGAACTCACGTCAGCCATTGTCAGACATTTGCTATCGTGGTACACCTCTGCCAGACTGAAGTAAATTAAGGGTAGTTTTCTCCTAAACGACAAGGGGTACAAAATCTGGAAGTTCATATTTTATCGTTATACAAACTACAATGATTCTAATTTAGAAGTGACGATCCCGTCTGCTGATGCAAAACCCCTCTTTTCTTGTGAGGCTAGAGTTAATTAGGGGTAGTTTTCTCCTTAACGGCAAGAAGCATAAAATCTGAAAGTTCATATTTTATCGGTGCAAACTATAATGGTTCTAATGTAGAAGTGATAATCGGGTCTGCTCATACAAAAGCCTACTTTGCTTGTGAGGCTAGAGTTAATTAGAGGTTATTTTCTCCTAAACGGCAAGGGGTACAAAATCTGAAAGTTCATATTTTTCGGTTCAAACTATAATGGTTTAAATTTAGAAGTGACGATCCGGTCTGCTCATGCAAAACCCTACTCTGCTTCTGAGGCTAGAGTTAATTAGGGGTAGTTTTCTCCTAAACGGCAAGGGGTACAAAATCTGAACGCTCATATTTTATCGGTACAAACTATAATGGTTCGAATTTAGAAGTAATGATCCGGTCTGCTCATGCAAAACCCTACTTTGCTTGTGAGGCTAGAGTTAATTAGGGGTAGTTTTCTTCTAAACGGCAAGGGGTACAAAATCTGAAAGTTCATATTTTATCGGTACAAACTATTATGGTTCGAATTAAGATGTAATGATCGGGTCTGCTCATGCTAAACTCTACTTTGCTTGTGAGGCTAGAGTTAATTAGGGGTAGTTTTCTCCTAAATGGCAAGAAGCACAAAATCTTAAAGTTCATATTTTATCGGTACAACTATAGTGGTTCTAATATAGAAGTGACGATCGTTTCTGCTCATGCAAAAGTTAAATTTGCTTCAGAGGTTAGAGTTAATTAGGGGTAGTTTTCTCCTAAACGGAACGGGGTATAATACCTGAAAGTTCATATTTTATCGGTGCAAACTATAATGGTTCTTATTTAGAAGTGATGAGGTTTCGCTCATGCAAAATCTTACTTTGCTTGTGAGGCTAGAGTTAATTAGGGGCAGTTTTCTCCTAAACTGCAAGGGGTATAAAATATGAAAGTTCATATTTCATCGGTACAAACTATAATGGTTCTAATTTAGAAGTAACGAACGGGTCTGCTCATGCAAAAGCTAAATTTGCTTGTGAGGCTAAATTTAATTAGGGGTAGTTTTCTCCTAAACGGCAAGGGGTACAAAATCTGAAAGTTCATATTTTATCGGTACAAACTATAGTGGCTCTAATGTAGAAGTGACGATCGGGTCTGCTCATGCAAAACCCTAATTTGCTTGTAAGGCTAGAGCTAATTAGGGGTAGTTTTCTCCTAAACGGCAAGGGGTACAAAATCTGAAAGTTCATATTTTATCGGTACAAACTATAATGATTATAATTTAGAAGTGACGATCCGGTCTGCTCATGTAAAACCCTACTTTGCTTCTGAGGCATAAGTTAATTAGGGGTAGTTTTCTCCTAAACGGCAAGGGGTTCAAAATCTGAAAGGTCATATTTTATCGGTACAAACTATAATAGTTCTAATTTAGAAGTGACGATCGGGTCTGCTCATGCAAAAGCCTACTTTGCTTGGGAGACTAGAGTTAATTAGGGGTAGTTTTCTCCTAAACGGCAAGGGGTACAAAATCTGAAAGTTCATTTTTTATCGGTGCAAACTATAATGGTTCTAATTTAAAACTGAAGATCGGGTCTGCTCATGCAAAAGCTAAATTTGCTTGGGAGGCTAGAGTTAATTAGGGGTAGTTTTCTCCTAAACGGCAAGGGGAACAAAATCTGAAAGTCCATATTTTATCGGTACAAACTATAATGATTCAAATTTAGAAGCGACGATCCGGTCTGCGATCGGGCTCGCTCATGCAAAATCTTAGTTTGCTTGGGAGGCTAGAGTTAATTAGGGGTAGTTTTCTCCTAAACTGCAAGGGGTATAGAATCTGTAAGTTCATCGGTAGAAACTATTATGGTTCTAATTGAGAAGTGACGAATGCAAAAGCTAAATATGCTTGGGAGGCTACAGTTATAATTAGGGGTAGTTTTCTCCTAAACGGCAAGGGGTACAAAATCTGAAAGTTCATATTTTATCGGTACAAACTATAGTGGTTCTAATGTAGAAGTGACGATCGGGTCTGCTCATGCAAACGCCTACTTTGCCTGTGAGGCTAGAGCTAATTAGGGGTAGTTTTCTCCTAAACTGCAAGGGGTACAAAATCTGAAAGTTCATATTTTATCGGTGCAAACTATAATGGTTTTAATTTAGAAGTGACGATCGGGTCTGCTCATGCAAAAGCTAAATTTGCTTCCGAAGCTAAAGCTAATTAGGGGTAGTTTTCTCTTAAACGGCAACGGGAACAAAATTTGAAAGTTCATATTTTATCGGTACAAACTATAATGATTATAATTTAGAAGTGACGATCCGGTCTGCTCATGTAAAACCCTACTTTGCTTCTGAGGCATAAGTTAATTAGGGGTAGTTTTCTCCTAAACGGCAAGGGGTACAAAATCTGAAAGTTCATATTTTATCGGTACAAATTATAATAGTTCTTATTTAGAAGTGACGATCGGGTCTGCTCATGCAAAAGCCTACTTTGCTTGTGAAGCTACAGTTAATTAGGGGTAGTTTTCTCCTAAACGGAAAGGGGTACAAAATCTGAAAGTTCATTTTTTATCGGTGCAAACTATAATGGTTCTAATTTAGAAGTGAAGATCGGGTCTGCTCAGGCAAAAGCTAAATTTGCTTGGGAGGCTACAGTTAATTAGGGGTAGTTTTCTCCTAAACGGCAAGGGGTACAAAATCTGAAAGTCCATATTTTATCGCTACAAACTATAATGATTCAAATTTAGAAGTGACGATCCGGTCTGCTCATGCAAAAGCTTACTTTGCTTGTGAGGCTAGAGTTAATTAGGGGTAGTTTTCTCCTAAACGTAAAGGGGTACAAAATCTGAAAGTTCATATTTTATCGGTACAAACTATAATGATTATAATTTAGAAGTGACGATCCGGTCTGCTCATGCAAAACTCTACTTTGCTTGTGAGGCTAGAGTTAATTAGGGGTAGTTTTCTGCTAAGCGGCAAGGGGTTAAAAATCTGAACGCTCATATTTTTTCGGTACAAACTATAATGGTTCGAATTAATAAGTAATGATCGGGTCTGCTCATGCAGACGCCTACTTTGCTTATGAGGCTAGAGTTAATTAGGGGTAGTTTTCTCCTAAACGGCAAGGAGTACAAAATCTGAAAGTTCATATTTTATCGGTGCAAACTATAATGATTATAATTTAGAAGTGACGATCGGGTCTGCTCATGTAAAACCCTACTTTGCTTCTGAGGCATAAGTTAATTAGGGGTAGTTTTCTCCTAAACGGCAAGGGGCACAAAATCTGAAAGTTCATATTTTATCGGTACAAACTATAATGGTTCTAATTTATAAGTGACAATCGGGTCTGCTCATGTAAAACCCTACTTTGCTTCTGAGGCATAAGTTAATTAGGGGTAGTTTTCTCCTAAACGGCAAGGGGTACAATATCTGAAAGTTAATATTTTATCGGTACAAACTATAATGATTCTAATTTAGAAGTGACGATCTGATCTGCTCATGCAAGAGCTAAATTTGCTTCCGAAGCTAAAGTTAATTAGGGGTAGTTTTCTCCTAAACGGCAAGGGGTGCAAAATCTGAATGCTCATATTTTATCGGTACAAACTATAATGATTCTAATTTAGAAGTGACGATCGGGTCTGCTCATGCAAAAGCTTACTTTGCTTGAGAGGCTAGAGCTAATTAGGGGTAGTTTTCTCCTAAACGGCAAGGGGTACAAAATCAGAAAGTTCATTTGTTATCGGTGCAAACTATAATGGTTCTAATTTAGAATTGAAGATTGGGTCTGCTCAGGCAAAAGCTAAATTTGCTTGGGAGGCTACAGTTAATTAGGGGTAGTTTTCTCCTAAACGGCAAGGGGTACAAAATCTGAAAGTCCATATTTTATCGCTACAAACTATAATGATTCAAATTTAGAAGTGACGATCCGGTCTGCTCATGCAAAAGCTTACTTTGCTTGGGAGGCTAGAGTTAATTAGGGGTAGTTTTCTCCTAAACGTAAAGGGGTACAAAATCTGAAAGTTCATATTTTATCGGTACAAACTATAATGATTATAATTTAGAAGTGACGATCCGGTCTGCTCATGCAAAACTCTACTTTGCTTGTGAGGCTAGAGTTAATTAGGGGTAGTTTTCTGCTAAGCGGCAAGGGGTTAAAAATCTGAACGCTCATATTTTTTCGGTACAAACTATAATGGTTCGAATTAATAAGTAATGATCGGGTCTGCTCATGCAGACGCCTACTTTGCTTATGAGGCTAGAGTTAATTAGGGGTAGTTTTCTCCTAAACGGCAAGGAGTACAAAATCTGAAAGTTCATATTTTATCGGTGCAAACTATAATGATTATAATTTAGAAGTGACGATCGGGTCTGCTCATGTAAAACCCTACTTTGCTTCTGAGGCATAAGTTAATTAGGGGTAGTTTTCTCCTAAACGGCAAGGGGCACAAAATCTGAAAGTTCATATTTTATCGGTACAAACTATAATGGTTCTAATTTATAAGTGACAATCGGGTCTGCTCATGTAAAACCCTACTTTGCTTCTGAGGCATAAGTTAATTAGGGGTAGTTTTCTCCTAAACGGCAAGGGGTACAATATCTGAAAGTTAATATTTTATCGGTACAAACTATAATGATTCTAATTTAGAAGTGACGATCTGATCTGCTCATGCAAGAGCTAAATTTGCTTCCGAAGCTAAAGTTAATTAGGGGTAGTTTTCTCCTAAACGGCAAGGGGTGCAAAATCTGAATGCTCATATTTTATCGGTACAAACTATAATGATTCTAATTTAGAAGTGACGATCGGGTCTGCTCATGCAAAAGCTTACTTTGCTTGAGAGGCTAGAGCTAATTAGGGGTAGTTTTCTCCTAAACGGCAAGGGGTACAAAATCAGAAAGTTCATTTGTTATCGGTGCAAACTATAATGGTTCTAATTTAGAATTGAAGATTGGGTCTGCTCATGCAAAAGCTAAATTTGCTTGGGAGGCTAGAGTTAATTAGGGGTAGTTTTCTCCTAAACGGCAAGGGGTACAAAATCTGAAGGTTCATATTTTATCGGTACAAACTTTAATGATTTAAATTTAGAAGTGACGATCCGGTCTGCTCATGCAAAAGCCTACTTTGCCTGTGAGGCTAGAGCTAATTATGGGTAGTTTTCTCCTGAACGTAAAGGGGTACAATACCTGAAAGTTCATATTTTATCGGTGCAAACTATAATGGTTCTAATTTAGAAGTGATGATCGAGTTCGCTCATGCAAAAGCTTACTTTGCTTGCGAGGCTAGAGTTAATTAGGGGTAGTTTTCTCCTAGTTTAGGAGGGATATAAAATCTGAAAGTTCATATTTCATCGGTACAAACTATAATGGTTCTAATTTAGAAGTGACGAACGGGTCTGCTCATGCAAAAGCTAAATTGGCTTGTGAGGCTAAAGTTAGTTAGGGGTTGTTTTCTCCTAAACGGCAAGGGGTACAAAATCTGAAAGTTCATATTTTATCGGTACAAACTATAGTGGTTCTAATGTAGAATGGACGATCGGGTCTGCTCATGCAAAAGCCTAATTTGCTTGTGAGGCTAGAGCTAATTAGGGGTAGTTTTCTCCTAAACGGCAAGGGGTACAAAATCAGAAAGTTCATTTTTTATCGGTGCAAACTATAATGGTTCTAATTTAGAAGTGACGATCGGGTCTGCTCATGCAAAAGCTAAATTTGCTTCCGAAGCTTAAGATAATTAGGGGTAGTTTTCTCCTAAACGGCAAGGGGTTTAAAATCTGAAAGTTCATATTTTATCGGTACAAACTATAATGATTATAATTTAGAAGTGACGATCCGGTCTGCTCATGTAAAACCCTACTTTGCTTCTGAGGCATAAGTTAATTAGGGGTAGTTTTCTCCTAAACGGCAAGGGGTACAAAATCTGAAAGTTCATATTTTATCGGTACAAACTAAAATAGTTTTTATTTGGAAGTGACGATCGGGTCTGCTCAGGCAAAAGCCTACTTTGCTTGAAAGGCTAAAATTAATTAGGGGTAGTTTTCTCCTAAACGGCACGTGGTACAAAATTTTTATTGGTGGTACAAATTAGTACAAAATAGGTACTAAATAATGCAAAAGGTCCGAGTCGATTCTGTGCAGGTGGTCTTTCTAGCTTAATATTAAGCTAGCAGCGCCACGGGTTTTGTCGTAACGGCACGTGGTACAAAATTTTTCTTGATGGTACAAATTAGTACAAAATAAGTACTAAATAATGCAAAAGGTCCGAGTCGATTCTGCTCAGGTGGTCTTTCTAGCTTAATATTAAGCTAGCAGCGCCACGGGTTTTGTCGTAACGGCACGTGGTACAAAATTTTTATTGGTGGTACAAATTAGTACAAAATAAGTACTAAATAATGCAAAAGGTCCGAGTCGATTCTGCTCAGGTGGTCTTTCCAGCTTAAGAGAGGTACGCGATTTCAACAAAGAAAAACAGTTTTTTTTTTTAAACACTGTAACTAACGCTGTATATAAATGTAACTAAATATGACGAGTAAGGTTGATTAATTTATTTTTCTTCGCATTTAATTCTTTTTCTTTTCTACGGTGAGCATTTTTTTTTCTTTTTAATTGTTTTAAATTATTCTGAACTATATTGAACTTAAAATCCAACTCCAAATTTAAAATCCAACTGGGAGCTTCAACTGCCGAAATCCAACTAGCCGCTTCAACTCATCCCCAAATCCAACTGTCTCTTTTATTTTCAAATAAAGATTCAATTAAGTACACATAAATTTAAATACTTGATAAAAAAAGTCCAGAAAGCTTCTATTTCCTCTTTCATCTTCAACTTCTTTCATCACACTCGATCAATCGTGCAAAAATTTGACGACTAAGATAGTTTGAAAAAGAATGAAAAATTAATTTAAAATATTTATTTTATGAGATGTTGGGTTTAGCTAACGGATACGAAAATCGATAGATAAGCATATTTAATGGAATTTCCGTTAATAATTGTGATCACTATTTGGGTAGTTCTACACACGAAGGAAGAAAATGGAGCTAATTACGGCACGGCATGTTTTTTGCGTATAAGTTCTACTTGCCAGAAGTTGAAGAAGTAAGTTAAAGTTGATGACGTACTTTCAACTTTTCTGAATGTGGCCAATCAAAGAAAAAAAAATACAAGAGTCACAATACAAAAAAACCTTCTTACTCCTAAATTAACTCAAAATTATCTCAATATTATCTCAAAATACGAAATAAACATTTATTTAAGTCAAAATCCCAAATATTTAAGTCACTGAGACAACTTTATCAATTTATCAGTATTTCGCTTAAAAATGACAAAATTACGTCAAAAAAAATAAATGGATTCTATACCAAGGCAATACATATTCACGACGTATAAAACTACAAAATTACCTGTAATTAAAAGATTTTACAAAAATACTTGCCAGGGGACTGATAATTTGAGACCAGGGGACTGATAATTTATCAGTATTTCGCTTAAAAATGACAAAATTACGTCTAAAAACAATTAAACGGATTCTATACCAAGGCAATACATATTCACGACGTATAAAACTACAAAATTACCTGTAATTAAAATACTTTTTACGAAAGTACTTGCCAGGGGACTGATAATTTGGCTGGGCAAAACATGATCTTGCTATGCTAATGATGACTGTTTTGATTGATAAAACCTCGGACTAAGTAAAACACTTGCAATATTATATTTATTGAACTTTAATTAATTCCTGTGATGAGCGATAACTTGATAGAAATATGGATTTCCGATATTTTCAATGCGTTTTGATTGGGCAGGAGAATGATAACAAATTCGTGGGACAAACTTTAATAAGATATATCTTATATGAAATATAGAGTAATGTTATGATTATTTACACATTATTACTACAGTTTAAACAGTGTCTCTACACACTTAGAATCATTTATTATTTAGTTTACCAGCTTTGACTTTTAATGTGGGATACGCCAGGGGACTGAAAATTTGACGTTTTGAATAATTTTTGTTTGTAAGAAATATATTTCGAAACGGGTTTATTTTGGGTGACCTGCTAGACATGGTTAAGGTTTACAAATTTCATATGAAAAAAAAAATTTTTTTATATTAATATACGAAACAAGCCGAGCCGTCCAAAATTCCCATGTTTGTAGAACTACCCATTTATATCACAGTTATTAGAGATAGAAAAAATGTTGTTTTTTTTTGAGAATATGCCGATAACATCTTCGTGATGCGGTTGAAAAGTAAAGAAAATTGACATGAAAACGATAACTTGAATGTCACAATTTTATAGTATATATAGAAAAAGATCTATGAGTTGCTTCCATCTCGCACAAATTTTTCCTCCACGGCTCCACGCACACAAGTACAGTTTATTTAAATTTACCATTACTAAAACAAAACATTTAAAATTCCAAATGGCAACCTGCTATAATAACGAATTCCGGCCTTATTTATTCAAACGATTCTTATCAATAAAATCAAAAAAAAAATTAATAACGATATCTTTTATTTTCATCTTAAAAAAACTTATTGAAATTTTATGATTTCGATAAATCAAAAATTCATTTCAGTTTGTTAAAAAAAAGAGATTCTGAAAAAGCAAAAAAAAATATTTATCTTAACAAAAGCACAACAGATTTCATTTGAAATCATAAAAAAATGATGTGGATTTGGTTGTTATGATTCTTAAATACACTTAATCCCTCCCACCAATAAATGCTATTATAAATCGAAATGAAATTTGAAATAAAACTAATAGGGAAATTTTTCTATTATTAATATTTAAATGAAAAATGGAGTCACGACGAATGGTAGAGAACTTTGTGTTTTGTAAAATATAAAACAAAATCAAAATTTTTTTGACATGAAATTTGAATTTTCATCTAATGATTAACGTTTTATAATATTACAATTGATGGGGTATAACCTATTGCAGTAACGACCCGAGGGTCATCCGGCTCATGACGAAATATTATAAATGTTTGACACTTAAATTAAAATTTCCATTTAATTTTTGCCATCACTGATTATACTTAATATACAATCAAACTAAGCGTCGGCTATTTGCAGTATTTTATCAGCAACAGGGCAATTCATTAACTGGCGTAAGTTGGCTATTGTTATGTTGTTAAGGACGCAGTCATAATTTACAATGTTGAAGAAAAACATTTCAGAAAACCTCTCCATGGAGATACGCTTGAAAAATACAATATTTGTCAAATAACGACACTTAATTACTTATTTTTCAGGTATTCCTATTAATCAGAAGAAGTTGAAGCTATAGATTTAGTAAAACCTCACCGCCTGACCTTTGGCATAAAAACTTCTTTACAAAGACAATATTTTTTGTCAAAAAACTACACTAATAGGCAACTTCGGGGAAAAAATGGTTAATAGAATGTATAATAAATCAGGAAACACAATCTATCAATTAAGCTTAAAAAGGTCTTTATTTAGAAGCTCTACCCCCGACCAGATAGCTTAATAAAAACAGTTGGAAAAAATTAGATAGTTAGATTTTTTATGAAAACGGCAATTCATAGAAGTTTGATTAAACAAACGAAATTAAAAGCAAACCACATTTCGACCTGGCAAAATTGATAAAACTTCTTTAAAATCTTAATCTTAAAACTTCAAAAAATTATTTGTTTTAAATTCAGTAAAAAACTCACGTTAATACTACCATATAAGACGGTTACTACCCACGACCCTGTTGATATCTAAAACACAAAATAATTACAAATTTTATTGTTGACAAATCTAATCATAATTCATGTCAAACAAACAGAATTTTCATCCCCAACAAACGATTTAAATGTTATTTTATTTTCAAATTCTCATTAAACATTCTAAATCTAATTTTATTTTATATTTATTTTTATAATTATTTCATTAAATTGAAGACAGTCCAAATCCTTGGTGAATTTTTATTCAAATCTTTTTCTATAATTTAATTTTCTTAATTCCTGTTTTTAATTTTAAATTATTAAACAAAAAAAAATTGCAGGCAAAAAAAACGAAAATGTCACATGGGATATAAACATTACCACCCCCTAATTTAAATGGGCTATGTGAAATAAATAAACGTTTTCGTTTGTTTTCTTTTTTATGTTTTTTAATTTTATTAAATTAAAAAAAATTTTATCTTCATCATACAAACTGTCACATCATTTCTTTTTTTATAAATATAAGAAATTAATATCAAAATTTCATTTTTTTTTTCTTACTTCGTTCAAAATTACAAAAAAAAATGCATATTTATATTAAAAGTTAGTTATGGAAAATTCCAAGGAGGTGCTTGTGTACAGTGTACACTAAAGGAAAACAACAAAATTTTTATAAAAAAAAATCATAAAAACTGAGTTTCAGAAAAACTTGCCCAAACTAAGTAAAAATTTTCATAAAATAATAAATCAAATTACTGTTTAAGAAAATATAATTTTTTTTTGTAATTACAATATCAACTTGTATTTAAAAAAAAATGTTAAGTAAAGTTAAATGAAAACAAAAAAAAATTGTCGTCATCTCGATATTAAAAAAAAATGTCACTTGCAAATGTGTTTATTTTTTTCAATTTTTTTTATAACTAAATGAATGTTTTTGAGTTTGTTGAAATAGTTAGTTTTGTTAGATTTAAGTTTAAATCGTTTATATTTAAATACTGATGGAAGGTATAGAGGTGGAAACTATAATGAACACTGGGAAATTTTTTAGAACCAATCTACTAAAAAGATGCATCGTAAAAACCAGCATTAAAAACATGGTCATAAAATCTCCGAACGCTTGCTTATGTTTGATGTTGTGCAATCTTTATAAGTAGATGTTTTGTTATTATATTATGTCCTTGGTATTACAAGCGAAATGCTTCTGAAAAAAATTAAAAAATATTAAAAAAAATTAAAAATAACACTAAAATTTCAGAAAGCAAGGCAACAATTAAAAATTCATTATGAGCAGTAAATAATTACTAATTTTTAGCAAACCTCAATCAAACTTGATTCTTTGAGTCTAAGATTTATTTTTTGGTTTCTCACTAAGTGTGAAATTATGTCTTTCGTTTTATATCATTTCATTTCAAAAATACCCAACAAACAAATATACATTTGAATAAAATACATGAATGTAATTGAATAAAATTTATTTAACTATATGGAAATGATTGCTCTTTTCTTCTGCTCATTTGATTTTTTATCTATAAATTCTAACACAATTCAATTTAAATTATTACATGTTGCTCTGTCGAAAGGATAAAATGTAGTATTGGTTTCGTGTTTAAAGAATTTTGTTCTCTCACAAATTTGTATATTTGTATTATATGTAAATGAAACACATGAATTGAACAATTTATTATATTTATTTTTTACATATTTATTATACTTGAATTATACTGTGAACCAAGCTAAATCTTCTATGCAACTGCGTTACTGTTTTATATTCTAAATTCTCATAGCCAAATATTAATAAAATTACAGTTATAAATATTAATTATTATATGAGAAATTGGGTGGATGTAAACTTATGTTATTTATACTACAATATTATTGTTCGAGAATAAAATATATCATGAAACGCTCTACCAATAAACTTCTATTATTTTAGAAATTCTCTTTGCAATTTTCCACCAATTCGGTTGTTCTTCAAAATCACTCTGTCCAAATGTTTTTAAAAGTTCAAATTGAATGTCATGATCCCTTAGAGTATATATAAATATAGAGAGAACATAACTTTAAAATTGTATGAAGAGAGACATAAGAAATCGTGTTTGCTAATATGTCATATTCAATTTCTCATTTCGCCATTTGCATTTCTGTTTATTTACAACAACCAACTATTGTATTAAATTATAAATTAAAAACAATTAAATAATTTAAAACGAAACAAAAAGTACAATCTATTATTTTTAGTTGTGCTAATTTTTATAAAATAAATGAAAATAATTACGAGAGTATTTTACATTTATTGTGTTATTTTCAGTAATTTTATAATAGTGAATATTTTATTATTTTATAATACCCATGTGCAAATATTTAAGTTATGTATACATCCAAAAGTATATTATGAAAACTAGCTGGCGACCAACTTTTCATTATTGTGTAGTTTATTTTTAATAGATAAAAGACATAGGCGTAACTAGATAGGGGCCCAGCCCCCTCTAGACGAATTTTAGCCCCCCCTAGAACACGAAGCTCATGAAGCATATAACAGGGAATTCTTTAGTTAGGGAACTAAAGAATTTGCTATTCAAAATTATTTCAAAACGTTAGCATCAATATTTAATTAAATTATTTGTTTTTTATTTGTGATATATGATCATCTCGATAGAAAAAACCACCTACCATTAAAGTATTATAAATAAACCAAATCGAACTATTTATTGACAAGTATGAAAAAAAATGTTACAGTTCATATCACTGATCTTCATTTCAATTTAATAAGTACTACCAATAATACTACCACAAAAGTATCTACAAAATGGTCGCTTATCTAATCGGTTCACCATATTATCGAAGTTTAAAAGAGAAAACATTTTCTTTCGAACATGTGACGTGTCAGATCAGATGTCAGAATGTCAAATGAAAACACAATTTCTGGAAAACACTCCTTCCAATTTGTTCAAAGAAAAACATCGCAATAAAAACAATATAGACTTCGTTTTAAAAAATACGGTCTCATTGCTTCATAAGACCTAAAACCACACCGAAACACCAACACTATTCGTAGTTTCAAGTTTGTTTGTATCGCCATTAGCAAATTGATGGCGTAATTCGAAGTCTGATGGATTTATTTCTGGAATTATCTGAATTTTGTATGGCTTAAAATGAAGATCGTTGTGCACAGTACTGCATTAAATGGTTGGGGGAGTGTGTGATTACTATAAACAATGAATTGTTATTTTTGGACTAATTTTTATGTTTTCAATAGCTTTGACACAGGGTGCCTCAAAATATGTAAAGAAATTTAGAGACTACGAATATTGATTTTGTATTATTTTTGTTTGTTTGAAAGTTACTAAGTAAGGATTTATAATTTATAATTTATAATACAATTTATAATTTTATATGATTTTTTCCAATTTAAATTTGCCAAAAATGTCGGTTTTAAAAAGAAAATTTTTTTCTTTTATTTTTATGATTTAAAGATTTATTATTTACACAAATATATATCTAAATATAAACATAAATAACTGCATTAAAATCGGTAGATGTAGTAGCAACGGCGTCAAAAGTGACACTAAACACCGTTAATTACACCGTTCATATTCTATAGGTGCCGGGTTACAGTGGCGTTAAGGGCAACTATATAACGGACGCACTTGCTAAACAAGGGACTGAACTCGATCTTCTACAAGAAATGGAAGCCCTAAACGGGTCGTTTGCCCCTCTCAAACAACTAACTTATGACAGGGGTAACCTATAGGGCGGTAGTCAAACAAAATTAGCTGCAAGATAAGCAGGTTAATCTTTCCCACACTAGACCTGCAGCGTTCCAAAGAACTTATATCCTTAAGTAGGCAGAATATTAGTTCATTGGTAAAGTCATCACTGGCTATTGAATCCTTGGAGAGCACCCAAGTACTGATTGAAGTAGCTATAAGGATGAGAATTAGGAGGAACCAGCGTTTTATCTACTTTGCACGTGTCCAACATTCGCCCTTTCTACGGCAAACTCTTTTGGAAGGCACACATTTAAAACTCTCACCGACCTGGGTAATTATAAACTCAACTCACGCAAATACTTAGCTTCAGGAGAAGCTCCAAATAGTTCGAGTAGGGGAACCAGATTCTTTGGTATCACAACTTACGTATTTTGGTCTTACTATGTCGTCCTGATGTTGTGTTTTTGGTGACAGTTACTGCAACCTAACCTAACATAAATAACCTAGAAAAAAAATATAATTGATAGTAAATTTGAAAATAAACTTCAAATTGACACACCCGTTATGATTAACTGAAAGAAATAAAAACGGAAAATTTATTAATTATTTTACTCAGCAATATTATGGGGCCAGGCCCTCCCTAGAACAATTTCCTAGTTACGCCAATGATAAAAGATTAAAATGTATATGTTTGGTTAGAATCAAATCCTAATCTGTCATTTTTCTTATTTCTTTTTATATAATGACAGATTGGGATTTGATTCTAACCAAACATATACATTTTAATCTTTTATCATTGGCGTAACTAGGAAATTGTTCTAGGGAGGGCCTGGCCCCATAATATTGCTGAGTAAAATAATTAATAAATTTTCCGTTTTTATTTCTTTCAGTTAATCATAACGGGTGTGTCAATTTGAAGTTTATTTTCAAATTTACTATCAATTATATTTTTTTTCTAGGTTATTTATGTTAGGTAGCAGTGAGGGAGAAACTATTATTTTTTTGTGGTAGGTTTTTTTCTTATAGATTTAAAAGAAACTCGCAATAATTGTACAATTTTGAATCAAATGAAAAATTTACGCACGTCTTTGGGAAGACAAACCGGTTTCTCTCTCAGAGAAATAAAGGAAAACAAACAAACAAAAAAACGATTTGACAGAAGATCAGTCACGATTAAAATTAGTTATGGTGGTCGGTTGCATGATCCCAAAGAATTAAGAGAATAGAGGAATTGAAATTGATTTTAAAAGTTGAAGCAATTTTTGCACACCAATAAATTGTTACTAACACACTTGCGTTTTAGTAGAGGTGCCGTAAATATTTCTATTATTGCATTGAATTCCAAATTTAAGCGTATTTTTGCCCCCAAAATTTATATAAAAAAAGAGACGCCATTACATAGAAAAGAAAAACAACAAATAGAAAAACAACATAAAAAAAATTTTGACAACGTAGACCCCTATTATTGTTTACATTGATTTTAGATTACATTTTTTCTCGAAAATGTTTAAAAAACTTAACACTTATTAATCGAAAAGTAAATTATAATATCAATATTAGTTATTTATGATAAGAAAACCCACCCTGTATATGTTTTTAGTAATTTTTACACGTCATTATCACACACTTCATATTTAATGTTTTATTCTAAATTTTCACTTAATATATTTAATTTTTCTGTAAAATTATTTTTAAATTATAATAAAAGCACTAGTATTTCTTATATTTATTATAAATTCGTCAAAATGTCACCACCATAAATATTAAAACAATTTTATTAAAACCTAATTATAACCAAGCTAAGCAATGTTTACAAATTTTGTTTTTGACAACTTAGACCCAAAGAATTGAAGATAAAAAAGAGAGGAGAAGAGAGAAAAACGGCTTCAAATATTTTTGTGTATATATACAGTAGTTTCATTTCCTTAGTCTCTTAATTCTTTGCATGATCCGCTATCAACTGCCTCACGGCGTCGATTGTTAGAAACATTTTGATTACGATGTTACATCTCTTTTTTCTTAGTAAAAATAAAATAAAATATCCCTACTAAACCTTCGAAATTCACAAATAGTGAGGTTAAGAACTTATCTCTCTATAAGAAATTATCTCCTAAAAATATAAACTCTGAATTGGCCTGTAAAAAAATACTTTACAATACAAGAAGTCGAAAGATGAACTAAATCTATATAATAAATTAACTTTAGTTGCTAGTGAAGTATGGTGAAGTATGACAAAAAGATTTTCTCTAAGAAAAAACAGATGTAACATCGTAATTAAAATGTTTCTAGCCATCGACGCCGAGGGGCAGTTGATAGCGTGTCTACCAAAGGATTTGAACTTAGTTGGTTATGAGTTCGAATCCCAGCTGAAACACGAGATAAAAGTTGTTTTTATTAAAAAAAAAAATAATAACTGTAAGGTTTATTCATATAAACCCAAAAACTGATTTCGAATTGAAAAATTCATATGATTTACAAATAAACTTGACATATATTTCGTAAAATCAGTCAACAATAACTACACAAGTGACTTAGGATTGTATGGGGTAAAATATCCCTACTAAACCTTCGAAATTTACAAATAGTGAGGTTAAGAAATTAATTATCTCCTAAAAATATAAACTCTGAATTGGCCTGTAAAAAAATACTTTACAATACAAGAAATCGAAAGACGAATTAAAACTATATAATAAATCCGCTATTATATTGTTACGGTTCTACATAATCGCAATGAAATTACCAAACAAAATTGTATTCAACCTCAATTTCCCCTTACCAATATTTCAAATCTAAAATCAACGTCACAAGAAAAAGGGACAAAGCAGAAAATAAAATAAAACAAAAACAACATAAAATAAATTTCATCAGCATTTCTGGAGCTTTCTGTGTAAAGAATCGACTTACCTGGAATATTTGAAAAATTTAGAAAAACTGCATATAAAAGATTCCTCTTGCAAAATTGAGTTAGTTTTAAATTTGTTCCTGTATAATCGAAAGACTTCCCAATTTTCACCATCTCTAAGGAATTTTCGGTAGGCTAAGTCTCGCATTGCACTTATATTTTTTTTTTTTTTTAATAAAATGTGTTGTGTAATAGGGTTTAGAATATGTGTCACAACAACACATAAATACCTTTTAAGACCTAGGTCTAGACCTGGGTCCCACAACAACTGGCGTTCTGAGGTGTAGATTAACGCTTTTTTTAAACATCTGTGGGTTGAAGCCACCTGAGACTAAGTGTTCCGGCAAACTATTCCATTTGTACGCAGTTCGGACAAAGAAGTCTCTCTGCGATCTGCCAGTATGACAGCGCGGGATCTTTACCGTTTCACTGGTTGCGGCAGCCGATTGCCGAGTGAAACGGGGGTAAGAATAAGTTTGAGGCATGATGCTGCTGATTTCATCTGAGCACTGCTGATGACGATATTTGTAAAAAACAACGACGTCAGCAACGGTGGGACGATGTTGTAGGGAATCAAGTTTTGATGTCAAAGTTCGATCACCTACAATTCGTATAGCTCGCTTTTGAACAGAGTCCAAGAGGGCCAAGATGGAAACAGAGGCAGCACCCCAAACTTGACAGCAGTACTCCATACAGGGACGAATATAGGACTTATAAACATGGAGCAATTGGTATGGAGTGAAAAATTTTATAATAGATAGGCCCTGATACGGAGCCACGTTATAATCATTGGACCTTTACTACTAATATAAAAAATAGAATTTGCGCGGGATACAGCTTATCCCCACACGAATCTTGAGATTGGGAATCTCTCACTATTTTTTCCTAAATTTACTCTAACATTCTAAAAGGGATAATTAAATTAAAATTAATATACATATTTATAGTAAATACCTTAAGTTATTTTTGTTGATTGATGTCATCAATATTCGGTTGTTCTAAGTTATTTCTTTGATTTTCCAATATCATTTCTTCCTTATGTTCTGTCAAATTGTAATATTTCCATATTCTTTTTGTCTTCAATTTTTTCGTTTGTAATAAAACCTTATTTTTACTATTATAGTAATTAATACTACAGCGAAGAAGTTTGTAAATTTTATTTTAATTTAAATCGTATTCCATTAGTTTTTCACATCAATAACAAAATAATAATTTGTTTTTATAATTTTTGACACAATTTTTTTATAATCAATTCAATCTTTGGTTCACGTTTATAATAGAAACACTTTTGTTTGAACACATATTTGAGTTTTTAAAATTCAAATCAATTAAACTTGAATATGATATATTAAACACAGCAAATTATTTTAATATTTATTTATTTATTCGCTATTTTTACTTACGGACGTTTTCTTACAATTTTATTGTTTTGAAGCAGAAAATGGAATGAATGATTTTTCCAAATTAAAAATTGCAAAAATGTGATTTTGCTTTTGATCTCTTCTAATCAATCGTGTAATATTCGAAATTCAGCAAATGATTAACAACGACGTCTGTTCATTAGCATTGGAAATAAAAATTTAGTACGTTCGTTTGCTTTTTATAGTATATTCAAAATTTAACTAGCAGTTAAGTTTTAGAAAATTTTAAAATTATTATTAATGTAAAAATGAACGGAAACTAATGAAATGCATTTTTATTGAATTGAAAACGAAGATGAATTTGGTTTTATTATTGTTTTGCGATTATTGCGATCGTTACACCATGAATTCAAGGTAGAAACCAAGATTTTTACTCTTGAAATCACAAAAACGTCGCCATCCCCTCCATGACAGAAAACCACCGAACTACTTCCACTTATTAAACTGTATCTGGGATCGAGATACCCACAGTCACTGGCGTCAAGACCGATGACCGGTTCCAACACTCATGAAGTCCTTAAGAACTTCACTGAGTATTGAGACCGACCATCCATCCGAACGTCAGCACCATGGACACCCCGATACAACCAGAAAATTTTTGTAAAAAAAAACAAACTTCGTAAAGGAACCAAAGGAAAGACCGTCATAGTTAATCCTTGCTGAATCTGTACAAAAATTCCTAAGATATTGTATATGTAAAAATATAATTTATTTATTTTAATTTCAGATATGCTGAAATTTCAGAAATAATTATATACCTAAAATTATTTATTGACGATAGCACCCCTAAAAATATTTATTTATTTTTTTAAAAAATTGAAAAATAAAAAATATTTAAAAGAATGTTTATTTATCGGATGCACCGTCTTAACTTTGAAATATTTATTTATTTTTTTTTAAAAAACAAAGAATATTTATTTATATCTTGACGTAAAGCTTAATTAAGAAAATTTATTTATTTAGCTACCTAAAATTATTTAGATTCTAAAAAAAATTATTTATTTACCTAAATTTACTTTATTTAATAAAAAATTTTATTTATTTAATTTTTGAAAAATTGTTTGATTTATTTTATTTTTATTTAATATCATAAGAGATTCCCAAAATCAAGATTCGTCTGGAGACAATTTAAAAAGTAAGTATGGCTACAATATCCATATTGTTTAAATTTAAAATATCGCGTTCGCGAGCCCACTCCAACCATGCATGTGAGAACCTACTGGAAAAGCTCCTAACGACCAGATTCTACAGAACAGATTCTCCCCAACCTAATAAAACAATCACAACTGTCACGATTAGACACTAGGTCCATTTCTACTGACCCAGTTGTGCTTGTTTAACCTACAAATAAATTACAACTAAACCTAATGCGAAAGTTGAAGAACGCTCCCGAGCACCAGACTTCAAATCCTAAACTCTATGAAAAACTGATCTATTGAAAAGCTATATGGAAAAGTGGAAAAGTTTTTGAATTTGTGTGAGGTGAAGCCTCTGATCCTGAAAGCAAAGTATAATTGGTCCTTCTCTTCATTACACCGAAGAAGCCTCTGAGCAAGGAATGGTACTACTGGTTTGCACCTAAGTACAAACACAGCAACACCACTCCTCGTCTCTGAGAACCTCCTCGCCGAATAAAGAGAAGAAACCAATGTTCTTCGATCGCATAACCCCGATGGCCATAGGCGATCTAAGAACGACATCAATGTTAAGGGGATAAGCCCCATGGATGGCTTTTTAGGCCTACCGCTGGGAAAATGTGAATCAATAAACCTAAATAATATATAACTTATCCATAATCTAAACAATTTCTTATTTAAAAATGCTAAATCGAAACATGAAATACATAATATGTGTTAATAAAGTTTTACATGAGATTAATTAAATTTAATCTTCAGACTAAATAATAAATTGGTAATTAAAAAAAATTACGATTATTTTAAATTCAAAACTAAGCTTACTAATTTTCAAGTTATTAACTCTAATATATTTGTTTAGGTCAAATCTTTCGCTTTACCCATTGTATCCAAAACAAAAATAAATGTTAGCTAAAAATAATTATCTCCATATTTATACCACTTTTTAAAATTAATCGCAATGAAAAAATAATTCTAAAAAAAAATGGTGGTAGCTAAACACTTACTAAATCTAACCATAATCAAAAAAAACATACAATTAATTTCATATATAAATTAATTGCATCATCCAAAAATATGTACAATATATAAACAATTATATGTACAATATGTACATGGTAGCATAAAAAAATTTCAAAAAAAACTGCTTCCCCAAAACGGTTTTCTTTTTCCAAATAAAAAAACAATTAGTATTACTAAAAGCAGATGACAGCACAAAAAACAATCTCCAAAAAAATTGCTGTCCCAAAACGGTTTTTTTCAAAATTAAAAAAAATATCAAAATTCAAAATATATAATTTCCTAATCAAAACCAAAACGAAACCAATTAACTGGTTTATTTCAAGATACACAAAAAAGCTGATTGACAACCACGGCCCAAACCGGTTGCCACCACCCTATTACCAAAAAAAACCACAACTGGTTTATCCTAAAACTTACAAAGAGAAACGCGGAATTCTTTAAATTTTTGAAAATATAAATTTAGAGTACTTATGATAACTATACCACATGAACACCCTAGAAACTAAACCTTTATTTTTTCCTCTAGCTTTTTACAAAATTTAGCCAAATAAACCGACGCGAAAATAAACTATATGTAGATATTAATTAATCTAAATTGAAATAATCAATTAATATATGAATATATAAATATTAATAATATGAAATGTTCCAAAAAAAAGTTTTTTTTTTCAAAAAAAAACCGGCTTGCAACGCCCAGACTGGAAATTTACCACCAATTAATATAACTGTAATTAGCTAACGGGTCCCTTTTTGTTCGGCGCTACGTTATATAATACTGCCCTGATACGGACTCACGTATAATCATTGGACCTTACTACTAATATAAAAAATAGAATTTGCGCGGGATACAGCTTATCCCCACACGAATCTTGAGATTGGGAATCTCTCACTATTTTTCCTAAATTTACTCTAACATTCTAAAAGGGATACTTAAATTAAAATTAATATACATATTTATAGTAAATACCTTAAGTTATTTTTGTTGATTGATGTCATCAATATTCGTTGTTCTAAGTTATTTCTTTGATTTTCCAATATCATTTCTTCCTTATGTTCTGTCAAATTGTAATATTTCCATATTCTTTTTGTCTTCAATTTTTTCGTTTGTAATAAAACCTTATTTTTACTATTATAGTAATTAATACTACAGCGAAGAAGTTTGTAAATTTTATTTTAATTTAAATCGTATTCCATTAGTTTTTCACATCAATAACAAAATAATAATTTGTTTTTATAATTTTTGACACAATTTTTTTATAATCAATTCAATCTTTGGTTCACGTTTATAATAGAAACACTTTTGTTTGAACACATATTTGAGTTTTTAAAATTCAATCAATTAAACTTGAATATGATATATTAAACACAGCAAATTATTTTAATATTTATTTATTTATTCGCTATTTTTACTTACGGACGTTTTCTTACAATTTTATTGTTTTGAAGCAGAAAATGGAATGAATGATTTTTCCAAATTAAAAATTGCAAAAATGTGATTTTGCTTTTGATCTCTGCTAATCAATCGTGTAATATTCGAAATTCAGCAAATGATTAACAACGACGTCTGTTCATTAGCATTGGAAATAAAAATTTAGTACGTTCGTTTGCTTTTTATAGTATATTCAAAATTTAACTAGCAGTTAAGTTTTAGAAAATTTTAAAATTATTATTAATGTAAAAATGAACGGAAACTAATGAAATGCATTTTTATTGAATTGAAAACGAAGATGAATTTGGTTTTATTATTGTTTTGCGATTATTGCGATCGTTACAATTTTTTGCATCTATTTAGGAGGCCGAGTTTTTTAGACGCGCTTTTTGCCATCGCCATTACATGATCGTTCCAGAGTAGGTCATTTGAAACTGTGACACCCATTAAACGAATGTTTTTACATTCACCTATTGGTTCATCACACATACTAAATAAAATATCTTTGGGGAACTCGGTCTTTAATCTGGAAACAATCAACAGCTGTGTTTTGGTGGAGTTGAAATTGACAAGGTTTTGGTCACCCCAGTCGGCGACTATTCAGGTCTTTGTTCACGTTTATGGCAGCGTCTCTCCGGGCAGGATTAATTCGTTCGTGCATTTTACCTTTTGAAGGAAGGGGCTCGAACGACTTGTGCAGAGTACTATCATCTGCAAAACTATTTATTGGGTTGCTGGTGATTTTCAACAATTCGTTGATATAAATCAAAAATAGGGTTGGGGACAATACTGAGCCTTGGGGTACACCAGCGTTAATTAGTTTAGACTCAGAAGAATATCCGTCTAAGGTTACCGAAATGTATCGGTCGGATAGAAAATTTTGAATCAGCTTCACAACATTGGGATGAAAACCGTACGCAACGAGCTTGTTGATTAAGTTGGCATGCCAGACTCGATCGAATGCCTTGGAGATGTCTAAAGCGATAACGTATGTTTCACCACCTTTATCAAGTATGCTGTTCCAACAATGCGCTACATAGTTTAATAGATCGGTAGTTGATCTTTTGTTTCGAAAACCGTATTGGCTGTCGGATATTAAATGATTTTCTTCCAGAAATTTTGAAATATGTGTATTAATATAATGCTCATAGACTTTGGATAGGACCGATAGTAAAGCTATTGGCCTATAATTTGAGATATCGGATTTTGGTCCCTTTTTGGGGACGGGCTGGACATTTGCCAACTTCCAGCACGAGGGAAATATACCAGGATTGGTAGAATATTTTAGTTAAAGTTGGTGCAAGTTCTTTGGAAAAGGTTTTTAAAATAATGGGTGGAATATTGTCCATTCCTGATGCTTTGTTGATGTTTAACCCCTTTAAAAGTTTAGCGACTATTTTGGGTTTGAAGTGAAGTTCATTCATATTAACTCCTGAAGACTGGATTTGGGGTATTTCTTTAGGAGTTTCCAAAACAGTGGAGTTCAGAGCAAAGCGTTCAGCGAACAAGTTAGCTTTTCTTGCGGGATCATTGACGATTAAATCACCATCAATAATAGGGAGAATAGAAAATTTTGTACCAGAATTTAAAGAATTAATGGCACTGTAGAAACTCTTGTCAGAAACAGACATAGACGTAAGTTTTGAGGCTTTCGCTCTGTCAATTTCGGACTTTTCGTTTGAGATAATCTGATTAGATATTTTGTTGGCCTTTAGATATTGGGATCGATTAGTGGGAGTTTTGTTATGAATCCAAATATTAAATGATCTACGTTTGTTTCTAAGTGCCGTTTTGGCAGCTTTCGAATACAAGTATTTTTGTTTGGGTTTTACTATGGAGAAAGGGACAAATTTATTGATAGCAAATTGGAGGGTTTCTGTAAAGTTTTGAGCAGAAACATTTACATTGTCAGTGTAAAAACAATGACGGTCGAAAGGGAAACCATGGAAAAAATTTTGAAGACCACTCTTATCCATTTTTGAGTAGTGAAATATTTTACGGGGTTTGGGAGCTGTAGTTTTAAGTAAATCAGTTTTGATAACTGATGAGATTAAATAATGATCAGAATTTCCAATACTACCTTTCGCAACATCGACACTCGTAATATCTGGCATTGTGGATAGATAGAGATCTAGTAGAAAACTATTATCACCGCCATTACGGGGAGTGGAAAGTCGGGCTTTTAACAATTTGGAATAGGCCCTGGGACGCGGCAAAAATTTCTGCCAGTTTCCACTATTGTCAACATCGTCGGTCGATTTGGAGAATTCCAACCATGATTTGTTTTGGACGTTGAAGTCACCGGTAACGATAACTTCACAATTAGGGGACTTTGCTCTAATCTCGTCCATAATTTATGTCAGTATATTAAAAAAGTTTGGGTTACGTTTGTTGGGGGACCGGTATAAAGCTATTGTAAAAAAAGTCATTTCTGGAAGACAAATCTTTAAAACCATTGTATTGAAGCCGTCACCGTGTAGCTCAAAGTTTGGAAAGCGCGTGTACGCAACACTCTCATGAATGAATGCGCATACGCCCTGATGGAGTTTGAAAGCTGATTCGAGCCTATATTTGGAATTAAGCGATTCTATAAAGAGAAAATTTTCAGAAACTTGTGTTTCTGTAAGGAATAGAATGTTCGGTTTGTCGTGCTCAAGATGATGTTGCACGTGGTCATGGTTAGCGTTCAATCCGCAGATGTTTTGAACATGTATTTTAAAATTTTTTATTGATTCATATATGTTTTGTCCCTGCAAATTCCGTGGACATGCCGCTTTATGGGCGGGTGGATTGCGCAAATTTGCTTTACCACTTGCAGACTTATTTTTTTTCGGTTGTACTGCCATATATATATCAAAATGTTTATTTTATTTTTTTGTGTTTTATTTTAAAATGCATAACTAAGTAAAAAATCCTATCATACTACAAAATATGACATATGCCAATATTTCATGATAAGATGAAGAAATAATAACAAAATAATAAGTGAAAAACAAATTGTGAGAAATTTGCAGAAAACAAAACAAAACTAAATGCCAATAATCCACCTGATGCAGCGCACCCCAGACGCACCGCCCACCACATTAATCGAGGTACAAAGCCCACACATAACTACGTGTTGGTTCGATTCCTCGGAAGAGCTAATGAGCGGTACCGCTACGGAACGCTGCCCAGCTAAGACTGGAAGTGCTGCCGTTGACTAATTAAAGTTCGTCCGCCAGCACCCTAAGATATCATCTTGGCTAATGACATCTCCTGCCATTGCCAGTGGTATGTGATATCTCACGCTAACTCATATGTCAATGGCAGGGACTGGAGTACGCAGGGTAGTCAGACCCGTAGATCAACATTGATCATAATCGATCAAAATCGATCCCTCCTGCGGCTGATATGCAACATTTCAGAAGTTAAATAAATAGTAGTTACTTTATATGACTATACGGACCTTTTTGTAGAAATTTATCCATGAGTAGGAGATTAAACTTACTGAGAAAATTAAGCTTAGCATCAGTATCAGTAGTGAAGTAGAACGGAAAGAAATTTACAGTGCCTGATATAACAGTAATATTTCCAGATCAACCTTGCCAAAAGCACACATCTATAACAAGATGGAGGAGTTTTGATGATCCCAAGTGCCATGATTATGCACACATGATGTGAGACGCCAGGAATCCAGATGTGATTGTGAACCTTGATTGTGAACCTTGTGAATGGGAAGACAAGAGATTGACATTAAAATCACCCATAAACAAAACGAACGGGTGCAATGGAAAGCAAGGACAACGCTCCAACTGTCACTTGAACAAATAGCAATTCTGTATAGGATTAAGATAATGTATGTATAGCTTTTGATACGAACTTGCGACTGACATAGAGGCAACACCTCCCCCCCCCCCCCCCTTCTAGGCCTGTCCAATTGATGCACATGAAAACCATCCATGGCAATAGCAGTGTTGGTTGTGTACTGCCTACACCATGTTTAAGAGACACCCACTAGATCCAGAGACAATTGTTTTTAAGAACGAATCTAATTTCTTCAGGCTCGGAAGAGTTGAGGCTAGGGTTTAAAGCTCTTCGTAATGAAATGACTAATGTTAAGCAGATCCTTGTGTCCACCTAAGAGATTAGAGATACTACTTCCGGGACCCAATGACTGAGCAAATAAGCTACCTACCATGCAAAAAATACAACGGAAGAGAAAAACAGGAGTCACAAAAGCAAGGAAAGGCTGTTGGGAAAATGGGCAGTAAGGGAAAAACACAAAAGAATTTAGAAACATCATAACGCTATAGAACATACTGTAATGAGGAGTTCGAGAAAGAGCAAAAAAAACACATCTTAAAAACGAAAAAGCAACTATGGAAAGAGAAGCCACTATGGATCAACTATATCAAGCAAGAGGAATATGCAAATTCAGGGTAGACAAAATACCATAACTAAAGGAGAGACCATCCTTAGTGATAACAATTGACATCACACCTATGCGAAAGCTGGAAATTAGAAGTTTTTTGTTGGTAAAAAGAATGGAAATCAGAAGAATTTATGTTGTAAATTGTAGTATCATAAATTCGATGGATTTACCGCTTTTATACTTGGCGAAACATGAATAATTGTAAACAAAATGTCTTGTTGTAATATTTCGCAATTGAGCTTCCACTTCAATTAGGAAATATTACAACAAGAAATGTTATGTACAATGGTTGAAATGTAACACACTATTGTAGGACTTCATTAAAATTTAAGAGTAATTTGCCAATTAACAATGTGTAGTTCTAAATGTTTAGAAGTTTTAGAAAACGCTATAGAAGCTTCGGCCACTTACAAAATTAATGGATAAATTAATTCATGTCACTGAACATTTTTTTTTCTTTGATATTTTTTAACAAGTTGTCGTTTGATATAATTTAATAAAAATTTTAACATTATAGTAGTCTAATTTTCAATTTTTGTAGAGTAGTCGTAGTAGTAGTCTATTAAAAACAATATACGAAAATTTTATTATTCAAAATTCAATCTGTTCCGAAATTTTCTGTTCGTTGGTTTTAAATTTTAAAAACTATTTTAGACAAAATGAATCAAGATAATAAAAATTCCAGTGTACCAGAACAAAATTTACAACAACCAAATCCACAAATACAACCATATTCTACAATTACGATGCCTTCTACAAGCCACTATGGACCATCGGGTAACTATAGTGCCAACAATGAATTACGTAGTTTTCCACTGAATCCATCACAATCAACTGGATTTAGAAATAACTATCTACACCACCAAAACCCAACAATCCATTCACCGATGCCAATGAATCATGGATATGGTGGTATGCAGTTTGCACCTTGCCCATCAAACGTTCCGTTTAATGGAACACCAGATGGTCATATGAATTTCAATCAATGTTATGGTCATCGTTCCTTCTCACATCGAAACAATAGCTGCATACCAGTTGCACATATAAATTCAGTACCGACAATGCCAATGGGAATGACGTTACCGATGATGCAAACTTGCGAGGGATTCAACGGTCAATATCCACCACAAAGTTATATTGGTGAGTTTTTTTTGTATACGTATTAAAGCGATCTAAGTAATAAAGATTTTACAATTTTACATTACATATAGAACCCGGCTTTTATGTGGATCCTCAACTAACAAAAAGATTTGATATAAATTGTCATAAAGAAGTTCCAGAACGCCGGTCATCCAAGAAATGATTATAAAAAATTGTTTGTTGTAATGTTCTTGTTTGTTTCTAAATTATATTATTTTTTGGAAATTATCAGACTTTATTGTATCCAAGTCCACCAATCCGATCCGAACGCCTTACAAAGTTAAAACTAAAACAGATATTTGTTTGGTTCGTCATTTTGACCCCCAAAATATGTGGTATTGAAAAAGGCAGGTAATCTACATATTAGTGATAGGTAATATTATAAATACGGTCTGTTATTGAAACTTTGAATTGGTTGGTGTCAACATAAAATCATCCCTTATGATTCTCAAATTTATGTTTAATTTAATTGAATCTGATTTAATGTGTCGCCACATTTACGGATATAAAACTAAATAAAATATAAAATCTTATTTTTTCCATCTTTTTTTTCATTCAACCAAAATCTAATTTCAGTTAATTTTTATATCTTTTGCGTTTCATTTTCCAAACTATATTTTCCCAAACCATTTTGTGTTTAACTCATGTAAAAATCTTGTTAATGGAAAACTTTTTGTTAGTATTTTTTTCTCGAGATTTTCCGTTCTTTTCTATTATTTTTATTTTTACTCGAATATGAGTAGAAATATTTTTGTATCAGATATTTATACCGGTATTCTGTTTCCTTCTAGATTTTTTTTTTATTGAAATATTTTCGTTTATTTTCTCTGACATCTGAATTGGGTATGATAAATATGTTGCAATCAGGCAACATAGGTGACAAGATTCAAGTCTGTACTGCGCTTGCTTTAACATCAAATATTTTGTTTTATGGTGTTGTTTTTGATGTAGTTCATCAGGTCTAATGGACGCAGGAGAATGGTAGGTAATGGTAGACAGAAAAGCCTAATCCTGTTTTACCACAAAGGGATTTTGTGAAAACTACATATATGCACGAAAATTGCTCGTTATAAAAATAAACAGCCATTATTGAACTACTTTACTTGGCTTATCAAATCATTTCTGGCAACTTTTAAATTCGCAGGTGTTGGACTGTTTGTAGAATTTCTTAGCACATTTATTGTCAATTTCTAGAGTAGCGGTGGAAAAAAAAACCATTTCAAATTTTAATAAACTAATATCACAATGTCGAAGTTAAAACTTATCTAACTATTTAGATCAATGTGCTTTTACACAACGACTTGGTCTTTTGAAAAGGCTTTCTTTTTATCTCTTTCGCTTTTGGTTTTCTTATTCAATTCAACAACAAAAATTATCCCATACATTGAAAATCTGCCGTATAAAAAAAAACAAATGAAACAGACAAAAAAATTATTCAAACAAACCGTCTCACACCATCAAATCATAACAACAAGGTCCTTCAAAATTCATTCAATTATGAATATCGCGAGTTCAAGCATCACTTAATGAAGTACCCAACTAATAATGGCAAGATCTGCGCAGAATCAATATACTCTATTTCGTTATCTGTTCAACAAAAAATAAATTTGTTTCTCATTAAAAAAGGAAAATAAAACAACAATTGATTATATACCGAAATAAAAGATCCGTTGAGTTCGAATGAAAGATAAACTAAAAAATGAATTTAGTTATACACTTAAACGTTGTATACGGTCAGATATTATTTATAAAATGATCTTAAGTTCTTTGATATTACGGAATCAAGGTATGATTAATACATATGTTGACTGTTTGTTTTTAGATTTTAAAAGAAAATGTTCACCGATCAGATTTTTGTTGGTTGTTAAAACCTGTGTATTAAAAGACATAGGCTAAATACCTATTTTAAAACTATAAAATTCATGCAGCATATTCTTCAAATAATTTCAACAGACTTTTGTTTATTGATTTTGCCTACAATATTTTTGGAATACACAAGTAATACACCTGTAGTGGGATGCAGAATTATTTAGATTTTTACTAGGAATATGGCGTTACCAATATAAAATGTTCATCAGCTTCGATGATCAAACCTTGAAGGTATATTGATGCTTGAAACAAAGAGTTATTGTTAAGGGCGTATACCTCTTTGCTCAATAACATCTGAAAACAAATGAGTTCCTTTTTGTAGAGCTTCAGACCATGTTTCCTTATATTTTCATAGACAACATTCGGAAGATTTAGTTGGCGAATAGACATACATATGTATCGATCTAGATCAGAAAATTAAAACAATAGATTTTCTAGGCGATATCAATATTTTTCGTTCAACATTTTATCTTATAAATATTTCTCCTTTTATTGTTCCCCTTTTATTATTTCCCTTAACTATTATTGTTAACTTAATTATAATTCTTCACTTATAATAATCTATTACTATATTGTTTATAATATCACTTATAATTCTTCACTTACAATAATCTTATTCATCTTATAACATTGTTAATTTTTAACTCACTTATATCGCTTTCAATTTTAAAAATACACTGTATCCGTGTAAAGTTCTGTAACAGCTTTCTTGTAGCAGCTTTCTTTATTCTTTGTAATTTGTTTATTTCTATCATAGCCTTTTCTATCATAGTCTTCGTTGTTCGTATACGATAAACAACAATTTCCTATTGTGTGTTATTTTATTTTTGTTATATTAATGTTTTTTCGGTTGTTTTATATTATTTTAGTGGAACAATTTTGCCTGAATAATATTTTCTGGATCGATGTTTTTTTGTACATCGTACGTTCCGTGACCGTTATACGTTTTGGTGTGAAATAAAAAACACGAGGGAAGGAATATTACAGAATTTAGATCTCTTTCGTTCCTTCGAAGGCTTAAAAATTTGTATTTGTATGGAACTCATAAATGACAGTTTGACTCTTTTTCCTAGTATAGGTTTTATTTTCATTTAAGTGTTTTAATGTCTTTTAAAACTCTCTCTTTTCTGTTAAGTTTTGATATATGCACATAATAAAACATAGCGTATCTATTACCAAAAAAAAAAATTCATTAATAATATTGAAGTCTAATATTGAAGACATATATATATATATATATATATATATATATATATATATATATATATATATATATATATATATATATATATATATATATATATATATATATATAAAAATATGTACAAAAATCTATTAAATTAAATATAATATTTAAATGCATAATGAAACAACAAAATAATTTAAAAATTATAAATTTTTTATATTTACTGTTACCAGGCGGTAAACAGGTAAAAATTTTACCTTATATTGCTTTGATGTTATTCCTTTGTTTATTGCTTTGTTATTATTTTGAAGCATAAATTTGTTTTGTATTGGTAACAGGAAATTTAAAATTCCGTTTCATTATTAGTAAGAATATTTGTTTGTTTTGTATTGGTAACAAGAAATGTAAAATTCCGTTTTAGTTATTAGTAAGAATTTTGAATTTAACACTGTGTAGTCTTGAATTTTGTTAGTGCCTTTTGTGTTTCCATTTTTTTGCTTTTCCCTTATCGTGCAGCTGTTGCATGAAACCTGCTATCGAGTTTTTGAGGCAGACATACCCAGTTTTTTTGTACTGTTTAGTGCTAAAATTTAGGCCTGGCCGAATTTCAGTATCTATACCTGCAATGGTAAAGGGCAAGTTTAGGTCTCAAAAAAATGGCAGCAGAGTGAACCAACAGCTTAGCAATCATTTCACCAACATCAGAGGTCTCAATTCAAATCTAAACGAGGTTCATCAATACATCGAAAAAAATAAACCTGACATATTGTTTCTTACCGAAACAATTGTCAGTGGCAAAGCATCGAAATTGGATCTCGATAAATACCGGATGCCTAGTTACGAATTGGAACATTCCTTTTATAACAAGCATAGTGTCTGTGTATTTGTTAGAAATTCACTTCAACAAAGTTTAGTAAATTTTTAAAACAGCTGATTTTTCAGGAACCCTAAATGCCAAGGTTGTCATCTCACAAAAAAGGATAAAAAAGGTTCAAATATTCAATATTTATCAACTTTATTTAAACTTTATGTTTCAAACGGAAGTTATAACGCCTTAGATTATTCGACTTTGAAGACTCTAGCCGCTTAACGGGTACCCCGATATGGCCAGTTCGCGAACTTGTCCAAGAGATTGTTTGCCACAACATACACAGAAAATATTTTTGGTGTAGGTCAAAAACTGCGACCGTGGGAGTGCCGGATAATTCCGTTATACCTCATATCGTTATATATATATATATATATATATATATATATATATATATATATATATATATATATATATATATATATATATATATATATATATGTATATATATATATATATTTATATATATATATATATATATATATATATATATATATATATATATATATATATATATATATATATATATATATATATATATATATATATATATATATATAAACATTTTTTTTTCATTTTGATTTTCCGTCTCTGCTTATCATATATAGTCGTTTGGCACCAAAATTTTTCCGAAATTCCGAGTTGAAGCACGCTGCAATAGGTAGATTTTTATATGAAATCTACCTAAAACAAAATTAAAACTACAATAAAACAATTAAAATCTACAAATATAAAATAATGAAACTAAATTAAGTTAAATTTAATAAGAAAATAAGATAAAATAAAAACAAATAAAATAGAATAGAATAAAATAAAATAACAAGAACTAATAAATAACATCATAACTATGAAGTAGAACTAATTGTTATACATTGAATAGGGATTGCTTCCTGTTTTGTATTAATTGTAAGATAAAATAAATAAAATAAAATAATAGTAGATTATACACCAAGGAAGAGAAGTGCATGTTTTCTCCCGAGGTGTGTTTGGAGCCTGAGGACGAAGCCCACGTGACCTCTCCCGAGGTGTATATATACTATTTTTTGCACGACCACATTATAATTAAAATATTAAAACTAAATCTAATCATTTAAAGAACACAAAAATCATAAGTTCATCATAGTATGCAGGTTTTATACAAGTTTGATTGAATTTATCATAAATATTTCTGTTTCCATGAAAACTATCATCGTTTTCATGGTTTGTTGAAGTTTGTTGAAATTTGAATTGAAGTTGCAAAAAACCGCCTACTAAGATGAACATTAAAAATTATGATTTTCGTATTCTTTAAATAAGGTTAAGGCCCGCTATACACTTGAGCTAAACTATGCGAACTATGTTTTTAAAAAAATAATGTTTTAACGCGAATAATATTTTTTAAACAAAATGTAATGAATGTTATGTTCCTTTTTTATTTTATTTTTTTAAATGTTTTGTTTTCGTAATGTTTTTTTGTATAATTACGTTGTATACAAAAAACATAGTTCGCATAGTTCACATAGTTTAGCTCAAGTCCGAGAGCTGATAGTAGGGGAGGCGAGCGACATAAAATTGCAAGCACTTTATTAAGGCTGATTTTTTCTTATTATTATGTCACATATGTTGAGTAGAGAAATAGTCTTCCGTCAGTCAGCTGGATTCGTTAGCGTTTGGAGTGGGTGGGTGTTGTAAGAAAACCACGTTGTAAGAAAACCACGTATCTTGCAACTACTTTATAAAACCTGAATATTGGTTTGAGAGCAGAATATTAATTAAAAATAGGTTTTATGATCGTCAATAACTCAAATCCTGTAACCGAACGCGTCTCAGTCACGCTTTGAAGTTGTAAAAAAAGGGTACATCGTGCAAGTACTTTCTAAAATCTGATATTTAGTATACAGATGAAGAATATTATTATAATCACAAAAAATGTAGTCAGTCAGTTTATTTCTGTAACAGATGTCGTCAGTCGCAAATAAAAGGTTGCCGTTCTGTAATACGGCGCGCTCAATAAATATTAACATATATTGAATGAAGTTTCTTTTTTCAATGGATATTCATTTTATTGCATGTACATTGAAGCTGATCTACTCGAACGACTATTAAAATATATAATATTAAACTTAAATAACAAAATTAATAAAATCATATACAGATTTAATAAAGTATATTCAACAAATTCCTTTAAATCTTGAGCATGAAATAGTATTTTAATATGAGTCGCTGCAGTTGTTGTAAACATCACTTGAGTTATCATTTTCTGGATCAGTTATATCTGACAATTCATCATCTGCATAGTATATTCAACAAATTCTTTTTAGTCTTGAGCATGAAATAGTATTCTAATATGAGTGTGTAAAAAATAGTATATATACACCTCAGAAGAGAGCATTTCATCTCTTTCAGTGATATGTGGACCTCAGGCTTCGCCCTAGGGCTCCAAACACAGCTCGCGAGAAAAACATTCACTTCTTTGGTGTATAATCTATTAATATTTTATTTTATTTATTTTATTTTACAATTAATAGAAAACAGGAAGCAATCCCAATTTAATGTATGACTTAATTCTAATACATAGTTATGATATAATAGTTATGATATAATCTACTATTTCAAGACAAAAATATAATTAGTGAACTTTTGCAATGAGGAAAAAAACAAAAACTGGAAAATTACTTTTTTAATTTATTTTTTTAAACGAAAAAATCACCTGCTATATATAAAATTTTGAAATAGTAGATTGTATATTAAGAGCAGAAAGTACTACATTGCTGCTCGTGCATGAAAATTGCTGGTTGAGACGCAGCCGAAACCAGCAATCATGTCAGAGCAGCAATGTTACTTTCTGCTCAAAGTATATACTATTATTTTAACGACTGCCGACAAATGCGATCAAAGTTGCCAAGGAGGCATTTATTTGTTGTTTAAAAAACGTATCAAGTTAAAATTTTAAATTAATAAATTTAAAATTTATACAGATTTTGTATCTATTTTTAAATAAATACAATTTAAAATGAGCAGTAGTGATGAAAGTGATATAATTAGCACTTCACCTCATATAAAAGAAGCAGCCAACAATTTAACTTTAGATCTGTTGCCTGAAAAATCTAAAGTCCGATATGAAAAAGCTTACCTATTATTTATCAATTGGTGTAAGAACAAAAAAACAGGAAATTTTTATTCTGAAAATGTGTTTTTGGTATATTTTGGTGAACTATCGCAGACAAAAAAGTCTTCAACAATGTGGTCAAATTATTCAATGTTAAAATCAACATTCATCATTAAAAAAAATTTGGATATTAGTAAATATAAAAGATTTATGCCTTTTTTAAAAAAGAAGCCCTCGGGTTATAGAGCCAAAAAATCAAAAGTGTTTTGGAGAGAAGAAATTAATAAATTTTAATATTATGTCTTTGTCCATTATGTCTTTGGTTTTGCTTGTATTTTTACTTTCTGCCTAAGAGCAGAAAAAATTAAAAAATGCTCGCTAAACAGCAAAAACCAACTTTCTGTTTTAAACTGATAGATAGAAAACATTATTTTTCTACTTCAAGCTACGAAAATGTCATTTTAATATATAGTAAAACCTATGTGAAAGCGAAACTTTTTCTAAGTAGTGACTGAAAGTGTTTTCAGTCACTAGGACTGAGAGTAAATAAGTTTCGGTGGTCGCCTACAGGTGGTGGTTATTTAAAGGATAGCATATTTGATTGAATATTTGAGATTGAATTTGATTTACTGTTTCTGTTGTTGTTTCGGTTGCTGTGTTTATTTCTGTCAATATCGTAGTATTTTGAAGGGATTGAATATTTTGATCGAATCGAATCGAAACTAATCATTATATCAATTGTGTGTAATTAATTAATTAAACTAATAATGAGTGTGTTTTTTTCTATATCGGAGAAATCGGAGCGATAAAATAAAATTTGTATCAGATATATCGTATAATTTTTTCCGCCGATAATTAACTGTCAGATATAAAATATATTCTCTGAGTTCTTTCCGCCAAAAAAAAATAAAAAAAAATTTATTAAATAAATAAATAAATTTTATTAAAAAATTTATTTTTATTGGTTTTTAATTGAAACTTTACCTACAATTTTTTAAATTTATACTTTAAACGATGACTTCCAGTCGGTAAAAAAATATCTGTAATATCTGTAAAAGTTTTTAGAGAAAATATATGAACTATTTTCATTATTCATATTGTCAAATTCAGCTACTAAAAACTTACAAAACGACATATCTAAATTTGACTGTGTAAAAAATAAACAAGATTGTATTTATATATATAGCATTTTTACCAGTGTAAAATAATGTTATTAATGCGTGTTCGCCTGTTATTATTCCATCTGTAGGCGAACACTGAACACAATAATAACATTATTTTACACTGGTAAAAATGCTATATATAAATACAATCTTGTTTATTTTTTACACAGTCAAATTTAGAGATGTCATTTTGTAAGTTTTTAGTAGATGAATTTGTAAATATTATCATTTATTTTAGATTTTTGAGATCAATTAAACTCAAGTAAGTAAAGAAGTAATTGGAATTTTTTCAATTCAAAGGTATGGTTTGAAGTTTTTCAGAAAAAAACTCCAATTCACATTTTTCGTGTTTCGGATGGGATTCGAACCTACCCTCGTCAGTGCCCGGCTCGAATCCTTGGGCAGACACGCTATCGATTACGCCGTTGAGGCGATGACAATTTCAAAGTTGAAACTTCTTCATCACTTATTTATTTTACTTAAGTTGAATTTTTCCACTGTCATTAGACTCCATATTATGGAAATGTTTTTACATTATATGGAATTTGTGCATTAAATTTCTAGACAATACTTTGTGTGAATTCATAGAATGGGGAACATTTCTATTCTAATTAACATCCTAAGTCACGTTTGTATAGTCATTATTGATTGTTTCCAATCAATGTGAAATCAATGGCTGACACTTGGTCAATTTGTAGTTCTATATGTATTAACATTAGACTACATTAAGGGAATTTTAAAATTATTTTAGATTTTTGAGATCAATTAAACTCAAGTAAGTAAAGAAGTAATTGGAATTTTTTCAATTCAAAGGTATGGTTCGAAGTTTTTCATTATCATTTATATTATTTACAAGCGTAGAAAAAATAGCGTTTTCTACGCGTGGTAAAAATGTTTTTGCGTTCCTGAACTTACAAACCATTCAGTCACGCAAAAAGAGACGTTTTCACCACTGGTATAAAAAATCTACTATTTCTATGAAAGTCGTTAAATAGTTATTTGTTTAACTAGGCAGCAAAGTAGTAGATTGACTGCCGCGGCTGATAGTTCATAGCCGAGCGAGCGAGGCTAGGAATTCAGCCAAGGCAGTCAATCTACCTTGCTGCCGAGTTGAACATATAATTTTTTCTCCGATTAATTACAATGATATGTAATTTAATAATTATTACTTTAAAAATAAAGCAAAATTTTAAAAATGAAAAAAAAAATCGATTAAAAAGTTTTTTTTTTAATCGCAATATCTGTTTATTTCTATGAAGTCTAATTATTTTGCTGCCTAGGCAGCAAAGTACTTGCTTTGCTGCCTAGGCAGGAAAAGTGCCACTTTGCTGACTGAAATAAGTCTGCAAAATTTATATTTGCTGTCTATCGGAGAAAAAAAATATTATTGCAAATGTTCGCAATATGTTTATCTTCTTATGTTTAATAACACAAATATTTTAAATTTTACAATAGAATTTGAAACTGTCAATTATTTTGAAATTATGTATTCGCAAAATAAAATTGGATTATATATGTTTAAACTGTCAATTCAAATAAGGTCTACAAATGCAAATGGCGGGTTTAATCAATGTACTGTACAAAAATGTACGAAATCGATTTAGCTTGAGTCTTGAAAAATAAAATTTTATTGGTTGGCTCAAATTCAAATATTTCCATTATTTCAATTTGTGACAACTATATAGAATATAGAAATAGATCATAAAGATTTTAGCTTAAAATTCGGATATAAATTACTTCGGTCTGAAAGACCTAAGTATTACATTCATGAGCTCAAAGTGAAATTCGTACCCCTACTTTTTTAGCATTTCTCGACGTTTTAGGACCTACTGATTCTAAAAAAGCAAAAAAAATGTATGTCTGTCTGTAGGCCGTCGTCTAGTGGAACAAGGAAATTTGCATATATTTTGCTTAAAAAACGTTCATTTTAAGTGATTACGAGTAGGAATATTAAATTTGGAGAAATCTTGATGGTCGGGATTGGTATGTGAGATCAAAATCTAGATTATTACATTATAAGTTTGTCAAAAAAATGTTGTCAAGTGTGTCAAAAGAAAGATTTTTATTTATTTTTTACCCAATTTTTTGGAAAAAAATAAAATTAAAAATATGTATGACATGAAAATATATTATTATTATAGAGGATTATGGCATTATAAGTTTCTCCAAATAATAATGTCAAGCGTGTCAAATATGATTTCATTGATTTTCATTCATTTTTTTAGCCAATTTTTTGGGAAAAAAAATGTAGCTGTTTTTATGACGTAAATGTAATTGAAAATGAAATTGGACATGGACATTTTAGGTAGATTTCATATAAAAATCCACCTATTGCAATAGGCTCCATCTCGGAATTTCGGAAAAATGTTTGTGCCAAACGACTATATATGATAAGCGGAGACGAAAAAACAAAAAAAATAAAAACTTTATATATGTATATGGGTGGCTTTATATATGGGTGGCACTTATTTGTATGGGTAATTTTTTTTTTGTATTTTGGCATGGCGCCGGCCGGAATTTTGTTCCTTTGGGTAATTTAAGGATACTGACAAAGTTTCACCACTCTATCACAGTTTTAAAACGTGGCGACTTTGATTCTTAAGTACGCTTACATACAAATTTTTATGTAATTTTCACATAGTCGAGTCTGTATTAAAAACAAAACCGTATAATAGTTTCTAAAGTATCATTTAATGTTTAAAAACAGGAACCTATTTTATAATGTTAACAAAATTATAAAGGCCTTTTCAAATCCTGCTATGTAGCAGATTTTGGATATTTCTTACGGTAGTCTTGAACGGTCTGAAAATGCATGAAATAAAATTAATTCTCATTCTATATATGCTTCAATTATCTTAAATTATTGCTTATTGATTATTGTTATACCTTTAACAAAAATAGTTTTTGATCTTCATCTTAGGTTATTTTATCGTTGAACTCTTCCATTAATTTTATGCATCGTTCTGCTGGATCGTTGACTATCTTTAAACAGCTTACTATTTTTTGCGCTTCTTTGTATTCACTTAAGTTACTCCATGTGCATGGATGTGATTTTAAAAATGTTGTGGAAATATTAAACCTTTTTAAAAAACATCCAGTGACGCAGCGTTGTGCTATGTCTTTAAATATGGAGTGGTAAAAACAAATGTTCGAATTAATTTTTAATTCTCTAGACTTTGATCTAGAAGTACTCCGACGGTTATCACGAGATTTAGAGCGCGACCTATGACCAGCATTTACTATCGAGTGAATTTCACTCAGCATTTGCGTTTTAAAATTATTAAGAATTTCATTAATGTTTTGATTTTGTTGAGGTTGAGAAGCACTTTGATGAAACCGGTTTGAGTTAGTTGATTGTGCAGAAGTAGAAGTAGTTCATTGCGAAAATTTGTCTCTGTGACGTTTTCATAAGATTGTCGGCACGTTCTGCCAACAAAGTTAATAGAAAATCGTTTTCGAAAGACGATAAAACAAGTTGGATGCTTTCAGGAAGACGTGCCATCCAAAGTTGTTTCATAATGCCATCGTTCATATCAGCACCGTTCGGAATTCAGCTACAACTGTGTAGGTTTTTCACCACCTAATACTAATTTATGCAAAATATTATTAGTTTTTGCCTTATCGCTGTTGCCCAAAATTTTAATTACCTCCGTCTTAAAGGTAGAATAAGGAGTATCACCTATCTCTTTAAAGAGCAACGGTGCCAATTTGTTGTGCAATCGTGAATCAATTGCACTTAATGCATGTGAATATTTGGTCATTTCTGACCTAACATTCGAACTAAAAAATTTTAGTTCCAACATCCTGAACCAAACAATTGGGTTTTGGTCAACTAAATTTTGCGGAGCTTTAAGTGTAACAAAATTAATATTGCTTACTGTAGCTAAATCTGGTTCAGTTGTTGAAGGTTGTGAGCAAGGAGGTGGTATCTGCCGCTGTGCCATGAACTGTTGATGGGCAAATTGCAGCAAGTTTGCTTGGATAATATCAGTTAACTGCTGATGAGTCATTAACATGGGTGCTTCATTACCACCCAAGGCATTCACAGGTGAGGCAGGACGCGAGGGAGAATTGTTTGGGGAAGCCATATTTTTAAAATTAAAACAAAAATAAAATAAACCAACCGCAATAATCACAAAACAAAACAAACGATTTTAATAAAACAAAAATTTCGGAACAAATAACAGATAATCCAGATACTGCTAGAGGCGATGAGAATTGCTGGGATGAATTTTGGTATTCAATAAATTTATCCAATGAAGCTTCCAAATTTTAAATTATACATTTTACATTATACACTGTTTGCCGGTGGCACTTGGCGTAAGTTTTCAAATAACATAATGTCAATCTCTTGTTACTAATCCAGATTACTCCAGAAGATGGCCTAACAAGCTGAAATATATATAGAGTAACAGTAAAATTATAAAAAACTTTTGTTTTCTTTAATTTTTCTATTAAACTTACTAAATAAGTTATTTGCGTAAAGTAACAAGAGATTGACATTATGTTATATGAATAGTGTCTTCCAATTTAACATTGCGTCACACCTATTGACAGACACTTTTAAATTATATAGGGACGGACAGGTTGCACGAGACTCAACTTGTTCTAGCACGTATACTACAAAGGGCCATAGGCCATGTCACAGTGACGGACCTTTTACTTATTTTGTTCGAGTTTTGCAATTTTTAAGTTGATAAGAAATATTTTGTTTGAAATTTCTCAACTTTGAGCTAAAGTCGCCACGTGATAAAATTATTCAATTGAGCCCAAACTTCAGATTCTAGTTACACATATATAAAGGAACAAAATTTTGACCGGCGCCCTTCAAAAATGCAAAATAAGAAAATAAGTGCCACCCTAATATATATATATAAACGATATGAGATATAACGAAAACGACCGGCACTCTCACGGTCGCTTTTGTTGAGGTAGATCAAAAAACTATTCTGTACATGTGTGTTCTATTAATATCTCGGACGAGTTCTTGAATCAGCAAAATCCGACACGTGATTAAGGAACTAGAGCCTTTTTTCTAAAAAAAATTGATTTTTTAAAACCGTTATAACGGCCGTTTAGATACTAATATTTTTAAAAAGTTAACAAATTTAGAATTTTTGAAATTTTGTTTATCAATTTATTCTAAAAATAGACCTCTGCAATTAGAGGTTTCTGAGTGAGCGGCTACAACAAAAAAGTTTGCAAAAAAAATTTTTTTTTGAAACAACCTGCACTCTCACGGTCGCATTTGTAAAGCCAGATCAAAAAACCTTTTCTAAAAATGTGAGTTTCATTAATATCTTGGACAGGTTCGTAAATCAGCCAAATCCGACACATGGTGAAGAAATTAGAGGCTTTATACTAGAAAAAAACTCTGTTTTTTTCTTCATAAATTTAGAATCTTTGAAACCCTTTTAATCAGTTTCTTTCAAAAAAAGACCTCTGCAGAAGGAGGTTTCTGAGTGAGCGGCTCCAACAAAAAAGCTTGTAAAACACAAAATGCGTTTGAAGCAACCGGCACTCTCACGGTCGCATTTGTGGAGCCAGATCAAAAAACCTTCCGTAAACATGTGTGTTTTATTAATATCTTGGACAAGTTCGTAAATCAGAAAAATCTGACACATGCTTAAATAACTAGAGGCTTTATACTAGAAAAAAAATTCATTTTTTTAATCCGTTATAACGGCCGTTTGGATACTAATATTTTTAAAAACTTCATTTAGAATCTGTGGAAACATTTTAATCCGTTTCTTATAAATATAAACCTCTGCAGTTAAAGGTTTTTGACTTGTTGGCTTCAAAAAAAAAGTTTGCAACACTCCATAACTACAATTTGCAAAAACCTTATAACGGTCAATGAAAAAAAAAATAAAAAATGTTTGAATAGAAGAAATTAAATTTTTTTCTTAGAAATAAACTATTTTGATATTTTGCAGTAATTGGACGACATATGATATAGCGTAGGTTTGTGTCATAAATTGTCACACGCATGTTCTGTGGTAGATTTGATATTTGTTTGTTGCAAAATTTGATAGATATAGTTTTGCTTATATGTAGCTAATTTTCTTTTTAAAATTTGTTCGATATCTGTTTTAAATAAATTTGTGTTGTTTAAACTAATCTGATACATCAGATTCTACTGGAACACAAAACTGTCTGATCTCGAAATCTACCTATTTCTAGCGGATATACGTGCCGCCGCTTGGACTTTTTTTTAATTTGTTATAGTTTTTGAAATATTTTTGGAATTTTGAAAAAAGTTTGTATTTTTGATTTTGTAATAATTTTTGCAATATTTTTAGAATTTTGGAAAAAGTTTTAATTTTTGATTTTGTAAGAATTTTTGGAATATTTTGGAATTTTGAATTTTAAATTTTTGATTTTATTATAATTTTTGGAATTTTGAAAAAAGTTTCAATTTTTGATTTTGTAATAAATTTTTGGAATATTTTTAGAATTTTGAAAAAAGTTTGATTTTATTATAATTTTTACAATATTTTTGGAATTTTGAAAGAAATATGAATTTGTGATTTTGTAATATTTTCTCGAATCGCTAAATTGAAGGTTTTTTAATAGTTTGCTGAAAATGTAAATGAAAATGAAATTGGACATGGACGTTTTTGAATTTGTTATAGTTTTTGAATATTTTTGGAATTTTGAAAAAGTTTCAATTTTAGATTTTGTAAGAATTTTTGGAATATTTTTAGAATTTTGAAAAATTTTAAATTTTTGATTTTATTATAATTTTTATAATTTTGGAAAAAGTTTCAATTTTTGATATTGTTATAATTTTTGCAATATTTTTAGAGTTTTGGAAAAAGTTTGAATTTTTGAATTTTTGGAATATTATTAGAATTTAGAAAAAGTTTAAATATTTGATTTTATTCCAATTTTTGGAATATTTTTAGAATTTTGAAAAAAGTTTCAATTTTTGATTTTGTAAGAATTTTTGGAATATTTTTGGACTTTTAAAAAAATTTTATAATTTTGGAAGAGTTACAATTTTTGATTTTGTTATAATTTTTGCAATATGAATTTTGAAAGAAATATGAATTTGTAATTTTGAAATATTTTCTCGAAACGCAAAATTGCGAGGTTTTTGAGTGTTTGCTGATTGTATAATCTTTTCACTAAATTATGTTAATATATGATCTGTTATAATTTTCCAACAATGTATTGATGTTTCGTGTTAGTTTTGTAATACATATCTAAACAGAGATTAAAAATACGTGTACTTTAACAAAAAGTTATGTTTGATATACATCGCTGCCCAAAACTAAAAACCATGTCCTCATAAAAGTTTTTGCCGAAAACTATATCAAAATCCTTAACCCAGACCGAAGTCTTGATATCTCAGAGCTGTGAGATTTCAACCCCTTCATATTTTAATATTTGTTTTCATTTTATTTTTAAATTCTGGTTGTAAATAAAATAGCTATAAAACCTCGGTAGAAGGTTTTATGAAGTGTAAATTCCCTTGCCTCTCTAAGACTTCGGTGGAAATGAAAGACTTTCCATCTTATGTATGCAATATAATGTTACGACATATTGTGTGATATAAACCACGGGATCTGAAGCTTCTCTAAACTTAATTACTCAAAATTGGATAATAAATTGATTTCATTTACAACACAACCTAACAAATATTTGAAATTGGCATATATTTTGTTTAACTTCTTAAACAAATTAGTGGTTAAAATCGTGTGGTATATGTTTGGAACGAAATTGAGATATATAATAAAAATAAAAGAAAAGAATAAGGAAAAATTAAGCAAATTGAGTTTTTATTTGCTAACTTTGTTTTTGTTGTTGAATTTTCATGTTATCTTCGTTTAATGGTAAAAACGCATTAATAACGAAAATTAAAAATTGAAATATCAAGTAACAGATTTTTTTTGCTTTTATGAAAAAAAAACAAGTGACAAACTTAGCCACACTAGAAATATGTATGGGATAAAATAGAAGGCTTACCAAAACTATGAATATTTAAATATTAGTATGTTTACAGATAGAGTGTTGGAAAGAAAAAATGTTGATATTGTAGAATGGTGATATACTGTGATCAACTATAATATTGAAAAATGATTTTTCGCACATATGGATACTTTACACTATACATCTTTACTTTTAATCCATTCATTGAATGTCCAATATTGGTAATATGTATATTGATAAGATCTTGATAAGAATAAGTCTGCGTATAGTTAAAATTAATTTTCAAATTGTTTTAGTTAACATTGATTCTTAATTCTTAAATTACCATCGAAGAAGGCACTAAAATTATCCATGGTCCATATCGAATTTCATAACACTCTCTTACAAATTTATTTAAATTTACTGTTAAAGTTTTTATTCTAACTTTAACTTTTGCTTTTTTATTTTTCAATAAGTTTTTTTTATCGTAATGGTTTCTGCTTCTTTTAGTGAAAATTGCTTTTTTCGTTCGTCATCAGAGAAAACTAACAACAACAAAACAATATTAAATAATAACATACAAGCTCTAAAGTGGTTTTCTAATTTAATTTTCAATAGTTTAGTTTACATTTTATTTATTTTTAAATTGAAAATGGAAAAAATTAAAATAAATTGAATAAATTAGTTTTCGTTTTTCTAACGTTCATACGGGTTGGTTGGTTTGGTAAATATTTAAAATTGGATAATATGATAATCATGAATTATGTGCAAAAACTGTATCTGTACATTGGTCTCCATTTAGCTCTGAATTCAAACAATCTTTTGAAGATGGTATAAATTAATCTATTTGTCAACAAAAACTAATAAAAATAAATTGAAGTTAACATACTTCATATCCTGGATTATATCATGATTCATGGCACAACAATAACAGTAGAAAAAAAAATTATGTTATTGTAAATCAAACCTGAAAATTCAATAAAAATATTTCTTTTTCTTGTGATTTACCACATTTCATTGACCTTAAAGTATGGCAGCATAAAAACTGTAATATTTCAATAACATTTATGTTTTTATTCCATAAAATAACAACAACGATAGAAATATATAAAAACAAAAATATTATTATAAAAATAAAAAAATAATTTAAATCCTTTTTCTTATTAAATAAAAAAAAGCAATAAAAAATTTCCTACAAACCAAGAATACCAACACAAAACAAAACCATCTTAAACCAGAATAACATCAAAATGCGTCTATAAAAAAGTTGTAAAATTATAAAAAAGAATCAAATTTTTTTCTTGATTTTGTTATATTAAAAGTCAAGGATATGAGGATGGATTTGATTCACCTGAAATTTATTTTATCATTTTATTAGCATCCCTTATGTTATCCTACAAAAAATGTAAGATTGAATTAGTACGCAAAATGAACTAAAGAAGTAAATGGAGTAAGTAAAGCTTTAGTAACCTATAAACCACACATAGACAAAATAAAAACAAAATTGACGCAAAGACCTGATAAATTTGCGATAGCAAACATTTACCAATTACATACTTTAATACTGACATAACTAGGTAAAAATGTAAACTGGACACGTTAGATTCCAAAAGATCCCACCAAGTGACTTCATTTCATTGAGTGAAGCTATTTTTTATTTTTATTTGAATTTAACCCAATGAAATTCTCTAAAATGTAATGACATCATTCAATGTGACCAATCACATTTTAATTATACTAATAATAGGGAGATTATTCAGAATAGGTAGGTTATAACGGGAGATTATCAGGAATATTTTGTTTTACAGAGATATAAATTTATAGAATTATAAATAATATTTCTAGTGCCGTGTCTCTCATTCCTTGTGCTATTCTGCGTTCCTTTTAGGTAAACTTGCTACCCGAACAAAATTTTAAATGGAACGGCAATAATTGAAGGTGTCTTAGATTATTTTTCTAAGACTACAACTCAAATTTAGTCTTAGTACAACTTCCCGACATTTTTTTGGACAATACATATACATTTTAAAAAATTATAAAATTAATATTGCTAAAAAATGTGAACAAAAATAACACAGAAAATTTTGTATTAGAGAAAATTAAAAATTCTATTTTTTTTTTCATTTAAAATTAATTAAACATTAAAGATTTCATGAATTGCATTCATGCAAAAGAAAATAATGAAAAGAAATAAATTAGACATTTGAACTGAAATCTGAAATTTTTATAAACATTTGGGTAAACATTTTACAAATTTTTCTCTTAACTGATAAAACTCTGGTGTTGAATGGAGGCGTAAGTTTGGTATGTAGCTTTACCACCTTTCGATATGGTTAACTTGAAAACAAAATTTAGTACAAAAGTAAAGGAAAAAGTGGTAAACGAAACACACTTACACTGCGTCCCCCAGTCTTGAGGACTGCAAAACTTTTACTTACTTTACCTCACTTCCACACTGTTGTTAACTGAGAAAAACATCAAATTCAATAAAAAGAATAACCCAAAAATTGAATCAAGAGAACTAGAGTAAAATTATTTATAATATATTATCATTAATTTCAACAATACTTATATGAAGAAAAACACACAAATCAAATATAACAAACACAATTTTTTTTATTTTATTTAAAAATACAAGAAAATCTTTACTTACTATACTTACTATATATCGTGTGGTGTGTAAGTGTTACACAGTACACACCACACTTAAACCGAAAAAAAAACCAAATTCAATAACAAAGAAAAAAAAACAAATTATACACTATAGTTTACAAGAAAAATCTCCCTAAATAAAATCTAACTTTTCCTATAGATTTTGACCTGCTGAACACGAATATCATATTCATTTTTTTAGGTTAGCTCTTGTTTTTGAGATGTTCGCGAAAAACCAACTTTTTCGATGAACCAAAAGTTTATTGCGGTTTTTGGATCGCATATTTTACAAAACAAACAAATTTACTATATTAATGAAATAAATGCATAGCAAAGATATTAACGAACCTTTTGAGCTTTTTTTTTTTAAATCCATCTAGGATTCTGGAAGTTATACGCGAAAAAAGTTGAAAAAAAAAAATTTATGTTTTTTAAAAATTTTTCTATATCAACGCCATAAATTTTGAACAAACAATGATTGTAAATTTTTTTAATTTCTTGGAGCCTACAGTTGATTTAATATCCTTTCTTTTAAGTTAAAAAACACGAATTTTGGTACAGGTTGCACCACGTTATTCAGGTTTTTCCAAAAAAAAGCCAAAACTCAAAATTTGGAAAAAAAAAAATTTTTACTAAGAATAATTTAAATTCTGCAACCTAATTGATTTATATATGAGTTGTTATACAAATTTTCGAGTTAAAATTGCGATTTATGGTCAAAACCTGGTCGTAACACAACGTTAAAACGTTAAATGAACATTTTCTCTATTGTACCATCTTGAATGTGTTAAGTTGCAGTTGACATAACTATTTTTCGGCATCCACGGTTTATCTTCATTCAGTTTTATGCCAAAGTAATGAAAGTATGCAATTCTTATATATGGAGTGATATTTTAGCAGGATGTATTATGATGTATTATGTAAATTCCATAAATAAAACAAAATAAATTTGGACTGTTTTTTCACTTGAAACTTCTTGAGAAGCCATTTAAATAGATTTAACTTTACACTTTACTATTTTAAAAGAATTCTTAACTGATGTTTGAGAACGACTGAACTTGTAAAATATTATTTACGATGCGACACCAAAAGAAAAGAAAAAATACATAAACGCGGTTGAAATGAGGAAAACTCAAAATGGCTCGCAGTTTTTATTCAAAAATCTGTTCAAAAACTAGTATATAAATCAATTATGTTGCAGAATTTAAATTATTCTTAGTCAAAAAAATGTTTGTTCAAAATTTTTAGTTTTGCCTTTTTCGGGAAAACATGGGGAAGACCGTGTTTTAGGAAAACCGATGGATTGCATTAAATTATTAAAAAATATCTGATAATTCTCCATTAGACATTTATTATTCTTAAATAATGATTCCATGATTGCATTTTGGGCTATAGAGAAAATTTTCAAAGTCAGAAATTGTTTTATGTTCCCTTGTGCACTGACCACAACGACCAATTTGACTCTTGCTCCACTTGGTGACGGTGCCGGATCATTACAAATTTAGTATTCGTAATGTGTAGAGGGAATGTGCTAGACAATAATGTAATCATGTCCACTTCTCAAAATTTAGGTAAATTCGACTCGTGTTTCACATATATAACGGATAGAGCCAAATTTTGTATTGGTTCAAACAGTGTCGTCATTTCACCAAAATCTTGGGGGGGGGGGGGGGGGGGGCGAGAATTTAAATGACATAAAAAGATTTTTTTCGTAAAACATAACATACACACATACATATATTTAAAAGCATTTAAATGCATCGACTTAGAAATAAAAATAAAATGCTTTTGAGCTACATTGGTTACTCTGCTAGTCTTCTGGTGTTGTTTCATCGAAGAGAATGCCGCAAAGCTCTGCAAAATCCCTTCATTTGTTAAAAATAATTTCAAATTTAGTATCATCTCTGCATTGTTTAAGCATCAAGAAGGTAGTTTTAATTAAAGCGCTTGTGCTAGAAATTATTATATCTTTGCTTTCTAACTGTTCAGAGAGTGAATTTGTAAACGACAGCAGATCGTGCAGCATAGAAAAAAGGATGGTTTTTCTATACGATTTTTTAGATCCCGGGCATCCCGGGATTTAAAATTTATGAGTCACATAGTCCCAGGATCCATAAAACACCACGGGATTGCAATCCCTACGTGACTCCTCTTATGTCGAATCGTTTTTTTGTTTGTTTGTTTGTTTTCCTTTATTTGTCTCTGAGAGAAAGAGTTATGTCTACCCTAAACTGACCAGAGCCAAATCGTTAAAATGTGGGACAAAATGCAAACATTCTTCCAAATACTAACTAATTAGAATTTCTATTGCGAGAAAGTGACTAACTAGATTGTGCATAAATTTACTATTTAATGCTTTCCTTTACATTTTGTTTACTATTTAATTCTTCAAAAATTCTTTTATTTTAATTGGACATTCAACCGTTAGGAAATGTGCTTGCAGTGGTTCGTACATTTTCAAAATTCTTTCTAGTGCTGACATTACCGCCAGCCAGCGAGTTCCACTGTATCCAATAAGTTGGTTATGTTCGACATTACTTTTGCCGCAGAACTCCTTCAACGTCTTCCGTAAAGACAGTAAAATATCCAAATTTTTTTAACCCTGCGATTTAAATCAGCAGCATTTCTTATTGCATTATTTAGAATATGGGCTGCGAATCCAATACACAATACACTCTGGTTCAAATTCGAGTTTAGCTTGTTTTTAAATTTTCACCCCTTGACGTGACACCACTAAAATTGGTGTTCGTGTTATCAGCGCAAATTGCAACAAAATAACAACAAAACTTGTTTAAGCTACTGGAGCTGGCGGTTTATAGCAACGCTTTTTTATGTTTATCTGTATCTATATGTCTTTTAATAGCATAATGTCCACTGTTAATTTGCAAATTCACTCCGACTGGTAATACAACAAACTTTTGCGTCGTTATATTTTAATTTTTTTATAAAAAGATAGTCCAATTCAATATCGTATGAGAATTTACGTAAACGTTTTCTATGCGTCTTGATTTGCAGGAGAACTTTTTAAATATAATTTTAAAATTAGTATAAATTTGTAGTGGACGTATATTAAAATCAAATATATAACTTATAACTACTACACTTTTCAAAACACAATTTAGGAGTCACACAAAATAATTATAACAAATTAAGAACTAAGTGTACATCAATAATTATTGTAACAAAAAAAACACATAATCGAAACAAGTTATAAATTATTTACTGTAAAATATTTAGTATATAAGCTAGACAAAAATCATATTTTATTCTTGTTCTTCTACTGCTTGTACAACATTAAAAATAATATTACATTGTTGTTAATAAATTTATTGAAACCAAAAAAGTTTGTGAAGTGTTTTTAATAATTAAAATAGGATCCTCAACCCCAGGGTTGGTGAGATTTCTATAGTGGTGACCCCGACGTCAGTGATCATGTCTCAGTATTATTCTGTGTTTAGAAACTTTAAGTACCTTCAAAGTTCTAAATCAATTACAAGCAGCAACAATTTATTTTCGTCATGTTAAAAATCAAAATACTTACAAATCAAAACATGATAAGAATAAGCAACATTATTTTAAAAAAAAATAAACATCAAGATTTTTTGGATAAAATTGTAAACATCGCAAACACATCAACATTGTTTACAACAACAACCATCTACTTATATTTTATTTCATCGTATGCAGCAGCAACAATATTATTTGCAACAACGAATACATACATTTTATTGCAGTGCAACTCAACAGTATTTCATTTAAGGCAGAAAACGTTTTGAAAACATTAGTACCTGAAATAACATAACAAAATTATGTACGATACTTAATATGCAGTTACTACAAGTAAGCAAAGTGATGAATACTACAACCACCGAGGAGTGAGACAAGGCTGTGTACTATCCCCGCTACTATTCCTAATAGTACTAGATAGTATCATGAGAAAGCTCGATGATGCAAGTCCAAATGGAATCCAATGGAATACAACAAGACGGCTCAATGATCTAGACTACGCAGATGACATCTGTCTACTTACACACACACATACGGACATGCAGCAAAAAATACAGAAGCTATCAACCCTTGCACATGAAGTCGGTCTCAACATTAATATCAGAAAAACAAAGGCTATGAGATTGAACACCAAAACGATAACACCAATTACCATCAACAATACACAAGTGGACGAAGTTGACAAATTTGTGTACCTTGGTTGTACTGTAGCAAAAACAGGCGGGACTGAAGAAGATATCAGTCAGCGTATTAACAAAGCCAGAAATACGTTCAATATGCTTCACAAGATCTGGAATGCATCCGTCCTGTCAAGAAAGACAAAGCTACGAATGTTCAATGCATGTGTCAAGTCAGTACTGCTGTATGGGTGTGAAACGTGGAAACAAACAAGAAAGATCACAAATAAACTACAGGTGTTTGTGAACAAATGCCTGAGAAGACTGATCAAATGCTTCTGGCCAAACACCATCAGTAACCAGGAACTTCTACGGCAGACAGAGCAGTTAGACGTTGAGACCGAGATAAAACAAAGAAAATGGAGATGGATAGGACATACACTGAGAAAATCAGTCGAAGATATAACAAGGATGTCCCTAGAGTGGAATCCACAAGGTAAAAGGAGAGTTGGAAGACCACCCATGACATGGAAGAAAACGGTGCTAGCTGAAGCAAAACAAATTGGCAAGACATGGGGTGAACTGAAAGCGATTGCCCCCAACAGAGTTAGATGGTCCAGTCTAGTAGACGCCCTATGCTCCTAAATGGAGATAAAGGAAAAAAAAAAAAAAAAAAAAAAAAAACAAGTAAGCTGATTGATTCTTCAGATAAACATTCTTCGTTGGACAACAAAATAATATAACGGTTCGATTTTTATTTTAATAACAGCTATATACATTTAATTTTTTTATTTCAAAAATTTTTCATTCATATTTGAAGTTCAAAAGAAAATTTTTATTAAATAATTGCCATATTTTGCAAAAATATTTCAAAATTAATTTTCAATTTTATATTTCATATACATACATAAACTATATCTAGGATTAATTAATTTAGAATCAAAACATTTTTTTGGTTATATATGGTTAACATTCATATAATTAACAAATACATTCACACAAAAACTCGAAAATATATTTTTGAAAAACATAGGAATTGAGTTCTTGTTTCAAGTTTAATATAAAAAAATAGTTCACTATTTAACCTAAGATATATAATCGGTTGAAAAGTTTTTAGCTTCAATCAGTCAAAATTATTTCGTATTTCAATTATATTTTTGACAATATTTTTTTTTAAATTTCGCGATAGTTCCAAATGAGAGTTGCTAACGACTATAGGCGATTATACTTGCACATTACCAAGGATTTTTGTCCACGTACGTTCATGCCAAAATGATTCAGTGTTATTTTAGTCTTTAATTGTTTATTTTTCTTGCAGTAAAGCAAGATGACGTTTTTAAAAATAGAAAGAATTTCACAATTAAACAGAACCTCAATTTTTCATAAACATTCACTCCTCTCGGCTAAACATTTCATCGTACATCAACAGTCAGTCAACACACACGTAAACACCTGCTTTTGGTCAATATTGGGCTATGACTCAATCTTCAAAGCTGTGTTGTCGTTTCAAGGCCGCTTGTAACCTCTTTACTCTTTGATGGTGTTGTTTCTCTACAGAACAAGTTAAACACCATTAAATTGACATTTTGCCAAACATATATGGCAACAATTATTCTAGATTCGTACAAACCATCTGATAGATTTTTTTTCTACATTGATCACATGTACCACCATCAGATGCAATCGTACATATCATCTGATAGCATTTTTTTTTTACATCGATCACATGTACCACTATCAGATGCATTGAACCTACACTACGCCAGAATCACTTGGTCAGGTTCAAACTTCAAAATCATCACACACCACGATAAAAGCTGTGATTAAAGTATAATTGATGTTGTTGTTCCTTCATTTAACAAGTGAACTCCATCAATGTTTATTTCGCCAAACTCACTTGGCTTGAATTTCAAATCTATATCAATGTCCGACTTTAATTGGTTGCAGATAGATTCAATGACTTTTCCAAAGAAATTTGTTTTATTTTTCATTACATATATATAGCTTCTAACGATTTGTCGGAATAATGCATTCCAAGTTAAACGAATCGTTAAAATTATTTCGCCACACTCATTTGGCCTACTTCACTCAATCATTCTTTCCAGCCAAATTCACTTGGCCATTTGGAGGATCCATTTACCAGACTCACATGGTAGGATCAAACTTCAGAATGATTCTCTTGTCAAAGGTGTCCTAGCTTCAGCAACCCCGCTGGCTAGTTTAATGAATACTTCATCACACCACTTTGACAACTTCTCAAAATTCAAATGGAACTTCAAACACTTGGAACATCAGTCATTCACTGTCTTATCTCAAAGGGGGTCTTTTCTAAGAGGAGGGTGATGTAGTGGACGTATATTAAAATCAAATATATAACTTATAACCACTACACTTTTCAAAACACAATTTAGGAGTCACACAAAATAATTATAACAAATTAAGAACTAAGTGTACATCAATAATTATTGTAACAAAAAAAACACATAATCGAAACAAGTTATAAATTATTTACTGTAAAATATTTAGTATATAAGCTAGACAAAAATCATATTTTATTCTTGTTCTTCTACTGCTTGTACAACATTAAAAATAATATTACATTGTTGTTAATAAATTTATTGAAACCAAAAAAGTTTGTGAAGTGTTTTTAATAATTAAAATAGGATCCTCAACCCCAGGGTTGGTGAGATTTCTATAAATTTACCTTTTAGAGTAGCTTAAAACTTTTGTTACACAAGTAAAGACTGCAAAACAATTGAAACAATTTATTCTAATTTTACTAAATAATTAAGATCTTTTCTGTATTCTGTAAGTATAAGAGGTATACAGTATACCTCTCGTTCTATCTTTTGCAAATCTATACCATTTATCAAGTTTTTATGCTGTTTGTTTGTTTGACTTTATTTGTTCTTTATTGAGAAAAAGAAATATAAATTAGGAAATAATAATTTTAATTTTGAGCTACCTAGTTAAAGTGTGTTTTAAACAAAGTTTGAAACGCTACCTATAGCACTCCTTTACTTTGTTCTTTCAGAGTGCGTTGCTTAAAAAAAATATAACACTCTTACATACAGGAGTAAAAATAATAAAATATCATTCTTGCTACTAAATTGAAATAAATATTTTCTTTCAAATACTCAAAACAATTATTTTTGCGTCAAATTTGATGCTTTCCAACGTAAAATGCTTCGAAGGATTATTCAATTCTTCGTTCAATTATTCATGTATTGTTAGAAAAATGTATATAAAGGATGACGTAGGGTGACTAATTTTCTTCTTTTGCAAATCGAATGAAAGAAAACGAAAATGTAATCTGCTCCAAAGGAGTAAAATCGAAAAAACAAAAATTTTACTCTTACGAGTAAGAACGATATTCAAATTATGAAGATTTTAATTTTTGAATATTATTTCAAAGGATTGAAATTGTAAACTCTGGTTTAAAAATTTAAATTTTTATGAATTTATACGCAAAACTGAGTCTTTTTAAGTAAAATATTTTGTATTTTGTTTTTCATAATATACTTTCGATCTCTCGTATATACAACGGGGAGATGTTTCTATAAACAAAGAAACTTTTTCGCTGAGGTAGATCTGTTAGACATTAAAAGATATGTAAATTATTGAAGTGAAATAACTGAGTTTAGTATTTCTAAGAAAATTATAGTTAAAACACTATTTTAGTAAAAAAAATATTGCACTGGTTTGTTCTCTCAATATGGTTAAATCAACTTATACATAACATTATACAAACTGCAAGAAAAAACTGTGAAGCCATTGCTTTGACTACGATATTGCGCAAACTGTACGTAGGTAGATATAAGGTTTTTTGATTATTTCGATAATGCGGGCAAATGTGGTGAAAATATTTGTTTCGTGGGACGCTTCGTGGGATAGATTTCCCCGTGGGACAACGCAATGAAATGTGTGACATTTTCACGCAGCGTGGGACTTATGGTCAGTTTACTACCCATAAACGTGCGTAAATTTTTCATTTGATTCAAAATTGTATAATTATTGCGAGCTTCTTTTAAATCTATAAGAAAAACCTACCACAAAAAAATAATAGTTTCTCTCTCCTTGTGACTGTATAAAAAAAATGAACAAAGATTGACGTTTAGGATACGTTTTAGATTTTATTATAATCAACCAAACATATAATTTTTGCTATTTTATGAATTAAAAATTATAGTCCATATAGCGAAAAGAATTTGTCAGCAAGTTTTCATAACATACTTTAAAAATATTTACATAACTTAAATATTTGTTCGTGTCGTTAGAAAATATTGCTTGTCCATTATAAAACATTCACTATTATAAAATCACTGGAAATAACCCAATAAATTTAAATTACTCCCGCAATTATTTTCATTCATTTTATAAAAATTAGCACAACTATCAAGAAAACTTTTGATATGTTATAGGATTTTACATTTTAGAATTGTTTTTAAATTATTGTTTTTAAAAAAGTCTTGTAAAGTTTTTACAATATGATATAGATAAAAAAACAAGGCCAAACAGTCTTTCGGCCAAACAGTTCTCCAAATAAGTGGGGTATAATAAGGTTGTGTTCTCCTGCATGTACTTACTTTTAAGTTTATAAAAATTACCAAAAACAATTGAAATTTGAATGTTAAATACTGCACTATAAACTCTCGAGGAACGCTATACTAATGAAATATTTTGTTTCCTCTGGCTCAGACACGAATATCTTATAAACAAAACACAATCGTTCTTCTAAAAGCGGTGATGCCGCGCACCTTATAGTACGATAGAATTTTGTCAAAATAAGCACCCACGGCGTTTTTGAAAGAACGATCGTGTTTTGTTTATAAAACTGATTTCATCAGAAGATAAGAAGCAATACGACCGCCTTTCGTATCGGTGGCGCTCTAGTCCTTGATACAAAGAACGATAACGGTTTGAATATTGCGGTGAACTGTACTTTAGTCGGGCCAAAATAATATGTAACGTAATAAGATCAGATATATTTCAATTAATAGTATGCGATAAATTTGGTATATCAGTTAAGTAAATCTTCTAAAAATTAGACGAATTTACAAAATAACAGTGCATTGAAATTTTTATAGTGTATAACTCTATCCCGATTGGATGATTTTATTGAATCGATGTATTGATAGTATCAGATCCTTGGGGGGGGGGGGGGGCAATGCCCCCCCAGCCATACCCAATTGACGCCCCTGGGTTCAAACGGTCCCGTTTCAACGCAAGTTGGTTTGTTTTTATGATTCCACTCCAAATGATTTTGACCAGGTTCATCAGAGACTTAGTTTTATAATCGACATGGCTAGACAGGGCTCCAGACATGGCTATACAACTCCAGGCCGGTAAAGAATTGCTTTTAATTTTAAATGACGAAAATGTTCAAATAAAGAAAACAAAATGAATCGTGTTTTACATCAACGATGTGCGAAAAATTCATCGAACGTCAATAAAATCTGCGTCACTTTTTTCCGATTTGTTTAAATTAAATAAATTCAAACGTATTTTACAATCGGCTATAAACATTACCTAACAATATAAGGTGCGTTCGATTTGACTGAAACAACTGAAAAACCAACAACAATTGCATACAATTTTTCAGTTGTTTCAGTTACCTCAGTCAAAACGAACACGGCTATATTAACATCAATTAATATCAATTTTCAAGGTTACAACAAAATCCTACTTTTCCTGCCCATTTAACTAAAATTTTGACGTTTTGGAATGTTTTAAAAGGCATAAACAAAACAAAAAAAACAAACGAAATAGAGAAAAGGAGCCAGAACATTGCCTCAGCTTTCGTTTAACCGCAGTGAATACGTTTGGTTTTTTTTAATCATTAAATAATTAAAGCCCCTGGGCTCAAGCCGATTTCATGTGATGATTGCCACATATTTTATACTTCATGAGGCGCCTGTCCTTGACAAGCCCGAAAACTTTTGTTCTGTGATTTTTTTCAAATCGGCTGCCTTTTCGTTCGGCAAGCTCCGAAAAATGCCGATTGCCCGCGATCTTGTAAATTTGCTACCACATTTTTTAACTGTGGGAGTTGGAAATTTGTTTTAGAACACGAGGGTAAGCTTGTCCGACCAAAATGTGTCTGCTATTGTCGAGTCCGACAACTGACATTTTGGAATGTTTGGCTTGTCGGACTAGACAATATCAGACAAATTTTTGTCGGACCAGGTTACCCTCGTGTTCTAAATCAAATTTCCAACCCCCATAGTTAAAAAAAACAAAAATTTACAAGATCCCGAGCAATCGGCATTCGGCATTCGGAGCTTGCCGAACGAAAAAGCTGCCGAATCGAGAAAAACAGCAAAACGAAAGTTTTCGAACTCGTCAAGGACAGGCGCCTCACGAAGTATAAAATATGCGGTAATCATCACATGAAATCGGTGTGGGCCCAGGGACTATTATGGCCATGAATCACAGATTTTTTTGCCAATCTGAATTAAATTTGCTGAATCTTTCCTTTTGGTTGTTCGAGTTTGCTTTGTTTATAAGAAAATTTTTATTTTAATAAGAAAACAGTAATATAAAAATTACGGCATTGCCAATAGATAAGTTATGAAATATTATAATTTTTAGCGGTATAACTTATAAGGACTGTAAAAAAGGGTTGCTGAAAATAAATTGTTCTCCCTATACAAAACCTGAAAATAAGAAAAAGTGATAAAGTGATCTGTCGATAGAAGTCGAGGACTACCCGTGGAAACTTCTTTTTTCCAAATTGCCAAGCGAAATAAATGTAGTTTTAAAGTGTGTATTTTAATTGTTCTCCACTGTATATGTGGAGTTTTTTAAATTTGTTCTCCACTTATGAAGAGTTTTTTTAGTTTTATGTAGATTTATTTTCATATTGTCGATTTTAAATTTCGTTCCGAATAAATACTCATTTTCGAACTGAAAATTTATTTGCAGATACTCGTCTTTAAACTGAAACACAAACTTTGATTGTCAATTGTCACCGCTACCTCTCCTTGTCACGGCCCTAATCAGTGGCGGATTATGCCTTTAAGGGGCCTGAGGCGGAACAAAATTTTTGGGCCAAATTTAAGATTTTACCAAAAATTTTGCAAATGAGTTTGATTAAGACTATTTCTTAAATAATTTTTTATCCGCTTCAGGACGGAGAAAGATCGTTCCCCACTTGCGTTGCATATCGGCAATGTAAGAAATATTTTTAAAATAGTTTCCACATTGGGAAATGTAGATTGCAGGCCATCAATGATTACCTTGTACATCAATGGACAAGTGATGTTCTCTTCTTTTATATGATGTACTTCGTCTTTAAAATATTGTACTTCTATATCCCTCGCATATGTATTTGACAATTCTAAAATACACTTGTCAACTTCATCACTGGATATATTTTGATCAAAAAATAATTTGAAATTATTTAAAACAGTTTCATATATGGACGTTCTGGTAGACATTTCAGTGGCAAGTCTATCACAGATCATATTGTGAGTATTTATAATAAAAAATTCTCGTCCTACTAGCTGTGTATCATTTGCAGATGATTCATCATACATAATTTTGCGTTTTCTTTTTCGTCCTTCTTTGTAGCTAATATTGTCTGTTAATAAGTTTGCTTGCTTTTCTATGCTCTCAAAATCATTCCGAACATCCCTTATAAATTGTGACAAAGAATTAAACAGTTTTACTCCTTGTAATAAGTTCGTTTGAATATTTTGAAATGATTTGCTAGTACTATTGATTCTTTGCAATAATATATCCCATAGAACGGTTAATAAGGCAACTCATATTCATCGAAAGAGCTAGCTAATTTTTTAGCCTCAACTTTAGTAATCGGTTTTTCGTCTTCATTTTCGCTGATTTGGATAAGAACGGTTTTAATATTTTTGTAATTAAACCGCAAGGCGGATACTGCATCAGCTCTTGCAGACCATCTTGTGTCACTTAATTTTTTAATATGTTTGGAATTAGGATCGGAAAAATTATCAATAAGCAACTTCCATCTGTGAGTAGATGAAGAAAAGAATACATATATATATATATTTTGGATAAAGTTAAAATAATACACCGCAGTAGAATAGGCATCTGCAGCATAATTTCCAATTAAATTAAGCGTATGACTTGTACAAGGAATAAAAATGGCGGTCTCACTTGGAGTTTTAATTCTTGCTTGTAAACCATTATATTTTCCGGCCATATATGTTTGACCGCGACAATTTTTAATATCCAAAGACAAATTGTTTAAAGTTTTCAAAATAAGTTGTGCTAGATATTCTGAATTGTGATTTTCAATTTGTAAAAATCCAAAAAATCGTTCTCTCGCATCGCCCACTTTATCAATGTACCTTAATATAAAACTTAGTTGGTCAGTGTGGTTCACGTCTGGCGTAGAATCAACAATAATTGAATAATATAAAGAGTCCTGAATTTCTTGAATTAGGTGTTCTTTTACTTCAGTTCCCATTAAATTTATAAATTCATCGCATGTGGTATGTGATAAATAATTTACATTTCCTTTTCCTGGATGGCTGTACCTCTCCAAATGATTTTTAAGAAAATCATCAAATTGCGATAGGTACTCAATCAATGCATGTCATAAAATTTCCTTTTCTGTTCGAATCAATACCTTCTCGATGACCACGAAATGCTAAACCCAAAGTAGCTAATAGCTTTACTGTAGCTGCAACTCTTTTTAAAACTTCCCGGCAGTATTTTTGTTGTACTCCAATTTCACGAGCTATTTGAGTATCAATACGTCCAGTTACAGACAATCTTTTTTTCAAATTTTTCAGACAAATTTTTTAGACAATTTTTTTTTAAATCAACATTGATAAAACGAAATATACAACTAAAGCTAAAACACCTATACTATATCAATCATATTATATGGAAACCCTTTTCAAACGTTAATCCAAATGATGAATTTAGCATGTATTGTATAAAAAATACATGGATTTTAAGCAAGCAACAAAATGTTTTTTCTACTATACAAATTGGAAAACGAATACTAGGTCATTCAATAAGTCCGTAGGATGACACATAGATGGCGTTACTAGAATTTTTTCCATATGATTTTTATTTAGTACTAACCTTCAAACGATACGTGTATAAATTTGACAGCAATCTGACTATTTATTCGTGAGTTATAGCATTTTGTGTGAAGCAACTTTTGTTTTTGAAAAAAAATGGAAAAAAGTGAATTTCGAATTTTAATAAAGCATTGCTTTTTGATGAAAAAAAAATACAGTGGAAACCAAACAATGGCTTGATAAACATTATCCAAACTCTGCTACATCGAGACAAATGGTAGAGAAGTGGATGGCTGAATTTAAATGTGGTCGTACCAGCACAAAAGATGCAGAGCGCAGTGGACGCCCAAATGAGGCTGTTATTCCAGAAAACATAAAAAAAATCCACAAATTGGTTATGAACGATCGCAAATTGAAGGTGCACGAAATAGCTGACATTGTAAAGGTAGCAGATGGTAGTGTTTTTACCATTTTACATGAACATTTGGGTATGCGAAAGCTCTGTGCAAATTGGGTGCCGCGTGAGCTCACAGTCGACCAAAAACAACAACGAATCGATGCTTCGGAGGAGTCTTTGGCACTGTTAAACCGCAATAAAAGGGAATTCTATCGTAGATATGTGACAATGGATGAGACATGGCTTCACAATTACACACCAGAATCCAAAAGACAGTCAGCTGAGTGGACAGCAGTCGACGAACCGAATCCAAAGCGAGCAAAGACGCAACAGTCGGCCGGTAAGGTGATGGCGTCTGTATTTTGGGATACGAACGGAATAATATTCATCGACTATCTCCAAAAAGGAACCACCATCAACAGCGAGTATTACTGTGAACTTTTGGATCGATTGAAGGCTGAAATCGCAAAGAAACGGCCACATTTGCAAAAGAAAAAAGTGTTGTTTCACCAAGATAATGCACCGTGTCACAGATCGATGAAAACGATGGCAAAATTGAATGAATTGGGCTTTGAATTGCTTACCCACCCACCATATTCTCCAGATTTAGCCCCCAGCGACTTTTTCCTGTTTTCAGATCTCAAGAGAATGCTTGCTGGAAAGAAATTTAAGTCCAATGATGAAGTAATCGCTGAAACTGAGGCCTATTTTGACGAGAAAGAGAAATCGTACTATAAAAGTGGTATAAAAAAGTTGGAAAATCGCTATACTCGTTGTATCGCCCTCGAAGGACACTATGTTGAATAAAAAAATTCGAGTTTTGTCAAAATGTTGTTTTTTTCTTACTTATCCTACGGACTTATTGAACGACCTGATACATTAAAAAATTATAAAACTATCAAATTAGAATTATTAAAATAAATACATGAAAAAAAGTAATACAAATTGACAACCTAACACTTTTACATATAAAAAAAATCTTTAGGTTTAAAAACTTTGGTTGAATGAACGCAGTCGTCTGATATTTGAATATCTATAAAATATCATTACTATTTGTAGCGAGGGGCCCATAGGTGCATCTGGGGCCCGAGGCGGCCGCCTATTCTGCCTCTTCCGCCTCTATGGTGATCCGCCACTGGCCCTAATAAAAGCAAAACGATGCGACTTGATTAAACTAATAATCTTCCGCAATAACATCATTGATCGAGTATAGAAAACATTAGGAAAAAGTTAGGTGTATCAACCCCATTCCTCACCATATCTGATCTAACATTCAACTTACACATTAGAAACAAACACATTAGAAAAGAACTTTTCTTTTTATCTAAAAAGAAAACATATGGCGCCGTCTCATCAACTTACTTTTATGATATGTAACTACAAAATAATGACAGAAAACAGCAAATAATGTATACTTTTATTTCATGAAGTTTTTTTTTATTATTCAAAGTAAGTTTTGTTAAACATAAAAGATGGGTGAATTTATTTATTTTTTTTCTCGATTATGAAAACAAACAAAAATGTGTTTTGTTGAAGAGTGGTTTGTATAACACAAAAATATAGATATAAGACGCACAACTAATTAAATCCCAGTGCAGCCGCTTTGATTGCACGCGAGTGACGCGTGCTTTAAAACATTCTTTTTTTAAGGACAAACGAATTGGAGACTTTCTCTCTTTATGTATAATGTCTTAAGGCAGTTATCACATTAACTAAATAATACCATCGAATCAGGGGCGCACACAAGGAGGGGGGGGGGGGTCCGGACAAACCCCCAACAAATGAAATGCTTAGTCCGAATCAACAGCCCTGGGGGCGTACAATCCACAAAGGTTTAAAAAGTGTTCATCAACACCTCAACACGCATGTTGTTGTTGGACCTAGGTCTTAAAAGGTATCTATGTGTGTTGTTGTAATTCCTACACAGCAATTTTGATTAAAAAAAAATTCGTTGGGCCTCCCCGCCCTAAAACTTTTTCTGTGTACGCCCCTGCATCGGATGAATAATTATTGAGTGTGATATTACGAAGCTGCTATGTTTCCATCCATGTAAGAAAACTTGGCTACTGAAACTCTAATGATTATTAGTTGGCATCTATTATAAATATTATTCGGTTCATCTCATATTTCGAAATCGAAAACCTAAGCTAAAATAATTGAGAAACATAAATTTTTTCTTAAGCATCATCATCCATCACTCAAAATCTAATTGCTTTGCAACACCAACAAAAAAAGTGTTTGTAATTCTCACCACCCTCGTCAATATATAACCAAACCCTATCTAAAAATATAATTTAATTTAATAATAAAATTTCGTTTTTTTGTGTTTTTTTTAAAAAAACAAAAGCAAAACAATGAGAGAATATTAAAATAACCCAAGAGATAAGATAAAATCCTATTTAATTCCAAATTATCATAAACAAATTACATATATCGTTTCATGTAAAACAACAATCCCAAATATAAAAAATACTGGATGTAATCCTCCCATCCATTCCTCGATGACAAAAAAATTATAACGGCACACCGAAAAATAAAAATGGTAAACTCACACTTTTTTTTGTTTTTTTTTTTAATAAAAACCACGTGTCGGATGTATCATATCATCAACATAATAATACAAGTTATATCATGTTATTATTTTTAACTTAAAGTTAGAAGTTTTGCGTTTCTCAATAGAAAAACATTTTGATATGTTTTGATTTTGAACGATTTACTTCTATTTTGTTTATGGAGATGGAACACATTGAAATCAATTCAATTTAGGGTGGCACGGAGGTCTGTATTATTAGAATTTTGAAATTAATTCAGATCCTTCGTTTTCAAGTGAACCACGGATCATATACCAAAATTTCATCAAGATCCCATGCGTTTGCGTCACATCACCCACCCACCCACAGACATACACTTTTTAGCGGTTTGGATTGACCATAAATAAAGATAAAATTAAAGTTGGAGTGTGTTTTTCAATTGTATGTATAGTGAAGTGAAAATAGGTTGTAGGGGGAAGGAAGGTATCGCGTACAACTGAATTTACTTTAAGCTTCAATAACTTTAAGTTCTGTTATATGATTTTACCATGCTTCTGAAGGTTTTTAGGCCAAATCAGTCAAAATGGGGAAGAGGGGAGGGGACACTAACTGAAAATGTTTTTTGCAACTTTACATAATTTTAAGTCCTACCTTTCGACTTTGATGCAACTTTTCTGAGGTTAAACTATGGTAAAATGTGTTGTACCATTATTTATGGGTGTGGTTGTTTAATGTGTTGCATATGAGGTGTTTGATGTGTTGCTGTGAGGGTGCTATGGGTGTTATAGTTCATATAGTATTGTTCAAAAATCATAATGTTTTTCAGTTGTTAGTTTTTTTTTTTATAAAAACATATTTTAATATTTGGCTTAACACCTTTTTGTAATCATACTGATTTCATTTGGTATAATAAATAATTGAGGAAATCTTTCGGTTTTTCATCAATATGCCGTTTAGCAAATCCATTTTATAATTTGATTCTATTAAAATTACATATCAATTTCCAAACACTTTTTTAACCAAATATTAAAGTTCTAGTCTCAAACCAAAACATTAACCAACAAAACTACAAGTTTTTCTTGCCTATAGTTCTAATGCAAGCATAAGTTGTTGTGTATGTTTTAGCGTAGCTTAATTTTATTGGTTTTTTATACAGACGTAATTAAAAGGATTGCTTTTATACACTACCACAAAGTAATAAATTTAGCCACAAATTCACTTCCGACTAATATAGGAACAGTTGAATGTTATCTTTTTACGACAACGCATTTTTCGTACTACCTAGTTTGTAATACAATTCGTAATAGAAATCGTTATTTTGTAACTGAAAAAAACTATTCTGCTATTCTTTTTGGAAAGAAATTTGCTTTTGATATACGTACGTGACTATTACCTGCGTGACTATTGTCTGTTGGTCTGCTGTTTACAAACTGAGAACTGCACGAAACAATGCCTTTCAAAATAACATAAATACAACAATAATCGACAATGAGTTAAATAAAATAAATCGACAAATCTAAGATAAATAAATTTTCAGTATTTCCTATCTAGACTCCACATGATTAGTAAAATCATGATCATTACCAGGTGTAAATTCGAGTGTAATATGTATCAAATAAAAAAAATTAATCAAAATAATTCCACAAATTTTCGAAACAATACCTCGCCAGTTGCCACAGTATATCAAGTCTATTAACCCGCTATTACTTCCCATAATTGTAATGTTAAGTTAAGTTTATCAAAGAACAATTTTATCACAATATTTAGAAATCAATTGAATAGAAAATTACATTAAATTAACGATATCGTAAACAATATAAAATTGTTTGTCATTTAATCAAACCGAAACATCAACTTACAACAATCGCACGCGACCAGTCACGCGTTCGAACAAATAAATTTTCAAAATACTATAACCTCAACGATATTTATCTAAAACTGTTTAAATTTTTGTCTAAATCATTAGAAATCGTGTTAACATAATAAAATAAATAAATAGGATTGTAATTACAATATTTGACAACAATAACACCAACAAGCGTACATTTCACAAAAGGGGTTGATAAGATAATATTTTATGGTGGTTTGATTTATTGAAATTGTTGGAGGTTTGGTTTCTGTTTTTAAAATTTTAAAATTTTGATTTAGATCAAAGATTACTTTAAAAACAGAGAGGGGAATTAGAACGTTTTATATGATGTTATGACTTCATGCACCAATGCACAGGGTGTATTAAACATAACAAAAAACAAACATTTTTAATTATATTATTTTCTATCAAATTTCTTATCATCATCATATTTCTCCATAATCCCTCTAATAATCTTTAATTCATTCAACAATATTTGAATATCAGTTTTATGTATATTCACAGTATGAACCACATTTTTCTCAATTCCGTTAACCAACTCATTTTTAACGTAGAAATTAAATTGACCACAATCAATACATTCATCAGGAATTTTCCACGTTATTTTCTCCAACTCGTTAACTTTTAGAATATTTTTCATTAAATAATTTTGAATATCAGAAAACGTATCGGAAAGAACACGACAAATTGCTGTTGAATGTTCTTTTGGTAAACCTAATTGCTGCAGTTCCGCGCTCAAAACTGCATTATCTGTGTTATGACGTGAAGCACTGGTTAGAATAAATCTTAAACATGCAATCGCTGATTTCGATGATTCTTTTGAATTTGATGTTGTACTGAACATTTCTTTTATTTTTTCTTCCTGAAAATAAAAAAATTAAAATATCAAAATAAATAGCATGAATTTTATTTTGATTGAATTTACATACATTCATTTCTTCTCCTAATATACTTTTAGCGACACTTTGTGTTAGTATCCGTAACTTCACAGAGCTTAAAATTGATAAATTCGAATGTATCTCGGCTAAAACCCAGTCTGGACAATCACCATCTCCACAGAATCGAAATTTCTAAAATTGAAATGCAAGACAAGTAATACAGATAAATACTAATAAATTACATATATATTTTCAAGTTAGACAAAATAAAAGAATAAAATTTATAAGTTGTCGTAATTAAATAAACTAAGTCATTAAATAAAAAATGTACTATGGTTAAAAACAAAAATTGCATCGGCCGGGAATCGAACCCGGGCCGCCCGCGTGGCAGGCGAGCATTCTACCACTGAACCACCGATGCTACAAATTTTACAGTTTACGGTTATAAGTTTATCTACAATACTATTTATTATTTACATTGTTATATAAAAAAATAACTATCAAAAACTGCAATTTAAATACGTATGGTTTCAGAAAGAACCACTCTGCAGTAGAGTGTGTGGAAAAGTTTGTATGGGGAGTGAGAAAGGATAACAGAAAGATTGTAGCGGTATTTTTGGATGTTAAGAGGGCGTATGACTATTAGGGTTTCTCATTTCCCGTAGAAATTCAAATCCCGGGAAGCCGGGACAAAAAATGTTAAATTCCCGGGATCCCGGGAAATCCCGGGAAAGCTAAAAGGCTAGATTTTTCTAATTGGATGGTAGAAAAATGTGTAAAATTAAAACAACACAAAAAATACGCTATTGATTTTTAAATTTCCATTATTTTTAATGAGAAAAACTTCAAAAATTAAATAAAAAAGGAATATATAAAAACAAAACAAAAATAAATTCATAATACTAATTTTACCAATGGCGCGGCGCCATAACTCGATTTTGTCCGAATTTTCGTGACGAAACGTCCTGCCACAGAAAAAGGTCTTTCCGATTCAATTGATGTCGGTGTGATAGTCATTAGGGCATTGTGTAATCTAAATTATTTGTACTCTGCTTAGTTGCTTCAAAAATTACCAATTCTTTTGTGATGTTTTTAACGTCATATGATACATGTTCTGTGATACAAATAAATCAAAATCACAATAACAACGGTACTTCTCAGCACCTTAAGACAAAAAACATTGGATCCTCCGTCCGTATTTTAGAATTGAACATTGAAAGCATTAGCAAGTCAAAAACTGAACACTTAGAAAGAGTATTAAAGTTATTATTTCGATATCAACGTTATAATTCCTCTAGAGGAAAAATTGTTGGTTATAAACTAATTAGTGCTATTTACGATCCATCAAACGTATGGATCTGGCACGTATATTAAGTCAGAAATCATGAACTGCACCCATTTACTTACACCAGACGGACAACGATATACATCTTATTATTGTTGATATACAGCGTGGCCAGCTGATACTCTACCATTGTTTCACCACCCAGCAATATAGGTTTGTGACTTTAATAGCCATCACAATCAGTGGTCCTACTCAAATAACAATCCCAATGTTATACAACTAACTGACAGGACCAATCGACAACATGTTCCTGATATATAATACGAAAGACATGAAAACCTAATTAGATCTGCTAGATGGCCAAGTTATTACATGCCCGACCTCTGTGTTTCCACAAAAAACGAACAACGTAACCCTATTCCAATATCTAGGGCTGTTTTACAAGGTTTTCCACGCTCTCAACATGGTCCAGTAATTTTTGAGGTAGGTTTCCAAATCCTACACGTAAACTCTACTCCTCAACCTGGATGCAATTTTAACAAAACTGATTGGACTAAATATGGGTCGAAGTTGGATGCAGTGATTCACTGGATCCAACTCATTCCGAAAAATTACGATAGGTTCGTAGGAGCCATCATTTCAACTGCAAAGAAATGCATCGCAAGAGACTTCCGGTGAAGAATACATTCCTGGTTGGAGTAGAGAGAACGACATATTTATTATTTGGGGAGCACCTTAGGAGTGGTGAGGCAGACGTGGTTGATGACTTAATATACTCACTGGACACCGCGAGGTAACAAAAGTGGATTAACGCAGTTGAAAACATTGATTTTTCCCATTCTGGTAGGGCAGCTTGGAGTCTTCTTCGGAAGCTGGATGGCTCAAACTCAGTTACTCGTGCTAACAATGAAATAAATTCAGACGACATTGCAAATCACATTGTAAACATGTCTCGTTCCTCTATTAATCACCTTCATAAGAGAACCATTAAACATAAATTAAGAGAAATGAAGCGCAAGTTTTAGGTAGATTTCTCAGAAAAATCTACCTATTTTAAGTTTTATTGGTTTTAATTTGTTGTATTTATGTGTGTCCAAAAAAACCATACAAAAAAACCATGACACCATATGTGTCAAAAAAACATTTTCCTAATTTTGAACGAAATTAATTACTACAGAGGGAAAAGAATTAAAAACTACTCGATTTTCGAGTGAGAATTTTTTTTAATATCTTTGGAAAAAGTAAAAAAAAATGTTAATAAAAATTAGCGGGATACCCGGGATCCCGGTATGAAATCCCGGGAAAACGGGATGCGAATTTGCCCTCGGGATCCCGGGAAAACGGGATCCCGTTTGAGAAACCCTAATGACTATGTGGTTCCGAGGAAGTTAAGCCAAGTTCTTACAGACTTGGGGTTTCCGAAGAAATCGGTTGAATGGATATATGCGTTTATTAGTGAAAGGAGAATAGTTATGAATGGGTAAACTTTTAGATTGAGTGAGGAGGTGAATTTAGGACTGCCGCAAGGTAGTAAAATTTCACCGACTCTCTTTAATCTTTATACGCGGGAGATACACCAGATCAGCGATAGCGAACTAATCATCCTGCAGTTTGCAGATGATATCGTTATCGCTGCGAAAGGTAGATCTCCTGACGAAGTGATTCAGCGAGCACAACATGGTGTAAACCAGGTTGTGCTGAAGCTTAAGAGCTTAAACCTTAGAGTAAATGTGAGCAAATGTAATTGTATGAAATTTCGAATGGGACCACAGACAGTGTTAGATATTAGAGTGGAGAGTGATAGAATTGAACAAGTGAATGTAGCTAAGTATTTGGGTATTTGGATCGATCGGCACATGAACTTTAGGAAACACAAGGAGTTCCTGGCCGATGAGTGTAAGAAGAGACTGAATGTGATAAAAAGAGTGAGCAAATCGAAATGGGGAGCTCACCTTGGTGTGACGGACATGTTACGAAAGGCTTTAGTTTCCACAAAAGTTGCGTATGGTATAGGAGTGTATGGTGATGGTTCTGTAGTTGGTTTTCGTAAGTTGATAAAAGTCGAGAATGAATGTGTGAGAGTGGTATTTTTTTTTTTTTTTTTTTTTTTAACGGCGTTCATGCTCTATGTAGGAGCGTTGTCAGGCTAATCAGCTTCGAATACTCACCACGGTCATTCGCAACAGCGACATAATTACCATGGCAGCCGATTTTTTTAAGGTCGTTTATTACGTCAGTCTCCCATTGTAGTCGTGGTCTACCTCGCGGTCGCCCACTCCCTGGGGTACTAACGTACATTTTTCTAATCATTCCAGACTGTGAATCGGCTCGTAGAACATGCCCAAACCAAGCAATCCTATTAGAACGGATACAACTATTATATCAGGACCCTCAAGAAGGTCTCTGATCTCAAAGTTATATCGGGTTCTATACTCTCCATCGTCTGTCTTAAGTGGACCAAAAATGTAGCGTAGGATCTTATGCTCAAATACAGATAAATGCGATTCGTCATTTTGTGTAAGGGTCCACGTTTGTGACCCATACATCACAACCGGTCTAATCAATGTCTTGTATAACTTGAGCTTGGTGTTAGTTGATACATACGGAGATCCAAGGAGAGGTTTGATTGAGTAGAAAGTTCGATTACCTGCAGCGATTCGAGCTTTTATATCTGTAAGTATGCTGTTGTTTGAGTCAAGCATTGATCCCAAATATTTAAAAGATTCAACTCCCTCAATTCGTTCATCGCCGCACATCAAATCTTTCTTCTCAGACTCTCTTGAAACAGAGTGGTATTGGGGGCGATAAATTCGACTCCAATCCATTGTCTTTATTCGGAAGTTGGTGATTCACCTCTTGATTATAAGAGAGAGAGTGGATCACAGTACGTGAGATAGTGAGAATGAAGACGAACCAAAATCAACTAATTGAGGAAATGTTGACAAGGTTACAGAGTCAACCCCCTTTTAAGAAAACCTATAAGGCCTCCATTTTGAGCGAAAACTTTAACGAGTTTTCTTCAATTGGAAACATTGGCCGGGGGTGAAGCCTGCTAACCTTGTAGTGTGTTTGGAATTTGGGTAACTTAGTAAGAATGAAATGAATGAAACCATAGTTAAAAGACTGTGGTTGAGTGTGAAAATGACGTATGATGCATATTTCGCTGTTTATACAGATGCTAGTGTAAATGAATATGGATGTGGAATAGGAGTGTTTGGGCCTATGATTGACTATGAGAGTTCTGTGAAACTGGAAAACAGCATCTGTATAATGAATGCTGAGTTGATTGGAATGTACGAAGGTATCAAGTTGGGAATAAATGAGAGGAAAAGGAGGATAGTAATATTCTCCGATTCCAAGAGTGGAATGATCTTGCTACAAAATGGAGGTGGTAGCCAAGGCAATGTGTATGTGGACATGAAATATGGGCTAGTAAAAGCAAATCAGTGTGAGGTGTCCATTCAATGGATACCATCGCATTGTCTGATCGCTGGGAATGAAAGAGCCGATACGTTAGCGAAAAGGGGAAGCATGAATGAGCAAACCATTGTGTATGAAAGGAAGGAAGCAAGGGATGTACTTAGGATGTTTCAGCAAATGATCTGGCATAAATGGGAGTGTGAATATGAAAATAAAAGTCAAGTGAAAGACCAAAAGTACAGAGAACTAGTGAGTATTCCTTTGAGAAAACCTTATTATAAGGGCCTCAAGGGAAGTACTAGAATGATAAGAACGATTGAAAGGATACGAATGAACCATGGCAATTGGAAGGAATGCTTGTTCAAACGTCGTCTGAATGGAAATAATTTGTGTGAAAGATGTTGTTTATTTGATTCTGGTGTGCCCTAAGTACGACCAGATCAGATCGCAATTCAATACCCTCTTGAGTGGAAGACGATTGAATGAAATCTTAAAATTAGATAGAATGGGAATTAAAGATGTGTATGAGTTTATCAGAATGAGTGGAATAGAAGTGTGAGAGTGGTGTGAATGAGTCGATCTAAGAATGAGAATTTGTGTGAACGGACAGGTTTTATTTATGTTGAAAAGAAATTTTTTAACATTTTACTATTCTTCTTTCTTTTTGGTATATCCTTATTTGATTCATATTAATTTTAATTTTTACGTATTTTTATTTTTGGAGATTCACATTTTATGTATTTTTTCTATTTTTTTATTTTTTAAAATTTGTTATTAATTAATTTGTAAATTTGCAATTGATGGGCGATATGGTTCCAATGAAGGAGCTAAGCCATAAATAAAAAAAAAAAAAAAAGATAAATTTTTAAAATATTTTTAAAATAACCCATATGAATAATTTAAATTTAAAATAATTTGAATGAAGAAGCATGAATGCGATTAGAAAGTGTAAATTTTTTAATTTTTTTAATCGAATATTTATCTCCATTCTGCACTTCAATATTTGAGAAGAAATAAATAAAAGAAATATCTTACTCATGGCGAACATATAATTTTGTGTGCAAACTCTCCATAGATTAGTAGTTATCTTCGAAGAAATGCACTGAATAGGTGATATGAGTTTGTAAGTATGGAGAGAATGAAACAAGTTAAAGATAACTTTGAGATCAGAGACCTTCTTGAGGGCCCTGATATAATAGGTTGTATCCGTTCTAATAGGATTGCTTGGTTTGGCATGTTCTACGAGCCGATTCACAGTCTGGAATGATAAGAAAAATGTACGTTAGTACCCCAGGGAGTGGGCGATCGCGAGGTAGACCACGACTACAATGGGAGACTGACGTAATAAACGACCTTAAAAAAATCGGCTGCCATGATAATTATGTCGCTGTTGCGAATGACCGTGGTGAATATTCAAAGCTGATTAGCCTGGCAACGCTCCTACATGGAGCATGAACGCCGTTTAAAAAAAAAAATAATTCGTATAGAACGCTTTTGAACAGAGTCCAAAAGAGCTAGGATGGAAGCAGTAGCTGTACCTCAAAGTTGACAAACAATACTTCCTACAGCCACGAATATAGAACTTATAAATGCGGAGTAATTGATACGGAGTCATATATTTATTACATCTATTAAGTAGTACGAGTTTTCTTTATATACGCTCTTTGACATCGCCATTATATGATCTTTTCAGAGTTAGCCGTTCGAAATCGGAAACAATAATGTACTGTTAGGAATGACCAATGTTCGACTTGTAATAAAAAAACAATATTTATCTTTGGTTGAAGAATACATTTAAAAAAAAACTAAAATTAATTGTAGTTGGAGGGAGAGAAAGGAGGAAGAGAAAAGGAAGGAGAGAAAAAAAACAAATATTAAAAATGAAATTACACAAAAAAAATTACACAGTATATACTGTGAAATATAATATAAGATGAGATTTGTCTTTGTAATTTGCCCATTGTATCGAAGTTTCTCTAGAAAATATAATATTAGCATTTATAAACTAGGACAAACCGTTTAAAATTGAGTTAACGTACAAAATACGAAAAAATAAACCGGATGGAAAAAATTTAATGTCCACTCCTAAACATAATTGAGAGAATGTTGAGTAGTCAAGCGGTTAGGTAGCTGGACTCTTCACCAGAGGTTCCGGGCTCGATGCCTACTCAGGCCAAGTATCGATTACTGCTATTAAACGTAACTCCGAAACATATACTCTAGTTTCCCAATCAATCAAAAGTCGGTCACCAATTTTGTTGATAAAGTTGCACGGCACTCGGGTACAGCAACATATGCATCAACACTTGAAGAAAAATGAAAAACGGACATTTGGCAAATCTCAACCGATTTATAGGCAGCAGGCCCTCACTCCTTTCGTTTGATGATTACCACATATTTTATACTTCGTGAGACGCCTGTCCTTGAGGAATCTGAAAACTTTTTTATCTACCATTTTTCTCGATTCGGCTGCTTTTGCGTTCGGCAAACTCGGAAAAATGCCGATTGCCCGAGGCCTCGTAAATTTACTACCACATTTTTGTTTTTTATTAATGGGGGATGGAAATTTGTTTTAGAAAACGAGGGTAACCTTGTCCGACAAAAATTTGTCTCTTGTCGAGTCCGACAATTGACATTTTGGCATTCTTGGGTTGTCGCCTGTCGGACCCGTCAGCAGCAGAAATATATTTGTCGAACAAGGATACCCTCGTTTTCTAAAACAAATTTCCACCCCCATTAATAAAAAACAAAATTGTGGTTGTAAATTTTCAATAACCCGGGCAATCGGCATTTTTTCGGAGTTTGCCGAACGAACAAGCGGCTGAATCGAGGAAAATAGCAGTTAAAAAAGTTGTAGAACTCGTCAAAGACAGACGTTTCACAAAGTATAAAATATGTTGTCATCATTAAATGAAAGGGGCAAGGGCTTGGTCTATTAGATTTAACGCATTGAGATCAAATCAAAACTAAAAAAAATAAATATAAGGTTCAAACATGTTGAAATGAATAAAATTATAATCCCAACTACTAAAAAACAGAAGGAAGAGAATTTAGAGCGAAAAACAATAGGAGTCTGGACATAAAGATGCAGCTATCAGGAAGAAACGATGAAAAATGAAACAGTTAACCTTTACTTGAAAAGGTTCAAAAAACACTAGTTTACAAGAAAAATCTCCCTAAATAAAACCTAAATTCTCTTGTGGATTTTGAGCTGCTGAACACGAATACCATATTCATTTTTTTAGGTTAGCTCTTGTTTTTGAGATATTCGCGAAAAACCAATTTTTTCGGTGAACAAAAAGATTATTCCGGTTTTTTAATCGCATATTTTACAAAACAAACAAATTTAATATATTAATGAAAAAAGTGCATAGTAAAGATGCTATCAAACATTTTGAGCTTTCTCAAAATTTGAACATTTGAGAAAAAATCCATCCAGGATTCTGGAATTTATACGCGAAAAAAGTTGAAAATCAAAAATTTGTTTTTTAAAATTTTCCATATTCAACGCCATAAATTTTGAACAAACAATGATTGTAAATTTTTTTAATTTCTTGGTGCCTACAGCTAATTCAATTCCTTTCTTTAATTTAAAAATCACGAATTCTGGTGCAGGTTAAGAGTTAAAATTGGGAGTTATGGTCAAAACCTGGTCGTTACACAACGTTAAAACGTTAAATGAACATTTTCTCTATTGTACCATCTTGTATGTGTTAAGTTGCAGTTGACATAACTATTTTTCGGCATCCACGGTTTATTTTCATTCACTTTTATGCGAAAGTAATAAAGGTATGCAATTCTTATATATGGAGTGATTTTTTTAGCAGGATGTTTTATGCAAATTCCATAAACAAAACAAAATGAATTTTATGCATTTTTTTATGTATTGCGGTTTTATGTATTTTTCTTTTCTTTTTGTGCCAAATCGTAAATAATATTTTACAAGTTCAGTCGTTCTCAAAAATCAGTTAAAAATTCTTTTAAAATAGTAAAGTGTAAAGTTGAATTTATTTAAATGACTTCTCAAGTAGTTTCAAGTGAAAAATAGTCCTATTTTTCACTTGAAACTACTTGAGAAGTCATTTAAATAAATTCAACTTTACACTTTACTATTTTAAAAGAATTCTTAACTGATTTTTGAGAACGACTGAACTTGTAAAATATTATTTACGATTTGGCACAAAAAGAAAAGAAAAATACATAAAACCGCGGTGGAAATAAGGAAAACTTAAAATGGCTCGCAGTTTTTATTGGAAAATCTGTATAACAACTTAAATATAAATCAATTATGTTGCAGAATTTAAATTATTCTTAGTAAAAAATTTTTTTTCTAAATTTTAGTTTTACCTTTTTTGGAAAAACCTGAATATGGTGGACTTATCTGTTGAGCTGCTATACTACGGCGTCCACTTATTCGTCTCGATATTTATGATGGGAAGAAAGTCTTTACAACTGGATAAACCATGTTAAACCCGTAGACTAAGGCCTATTGGGCAGACTTTCTTCCGTTAGAGGTTTTAAATTAAAACTAACACTTTAACTTTAAACTTTCGGATAAGTTTATTGATTGATTCTTCGTTACAATTTTCATTTAATTTATAGTGGAATTGATAGAGGGTTTCCCCGCTATAATCCCCTCTTAAGATTACATTTATTTACATTTATTTTCATAATTAAATCGATTAACCAATTATCAATCGATTTATTATGTGAAGTTAATATCGGTCAATATTATATTAAATAAATATAATTGCCTCGTTCAGCAGTAATTTCGACAAATTTTATTTAAATTTTATTCAAGTTTATTTTTGTGATGTCATCAACTTTAATATTATTTTAAGTTAATTGGGTTTCCTTATAACATGTATATCGTGGGAATTAATGGAAATTAGATCTAGGCTTTTAAGTTGTTGATGTCTTATTTAATTGTTTAGAATAGTTTGGTTGGGAGAATAACATATGTAATGTATGTCAATTGGATTAGTCATACATATGTTACATGAATAACTTGGTACAACCTGCACCAAACTTCGTGTTTTTTAACTTAAAAGAAAGGGAATTGAATTTACCATGGGCTCCAAGAAATTAAAAAAATTTACAACCATTGTTTATTCAAAATTTATGGCGTTGAATATGGAAAAATTTTGAATATTTAAAATAGAATATGTATAACTTTCAGAGTCCTTGATGGATTTTTATAAAAAAAGCTCAAAATGTTTGTTAGCATCTTTACTATGCACTTGTTTCATTAATACATTGAATTTGTTTGTTTCGTAAAATATGCTATCCAAAAACCGAAATAACATTTTTTTTCACCGAAAAAATTGGTTTATCGCGAATATCTCAAAAAAAACAAGAGCTAAACTAAAAAAATTAATATGATATTCGTGTTCAGCATGTCAAAATCCACATGAAAAGTTGGGTTTTAGTCAGGGAGACAAAAAAAGATCAAAATTTGTAAACTTGTAATCTGACTAAACAACCCATAAGAGTAAAACACCGTAGAGTGGACAAAACTGAGCGGGTTTAGGTACAAAGCGGCGCCAGCGAATAGCCTTCAGTAACGGTTAGTGTTTTCAATCACCAATTATGCTAACACCACCTTACGCCGAGGTACAGTAAAACCTCACAATTCAAAACAATGATTCACTAAAAGGAATAACAAAACTAATAATTTTGCTTCCATAGTAGCAAAAATGGTAAAGCGAACTTAAAGAGAAAATGAGAACACAAATAAAAATATTGAAAAATACGTTTAGTAAAATAAATGAAACAGAATGAATTATCATAATGTAATATAATGAATTTCATTAATTAGAACAGAATTAACTGTATGAAATAAGTACATAATGGAATCGAAAGTTTAAGAAAGTGGGATACCTGCATATATTAGATATATTGTTGAATGAAGTCAGATATTCAAAATGTTATTCAGATTGATAAATTGTAACAAAAAGTAATGCAAACCCGAGGATAATTGTAAGAAATTTAAATCTTTAAGTGAGGAGTAATTTTTTTATAAAAGCCAAGTAAAAATCTAGTTAAGAATTTATTGGCAGTTTTTTTTTATTTCCTTTAATATTTTCCTAGTTTTTAAGAAGCAAACACACAAATCCGAATTTCAAATCTTACACTTAAGAGCAGTCCCTGCATGAAAATTTCAGCTTCGCAACTGGTGCCTATTTTGACTGTTGTTGAGAAATAACCTTATGGGGAAAATCATTTAATCAATACATATATTAATAAATTAAATTAAATATAAAGATGATTTGATTCGAGAAATTGAATTCGATTTAACAAAGTGTTTTGATCCAAGCGTATCGTATTTCAAAATTTTTACAGTACAGTACAGCAGCAGGAAAAAATATGTAAATGAACGCAAGAGCCGTGGTAATTTGCTAGATTCCGTTCTGAAAATGGGAGTGAAAGGGAATTGTTCATTATGTGCTGCTACCAACAAACCATCAATCCAATCTTCTACTGGCACCAATTAACCATATAAGCGCAAGCAAATAGCAAACAATCCTTCAGAGTTGGTCATTAGAAAGAATGTTGTCTTCAATTATAACAATGCCAGACCAAACACATTTTTGAAGGCCCGTCGAAGTTTGGATGCATCCGCCATATAGCCCGGCACCATCTGACTACCATCTATTCCTGTATCTGCAAAACTCCTGTGATGCAAAAAAATTTGCTGACAGAAGAGCCACCGATTACTGATAAACCACACCATCTACACCAATTGATAAACCACACCATCTACACCAATTGAAGCATGAAACTATACAAAACGGCAAAATGGCATATTTGATTAAAACGAATTTTGAATAAAGAAAAATTTCATTTGAAAATTGAACAAAAACCGGCGGAAACTTTTTATATAACCTAATATATAAATTAAGAAAATTCTCGTTTTTAAGCTAGCTTTCAAATTGATTTAGATTCAAGAATTCCTAATCCTTTTTAAAAAATAAATTTTAGGTAAATCTCCAACAATAATATTCTCTACATTTAATTTCATCATGGTTGACTGAGTAAATTAAATCTTAATAATTTTTATTCTTTGTGGTTGGGTTCTTTTTTATTTCACCACAAACATGGTATGAACATTCTGATCAGTCTGAAAATTTAATAAAATTCACATTCTGCTAATTTGATTTTGTTTTACGCTTCGGAGAACCCTGGGCGATTTGAAATTTCCCGAACACATGTTTATGTTAAGTGCTTTAAGTGCTACCATAAAAGTTAATCATTAACTTGAACATTTCAATTTAAAAAAAAAACACAGTAAAATCAATTCACAAACAGGACATAATGCTACAGCATAAAAAATGAAAGCACGAATCGTCCATCCACTTTGTTAGTCATAAATTTCCATCCTTTATTACAATCCTACTAACATTATAATTTTATCACTTATTTTTTACGAACAGATTTAAGTATTTTATTCTTTGACTTTGGTGATTGTACATATAAAGAAAACGTCCGTATAGAAAACAACCCTTTTCCTTGTAAAATTTATTGAATTATTCCATGTTAAAATTAAAAAAATAAAAAGTCATACTAATATCCCGCGTTTAAATGATTCTACCCCTGCCCTTCGTGCATCAAGTAATTTAACTATATAAATATTATATGAATCAAGTTTTGCTTAGATAATTTTTATGATTAATAATCGCAAATATCCTTTTTTGATTATAAAATAAATAAGATCCCATTTACTAATTTCTTATGATATTTAACCTTTTTTTATTGTATTTTATTTATTATTTATCTTTTTCGTCCATTTGATGGAAACATAAATAGAATGAAATAATTCCTACGCTGATTTTTTGATATCTTTTTATTCAGTTGTTGTTGTTTTCATGTCGTACATATCACACTTGAATTATTATTGGGATATTCGAACAAAACTTATATAGATGAAATATATTGTCGTAACTTTTATGATTTAATAATATTGTGACAAAAAAATTAATTATGCAGAAAAGAGTTAAAATAAAATTAACTGTTGAATAGATTTTATTGTGTAATCAAAATTATTGTTATTAACTTGAATTTTTGTTACTTTAAATTTGAACTATGTTTAAACGTGTTTTGCTATTCTTTACAATTGTGATCTATCTACGGCTCACCAATTCAAGGGAAAGCTAAAGAATTAATTAATTTAATAATAAACCTTTAAGTGTTACGCATCATACCACAATAATATGGTGGACACATGAAGCAAACAAGAAAATAATGACATATACTTTATAGACGACGACTTAGTGACGAATATAAAAACTGAATTATAAAAATACCGAACAACAGTCTCCAATTTATCCATCACAAAAATACTCATCTAATATACATATTTAAAAAAAATTGACGAAAATTGGAAATTGCAAAGATTGAGAGCTGCCAAATTTTTTTCGGTTTACTGGCGAAACGCCATTAACTAATACAAAAGACATTTGAGGAAGATTAGATTCGTGTATGAGTTTAGAATGGTGGCAAATCTTCACGATAATGAAGCTTCACGGAATGAGTGGAGTAAATCATCCGAATGAAGAATTGCCATCATCCTATGCGAATGCAAGATGCTATTTTTATTTTATCCACGATTGTAAAATATTTCGAATAATTTCCAGTTAGCCTGCTAAAGTTTTTATCAACATGAAATACATCATAGATATCATAGAAAAACAAAACAATAGGCATTATACAAAAAACAAAATCAATACTTAAATTTTTTTGGTATACAGTAATCCCTCCGACTGCGCGGTAGTTCCGTTCCGCGCAATGTGAACCCTATTTTGTATGAAAATGGGGGGTTATGTTCCAAATTTTGAAAAAAATTGAAAAAAAATATAATTTAAAGTTATAATTAAACAAAAATGAATATATACAGCCTGAAAAACATGCATTACTTCAACAACTCTTAAAAAAGAAAACACTTCATAAGTTAACAGATAAATTAACATAAATAACATTTCAAAAAATAACTTAAATTTACAAAAATTATATCAATAATCTGAATTTGCTTAGAATATTCTACTTTTACTGGCTTGAAATTGAATTTGATCTATATTGAACGTTCCAGCCACACAGTTAAAAATAAACTGAATATGTAATGCAAATTGCCACATATATGGGTCATTCTTTTACAAACCGAACATCTTTCTGAGCGACACATTTTTGATTTGGCTGAAATTTTAGGGCTTTTATGAAAAATTTCCAAATTCCCATTTTCCAAGAAAAGAAAGATATACGTGCTCGAGAATTTTTTTGGGTTGGAAAATGGAGCGGTTCTAAATTTCGAGGATTTCGTGATTTTTGGCTTGAAGACTTATTTTCAAAGATTCATAACTTCGGTTCTGGTAATGATAGACATTTTTGTCTGTTTTATTTTAAAGCTAAAAGATGAACCCTAAAAAAAATTGTTATCTACAAAAATTATTAACAAATTCCTATGTGTAAACAGTTTAGCAATAAGTCAGACACTTTCTCTCTGACACCTGCAATTTTGCTCTCTCGTGTACGAGTAGCATTAGAAATAAATCAGTTTATCGAGCGCGGAAAGATAAAAATTCCATAAATTTTTGTTGTCCCGCGCTGGATAAATTAATATATTTCTAACAATAAAACTTATTTCTCCCTTAGTTAAAAATACGTTTCTCTTGAAAATTGAACGTAGAATACGTAGGGCAATCACTAAAAATCGATTTTAACATTTTATTTGTTTATAACAATAGGAATTTGCTAAAAATTTTTATTTTGTTTATAACATATTTTTTAATTAAAATTCCATCTCTTAACTTTAAAATAAAATAAAACAAAAGCTACTATCATTAATAGAACCGAAGTGAAAAATAAGTCGTCAAACCAAAAATCACGAAATTTAGATCGCCTCTATTTTCCAAAAAAAAAAATCCTCGAACACGTATTTTTTTGATATCATGCCAGCAAAAAATTTTTAAGCCAAATCACAAATCCGTCGGTCAGATTTTGTTCAAATCTGTTCGATTTGTAAAAGAATGATGTGGGAAATTTAATTTTTTTTTTCATTTTAATTTTACGAAATTCACCTACATATTCTAAAAAAAAATTTTAAACGTCGCGCAGTGTGAAATTTTAATCGCGCAGTGCGAAAATTAGTATTGAAAACTCATCTCGCGCAGTGGAAATCGCGCAGTTAAAACCCGCGCAGTCGGAGGGATTACTGTATATTTATATTAGTAATATACTAAAATATAGTAAAGGTTAGAATGAGAACAATCTATATATATAAAATTTTCGTGTCACAGTGTTTGTCCGCAAACTCCTCCGAAACGGCTTGACCGATTTTCATGAAATTTTATGTGTATATTCGGTAGGTCTGGGAATAGGTCGTAAACTATTTTTTACACCTTTAAGTGAGCAACCCCCACCCCCACCCCTCAATTTTTTTTTATTTTTCAGACAAAATTTTTTATTTTTATTTTTTTATGATTTGGCATTAAAAGTTACATATAACCCTTAATTTCCACCCTTCTACCGCTGACTCTTATTTTTTAATTACGATATTAGTACTGGAATACTCTTCAACTCTCAGTGGTCGATAACTGATCAATCTATCTATCTATCTATCTTTCTATCTTCTATCTATCAATCTATAAATAAAAATATTCAAATAAAAAAATGTAAATGCTCGTTGATTCAAAATAGGTAACCTCAGAATGTACTGAATGATCTCTGAATGATTCTCTTGAAATTATGGGTAGCGAAATCCGAAATTCGACGTCCACGCCGTGCTGCCTGGGTAATGCTGACAGAATTAGGTTGGTGTATTGGAGACAAGCAGAGTAAAAACTGCTTAGTCAATGACGCTACATCACGGCGAATTGGCGCTCTACAACCAATGCGACTCAAGCGTCTGTTCTCCATGTCAGGGGCGGCTTGGAGCGGGCGTCAGTCTTGAATCAAGCGGCTCGCTATAGAAACGTGTAAAAAGGTTGTTTCTGGTGACCTTAATATGCAGAACGGAACCATTCACGACAATTTGGGTTGGGCCTAAGGTTAACACCCTAACCTCGGAAAAAAAGCTAATATGTTAAATTTGGGTATCAGAAAGAGAAAAACAGACCCGGAAAAAACAACAGAATTTTACCTGGACGTGAAAAAGGACCAGACTACCGAATCGGAACGTGGAACGTGCGCAGCCTGAGCGCTCCTGATGCTCTTATAAGTCTAGAAACAGAGGCTGAGAGGTATAGGATTGATATTATTGCTCTACAAGAAATTAGACAGCCGATAATCGGAAAACAAGATTTGGATAGTCACTCTCTATACTGTAGTGGTCATCCTTCTCGAAGAGAATTTGGAACTGGCTTTCTAGTTGGTGCACGCATACAAGAAGCCGTGATGAATTTCATCCCGGTCAGTGAGAGGATCTGCTACCTACGTGTACGCGGTACATATAACAATATTTCTCTTATTGCCGTGCATGCACCAACTGAAGCTAAGACCGTCGACGAGAAGGATAATTTCTACATAGCACTGGAAGAGGTTATGAAACAAACACCAACACGCGACTTCATTATGGTTCTTGGTGACTTTAATGGACAGGTTGGAAGAGATATCTCTTATGGAAATGTGGTGGGTCCCAACAACCTGCATTTGAATTCGAATGATAATGGTGAGAGAATGACTGAGTTTGCATTATCAAATAATTTGAGAATTGCCAGTACGTTCTTTCCGCATCGATCGATTCATAAGCAGACTTGGGTCTCACCGAATGGAAATACTCGAAATCAAATTGATCACGTTCTAGTAACAAAACGTTTCTTTTCGAGCGTTCTGGATGTGCGATCCTTTAGAGGTGCATACATTGGAAGTGACCACTTCCTTGTATGTGCAACGATAAGGTTCCACTTCCCAAATCCAGACATTCCAAAATTCAATCAACGGAAACGTTTTAACATCTCAACATTAAAGAATGCTGAAACAGAAGAGAGATATCAAATCCATATTGCCGAAACATTGGAGAAATCAGAAACCATTAATGGAGACGTCGATAAGTCATGGTATTTGCTCAAAGATGCTGTTTTAAGCGCTGCTGAGGGAATACTTGGACGACCAGAGAACCACTCCCAGAAGCCATGGATGGATCAAGCATGCCTTGATGCTATTCAATACAAAAGAGATTGCTATCTGAAGTGTCTACAAGGACGCAACACCAGGTCCACGAAGGAGAATTATAAACTGGCAAGACAAGCCGTTACAAAGCTATGTAGACGAACGAAGAGAGAATGGTGGAAGAGACAGTGTGAGGAGATTGAAAGCTTCAATAAGGAACATCAATCGCGTAACTTCTTTCAACAGGTTAAAACCTTAAAGAAGGGCCCTCAAACTAGATCGACTGCTATTCAAAACGAAAATGGGGAGCTACAAGTAGACCTTAAAAATATTTAAGATACTTGGGCCGCTTATTTTGAGAATCTTCTCAACTTAAGTGACCAGCAACAAGTCGGGCGACGAGCTAAGCTTATTCGTGCGTCAAAGGTACATGTAGAAGAACCCACCAGAGAGGAATTCGATGCGGCGCTGTCAAAATTAAAATGCAATAAAGCACCTGGTATCGACGATATAACATCCGAAATGATTGTACATGGTGGCGAAACGCTATCCTCAAGATTGTTTGAACTTGTTCAAATGATCTGGAGGACTGAAACCATGCCACAGGACTGGAACACAGCTATGCTGATACCAATCCATAAAAAAGGTAATCGCCTACAATGTGCAAACTACAGACGAATCGCCCTCCTCTGCACAGCATATAAGATCTTTTCCTACTTTTTGCTATCCAAAATCAATCCATTTGCTGAACAACTGTTTGGAGAATATCAGTGTGGTTTCCGGCGGGGCCGAGGTACCACCGATGCACTTTTCTCGATAAGGACGATTTTGGAAAAGTGTCGAGAGTTCAACATACCTGTACACCAACTTTTCATTGATTTCAGGCAGGCCTACGACTCTCTCGAACGAGAGACCCTATGGTCTGCTCTGGTGTCAATGGGAATTCCTGGTAAACTGGTATCACTATGCAAAATGACAGTACAGAACTCTCAATGCTGTGTACGAGTAGAGAACGAAATATCAAAGTTTTTTAAAGTCGACTCCGGTTTAAGACAAGGTGATGCTATCTCTCCTATACTTTTTAATCTAGCCTTGGAATATGTGTGCCGTCAAAAGAAACTACCGACTAATAACAATATCTTGTCAATAAACTCAGTACAGATGATTGCTTACGCTGATGATGTTGTCATCCTCGGCCGAAGTGAAGCTGTTATGAGTGAGACTTTCAAGTCGCTTGAGAGTGGTGCTAGGAAAATTGGTCTGCAAATTAACTACAATAAAACCAAACATATGAATGTTTCAAGAGAGGCTGAGAAGAAAGATTTGATGTGCGGCGATGAACGAATTGAGGGAGTTGAATCTTTTAAATATTTGGGATCAATGCTTGACTCAAACAACAGCATACTTACAGATATTAAAGCTCGAATCGCTGCAGGTAATCGAACTTTCTACTCAATTAAACCTCTCCTTGGATCACCGTATGTATCAACTAACACCAAGCTCAAGTTATACAAGACATTGATTAGACCGGTTGTGATGTATGGGTCACAAACGTGGACCCTTACACAAAATGACGAATCGCATTTATCTGTATTTGAGCGTAAGATCCTACGCTACATTTTTGGTCCACTTAAGACAAACGATGGAGAGTATAGAACCCGGTATAACTTTGAGATCAGAGACCTTCTTGAGGGTCCTGATATAATAGGTTGTATCCGTTCTAATAGGATTGCTTGGTTTGGGCATGTTCTACGATTCACAATCTGGAATGATTAGAAAAATGTACGTTAGTACCCCAGGGAGTGGTAGACCGCGAGGTAGACCACGACTACAATGGGAGACTGACGTAATAAACGACCTTAAAAAAATCGGCTGCCATGGTAATTATGTCGCTGTTGCGAATGACCGTGGTGAATATTCAAAGCTGATTAACCTGGCAACGCTCCTACATGGAGCATGAACGCCTTAAAAAAAAAAAAAAAAAAATGTTGCATTTAAATACAGAAAGGTTATTATATATTTTTTTTAGTGATATGTGTTTCATATAGGAATGTAAGCTGTCAACAAGCACAAGTGTCCCTCATCTGCATTAATTTCAATTCACTCTTTTTTATGCTCGAGTTTCACTTGAAGACTTAATTTAATCGATTAGTTATGTATCGGTGATCACAAATATATTGTTTTATCCAATTTATCAACCATATTGGTTGACTACCGGTTAATTTTATAACCACTGTTACCAGTAACCAGTGTTATTGTATAACCAGTGTTTTGATGGTCGTTAATGGCTTTGTGAAACAACACTTTGACCTAAATGGAAGTCGAACCTATGGTGCTAACCACTAGACCATTCAACACATATATACATACATTTATATACATACTGTCGTAAAAATGTTCTATTTCATTTTTGCCAAATTGGTGCTAATGTATATTTTACCAAAAACTTCCACACCGAATGGCATTTTGGGAGATAATTTTTTTGAAAACCAGATTTCACGTAAAAAACGATTTAGTGCATTTGTTCAAAAGAACAGTTGACATGATGTATGTGATACAAATTTCAGGTTGATAAAACGCCTGCAAGAGAGCATGTGAGAAGGTTCAATGCTCGAACTATAAACGAAGTGACAATTATTATACTTGGCAATAAATTTCAGCCGAGATATATTTTTTTCAATAAAAGAATGATTAATGATTCGAGATAATGAAGATTTCCATATTTGGAAATGCCGTCAATTGTTTCACCAGAAACTTTGGGTCCTAATCCAAATTCAAAATGCATGATAGACCAAAAATACTCATAGTGATATCATCAAGGATTCAGTCAGTACTAGGAACTTCAGTTACAGGAAAAGATGAATATCCTTTATATAAAAGAAGATCGGCAGCAGATGGCGGTAAGTTAACAACATAGATATGCGAAACGGGATAGTTGTGGCATTTTAATCCTTTGCTATCAAAAACATACAGAGCACACATAAACGTAGAATATGGTATCTCCGTCAAATCAGTCAAATACGTTAGTTAGTAGGTACGTTAATAAAGGGAGCAACAGTTCAGTTTTTAGTGCTCCAACGAATTTCTGCAGTGCATGTCAAATACTGAATTTATTTTAGAACCAAAGACACTGGGATGTCTACTTTAATGACACGTGCAGCACGTCACCTCCATACTAAGTGCGGGCTTTGTTTGAAATCATTCTGACCGCTTACTCTCCTTCATCTACCAGAACGTTATGGGAAAAATATAAATCGCACATGGTTGAAGATATTGCCTGTCGAATATGGCATAATGATTGAAGATCTGTGCGTAGTATTCGCGAGCTTAGTTCTTAATCAATTATGAATGCTACCGCCGAATCGATCAGCTACTTCATTCAATGTGAAATTGCGTCGTTAATATAAATACAGTACTGATGATTGCTGTAATATAAATATAATACGATTGATTAGCATTTCAATTTAAAAGATCACAATTGTCAATTCAATTGGTGTTTGCAATCACCATCAACAAAGCTCAGGCTCAAGCATTAAAAGTGTGAGGTTTAGATGTAGAACGGATTGCTTTTCAAATAGACAATTATATGTTGCGTAGACAGAATAAAGGCAGAAAACTAAACAATCTCTATATCTGAACCAACAATGGAACAAACAAATAATGTATAACCTGGAGAAGCATCGTGAAATTAAACATATTAGAAACTTGTGCGTTCTCTTTTCTTCCTGAGCACTGAGCACATTGACCACATAAGTACTGTGAACATTTGTGAATCTATGTTGTTCTGTATAATGTTCTATATAGAGATGGCACACCTCTACTAATTCAACAAGTCATTTAAATTTTTTTATTGCTTACTTGAAAACTTACTTGATCGCTAATTTTTCATATATCCGAACTGATCATCTAGAGTTCTGATTATTTGTCATTCATATTTTTAAAAAGAAAAATTAAAAATTATGCTATCATTTCTCATTACCACTTTTTGAAATCATTGCTACTATGTCAACAATATGTCTACGCACAAACTTTATTCATAAGCGTAGCAAAGCACGCCGGGTCCTGCTAGTATATAAAATAAAAATTTAACGGAAAATGTTCAATTTTTTATTTGATATATGTAAATTGTTCTCGTTTTAACCTTTTGATATTACTATACCAACAAATGTTAAGATTTGATTTTGTTAGGGGAATATTTAATAAACTATAGAACTGTTGTAGAATGTATAACGATCGTTACATTCCACAACAAGTGAAAGAATGTTTAACATTAAAATGGAAGCATATACACATGGAAAGCGTATATTCTATAGCATTCGTGGAGAAAAACGCGTTCTAGACCGAGTTGTGGAAACAAAATTTAAACCAGTGAAGTTTGAAAAAATGATGAAAAATTAGAATTTTAGTCGGACTAAATATCTTTAAAATTAAATAACTCAAAAAAACGAAAAATAACCTCTTTCTAAATTTAAAATATATTAGAGTAAGGATAGAACTATTTAAAAACAAACAAGTTAGAATTCAGTTGATTTTGGACCCTTTATTTCTATAAAAAAATTTTTTTAATATTATAATTTTAAAATTAATAAAAAAAAATTTAATTAATTTTTATCTAAAGATTAACTAATCACCTATTAAACAAAAAAAGTTTGTTGAAATCCGTATAGCGATTCTTTAGCAGTAAAATTAAATTTCAAAGTTACTTCGGATTGGCAAAATTTTCATTTTTTATGAATGTTGGGCGCCCCATGCTCAAACTATGCCGTTTAAAAAATTTTAAAATAAGTCATATTTTTTATTTTGTCCATACTACATATATGCCAAGTATCTGGAAAATCCAAAATGGTCAAGCTCAAATTTCGACTCTGTTTCTATGTAAGGTATAATTAAATTAAATCAATCAGAAGCTAGCTGGCTGTATATTTGTCTCTAAAGGCCACAATTTGAGTTATTTTTTGACTTTTGGTGCCTCTTTTGTTTTTCTGAAGTCGGTTTTACTTGTTTAAAAAGTTTATTTTTAAATAAAAATATTTGTGTTTATCAAATTTGCTTTGTTAAATAAAAAAATGAGTGCGTGTATCTTTGCACGCAGTTGAAGTAAATTTCTTTGGCTACTGTGGCAGGTATTACTAAAAAGATTAAATATAAAGCAAATATGTCATATTGCAATTTGAAGTAGCATTTCTTGGTAATATAATTTACAACATGTGTAATAAAAAGCAATATTTACATAATGTATTACAAAGTCAATTCAATTAATTGAAATTCATAATTGAAATATGAAATTAGAGGTTTATGATAACTAAAGTGAGAAACGTAAACTTTACTTTGCAAATTTGCTAAATTTCTTGAAAAACTGAATAAATTCTTGTACCACATCTTATTGTTGAATTAAGTGGACATGTATTCATCGTGAAATTTAATTTTTAATACTTTGTAAGACTTTGTAAACCATTATGTATAAATATGGCCTTTTATTACACATTATTGTAAATTATATTATAAAGAAATGCTACTCTAAATTTCAATATGACATATTTATTTTATATTTAATGTTTTTAGTAATACCTGCCACAGTAACCAAAGGAGTTTTACTTCAACAGCGTGTAAAGATTACGCACTTCATTTTTTCAGTGCATCATCAGTGCAGTCAGTTTCGTAAAACAATATTTTATGAAATAGAATAAATCAAATACTATTGCTTTTTGAATGACCGGATTTGAATCGTAGAATAAAAACATCGATAAGTACCAGTATCTCCTTAATGTCAGCTGCGTGTAGAGGACTTTTCATTGATTAAAAAACATCAAAAATTGTCGAAATTAAAATTGTTAATTTTTTATATGAATATAGTCATAATATTTGAGAGCTGCAAATGAATTAAATTAAACAAAAATTATTTATTAGTAATACTAAAAACAATACCAAAAAAGTTATAAATAAGACAGCACAAAAGATATTAGGATAATTTGTTTTTTTATTCTTATAAGAGCTATCTATATATTACTTTAATTGTCAATTAAAGTTTATCTGTTCATTTACTTCTTTTTGTTCTGTAATGAAAACAACACAGAAAAACAGAAACATCCGCATCACAATTTAATTGATGTTCAAAATTATAGCCAAAAGAGGAAGATGAAAAATTATACAAAATAGTCAAGTCAAAAGAGGGAAACCACATATATTTATATCACATATAATACTGCAAAAAAGCAATCGGCGGCTATAGAGACAAGTTCAAAATAATAAACACCTATATAAATTTCTATGCGCAAATATTTTACAAAATTTGAACCGATTGTTTTATTATGTTGTATAGGGTAACAATTGTTTATCAAACCTCCTAAAAGTACCGATTTTGGAAGTTACATCCGAATTATATATTTTTACTCAACATTAAAAATTAGTGAAGTAATGCAATCAGTCTGAAAATTATTCTAAAAATTATTTCGAATTATCACCGCCCTTGGGAAATTACTACTGATAAAATCACCTACCGTCTTCCTCCGAAAACAACGCCTAGGCGTTGTGTTCGAGGGTGAGCAATTTTTTGAGTTTCTTAAAAAGTGATATAATTATTCGAACACCGAAAAAAATTTCTGGGTAATTGTAACCAAAAAACATACTTAACCAAGAATATCGGTTGTCTTTCAACCAGCTAAGCGCAAGTTTAATATTATTAATTTTGCATGGGTTACTTTAACACTTGCTTTTGCTTAGTAAATCAGAACTTTGCATCTGTCAATTTTAACTATAAATGACATCAGTAATTGCTTAGTTATTTTGACCTTTGCTAATCATTTAACTTAACAAATTTTTTAGTCAATTTCACTTATGTATAGTTAATAAATGTTAGTTTGTATTAAACTATTTTTAACGTTATTTTTAACGAATTTTAAAAATGTGGCTTGTTTAATCTAACCATTCTTAAACTATGCGTTATAGTTCATTTAAACCAAATGTTGACCTATTTCTTAGTTAAGTTAACGCATGTTTGTTATATTTTAACACACATTTGAACTTTTTACTAAGTTAAAATAACTTTATAATTAATTATATACTAAACAAAGAAATACTTGATTTTTAGCTCATTTATTAGAAATTAATATAAGAATACATTAAACAAAAATTAAACTAAATACATTAAAAACAAAATAAATTTAAACAGGTATGAAATAATTGCATGATTGCTAATGCTAAGTTTATACCGCCGATAGTTTAATAGAATAATATGTTTTTACTATTAAACTAACGATATCATGGGTGTTTATACCACAAAAAAGTATTATGTATTCACTGAAAATAAAATTCAATAAAATTGTCGTTAAATAAAAAACATTAATGATTATTGAACTCCTTTCGTTGGCTCAATAAACAACATCGTTGGTTCGATAAATAATTTGTTAATATTACGAATGGTTTCGAATAACGAATGATAAATTGTTTATAGATCCAATGAAAAGTAGCTCATTAATTACTGTTTATTAATACAACGAACAATTTTATTGGAGTTAAGTAAATTTTTTTTTCAGGGTTTAATCTGTGGTATAAACGCTCGGAATAATTTTGAGAGATAGAATGCGGTAGCCATATTTCTAATTCGTCATGCTGGGCAACGCTAACAGAATTAGATTTGTGTAGTTGAGAGGGGCAGAGTAAATACTGCTTATACTCAATGATTCTGCACCATGGCGAGTCATTGGCGCCATATAACCAATGCAACTCAAGAGTCTGTTCTCCATATTAGGTACGGCTTGGAGCAGGCATCTGTCTTGGATCAAATGGCTTGCTATATAAAAGTGCAAAAAGCTTATGTTCTCCATATTAGGGGCGGCTTGGAGCGGGCGTCTGTCTTGGATCAAGCGGCTCGCTATATAAACGTGTAAAAAGTTTGTTTCTGGTGACCCTAAGATGCAGAACGAACCCATTCACGAAAATTTGGGTTGGGTGATGGGTTAACACTCCATTTCTGTAAAAAATTATTGGTCATGAATTCTGTACACTGGCCTTGGATTATCTCGGATTCATTACAAGAACGTTCTCGGAAACAGTACCCGAACTAGGATTTAAAAATGAGAACCTGGAACGTGCTAAGCCTTAGAAGACCAGGAGATCTACTAAAACTTACAAACCAAGGCGGTAGCTACACACTAGATATAGTGGAATTACAAGAACTAAGATAGCCAGGTAGTGGAATCTATGAAACAGCCAAAGGATACACTCTACTATTGCGGTCATCAACAGGAGGAGAATTTGGAGTTGGCTTTCTCATACATCGTCGCGTGAATCAACATATTATCGACTTTTGCCCAATTAATATTCGATAATGCACAATGAGTAACGATCATCAATGTTCATGCACCTACTGAAGACAGAGCAGATGATATTAAAGACCGGTTTTTTTCTACAACTCGAAGAAGTCATTAATAACAAATCGCGGCACGATATAAAAATCGTGGTAGGTGACTTGAATGCTCAAATTGGAAGAAGTACAGAACTTTAAACACATATCGGCCCTAACAGCTTGCAGATTGGCTTCAATTTCTAGGATGGCATCGCTTATAATACTACTTAGCCACGTACCGAACGGTTCGAAACTGATTTTGAAGTTTTTGAAATACATAGTCAAAAAGAGATTTCGAGTTTTTCTCTGTCAAAAATCATTTGCTTTCATGTAAAAATCAAAATACGTATTATATTATTTTTCATGCATGTAGTGAATGCCTTAAAAAAATTAGTTTGTATTCATAATTCATCACATAACGCCTAGGCGTTATATTTGAATAAAACGCAGGGTAGGCGTTCTATTTGTTTACAACGCCTAGGCGTTTTTTTCGGGGGAAGACGGTAGGTAGCATTAACGTAATATATTTATTACGCACTCGTGCGTAATGAAATAATAAGCAAACCAAATTTGTCATGCATGACAACGGTTGTCATAAAATATTTATCAAATTTCAACAAATACTAAACATGCATAACAAATAAACATTTTCAATTGTATATATAATATATATAACTAACCGATCACCATAACCAATTTTTAGCGTGCATACACATCTGTAAAATCGTATTTTGTTTGTTTGTTTTACTCTCTGAGAAACCGAAATTCCATCCCATGGACGTGCGTAATTTTTTCTTTTGATTCAAAACTGTACAATTATTGCCAGTTTTTTTTTAAATGTCCGTCTGTCTGCGATTTCCAAAATTGTGTGTCCAAAAAATCATTACGTGTGTCAAAAGAATGATTCTTATATATTTTGTTTCCCAAATTTTTGGGAGACATATTATGAGAAACATTTTCGACTAGAAAGATATAAAACATAAAAGTAATTATTTGGATAACATGATATGTAATTGAACATTAAATTTGACATGAAATATTGAGGTTTGTCAAAAAATCGTTAAGTGTGTCAAAAAAATATGATTTCCATTTATTTTTTAACCAATTTTTTTGAAAAACATAAAATTAAAGTTTTGTATGACATGCAATGTATAATTGAACATGAAATATGGTTATATCCAGTTTTAACTCCTACCAACTTATAGGAACAGTTGAAAAATATCAAGTTGTAGCAGATTAAATGTCGTTTTTTAACAAAAATTGTAATTATTAGGGAGATGTTTCTTGAGTAATTCCAGATTCCACAACTTCTGAATAACAGGAACAGTTGGAAAATAATTTCGAATTTTTGATTGTTATAATTTTTGGAATTTTGAAATTTCAATCATTGATTTTGGATTAATTTTTGGAATATTTTTAGAATTTTGAATAAAGTTTAAATTTTTGTTTTAATTATAATTTTTGCAATATTTTTAGAATTTTAAAAAGTGTGTTCTTGTACTTTTACAAAGAATTTTATGTTTAATATACATCGCTGCCCAAAACTAAAAACAATGTCCTTATAAAAGCCTTTTGCCGAAAACTATATAAAAACTCTTAACACTATACGGTCTAGTCTTGATATTTTTACAGAAAAAATTTTGAATTTCACAGCAAAAAATGCAAATAGAAAGTGAACAAAAATAAAGTACTTCTGAAGTTCTAACATAATATCAGGGAAGGACTCACACTTCAAAGTTAAAAAACCCTCATCTAAATTTTTGCTTTTTTGCGAGTTACTATTATTTTTTAAAATGGCAATTTAGTTAAATTCGTTACCTTTCTTGAGCTAAATTTAATTCAAATGGAATGGTTTTCAAGACATTGATATTCGATCACACTAATGGCCGGCCGGCCGTTTTTATGCTTCTGCATGTTTTTTTTATTTAAATATCAAAAAAAAAAATATGTCAATTTTAGACTGCGCCAATTCATTGAAATTGGTGGTAGAAAGCAAAATCGCATAATTCACATTAGAAACTGAGTTGAGCACTGGAAAACTTTAGTTTTATTTTACGTAGCACGAAATTTTTTTACGAATTCAGACGGAATGAAATTTGAATCATAAACACAAAATGTCAAATACTCTTCTGGAAATTTAAAGATTTCCAAATAAGAATAGTGGAGGGTGAACCCTAATGCAATGAGGATGATCACCTCTCCTACTTTAAACCGAATTTGGGATTATAAAAGTTAATCTCTAAAGGCTTTAGACTAAACTTTATTTTTATATTTATTCTACTCTATGAAACATTTGTATCAATTTGTGCTCGAGATCCAAGCACTCGGTGGCGATAGGTACTCTAATTATAAAATAAAGCAACTATGTATGTTATGTAATTTTTGAAGAAAAATAAACAAAGCCGATAGAGAGCTTATGTAAGCCAAATTATTATGAAATATCAATCCCTCGTTTTTCATGTAGTAAAAAACACAGCATAGTAATTGAACGGATAAGGCGAAAATTATATCTGTCTGTTCCTTGTTTTTCATGCAGTAAAAAACACAGCATAGTAATCGAACGGATAAGGCGAAAATTTTATCTGTCTGTATGACCTCTTCTTGTCTACTCACGTGATGAGCTCATTTTTTGTAAATTTGGATTTAAACGGTTGTATAAGAGAATAAATTTGACAATTAGTTGCATTAAGAGTATTATAACGTTTCTTCGCCGAGTTACTTCTACTTGGTGCGGTCACTAGAAAAAAATGGATTTTCGAATTTTTATTCGTTCAAGATTTTATCTTATAAATATTTTTCCTTTCATTATTCCCCTAAATTATTCTTGTATTCACAATAATTCTTCCCTTGCAATAATTTTATTCAACATATAACACTGTAAATTTTTAAATCACTTGTATCACTGTTATAATTCAAAACTGTTTGTATCAATGACAATTTCATAATGAAGGTCTATCTCCAACATGACCTCTTATATATACTAGACGAAATAATAGCGATATACTAGAAGAACCAATAGTGATATCTCTACAAAATTCTAGAACACCAACACAACACTTTCTAAAACAACAAAAACATAAAACTATCATCAAGAGATCACACAAAAATATGAGGGTTTTTATTTTCTATTCTTATTAGATAAACAAATATTCCTGTTGCGTGTTATTTTGTTTTTTGTTATCTTCATTCAGGTGTTTTAAATTTTTTTAATTGGACAATTTTCTCTACTATCCAGAACGATGTTCTTTTGTGCATCGTATCGTCACAGTATATAACGAATGATTTTCCGACATTAATTTTAGTTGTTTGTTGGTTGTTTTCCAAACGTAAAAACACTTTATAAAATAAATCTGTTCTGAGGAACAGAAATAATCTTGAGACAAAAACAATATTTTATGTAACTCAGAGAAAAGAAAACTACAATAACAAAAAGCAAAATCGAGATTTTGTCATAAGAAATATTGCGGATGAAAGAATTTATAAATGCGATCGTCTTTTTTGGATGACGCTTGAGTAGGATAAAATTTTGATAACATTGTACAACTATTCATAATTCGTTTCATCAATACAATCCCAAACGATCTGTTTAAAAGTTAGTAGAAGAGCCACAAATCAGAATCTATCGGGTTATATTTCAAACCTTTTTCAGATTCGAAAATCAATTTGAAAATTTCCCGATGACATTGTGGCTAAAAGTGGAAATGGCAATATATCTCAATTTGAGAGCAAAGATAGTAACCATAGACAAATTGAAAACAACTTATGCGCCATAGTCTCAACTATTCTGTGCTACTGGTTAGTTTTATTTTACGATTTTTTCAATCACTGACGTTTTTTCAAAGTAAAGTGGTGACGTGAACGTTTTTAATTGTAAAGTGGTGACGTGAAAACGTTTGGGTCATGCTTGGTCACTAACAGCAGTTGGATGCGTAGGTTAGTATCGTTAAAAAATAGCCAGCATACTGTAGCGTGAGCCGTGAAACTTAATTTGGTATGATTTTCAGTTAAGATTACAAAACATCGCAATAGATAAATTAACAACAAAAATTAATCACAATTATGATTATTACAAATAAAAATCCAACAATAAATAAAAAGTTTATTTCAACGATAAGACTCAAACTAAAATAAACATACGGCCGGTATTACAAAACTGCACTATACATCAAATATTTCACGTAGAATCAGTTCAATACTAATAATAAAAAATTGTATGGAAACCCCACCATCCAGCACTTCTATTCATTTAAAATAATTACATTAAACACAATTTCAAATCATAATACATACACAGTTTTATAAAAGTTTAAGTTTTAAAAGTAAAAAATTTGTATTTATATGAAATAAAATCGTTAAGTAAATGCTGCAGGTGATATGGTTGCAAATTAATTCACATTTTGTAAAATAATTTTTTTTTTGATTAAATGATTTCAGAACCAAATTGAAGAGACACAGTACAAACAATACTATGTTGTAGAGAGTTTACTATAAGAGTGAAGAGTTGTGATGTTATTTTATGATAAAGAATTATCCATTATATAATAATTAATAACAATAATTATTTAATTAAATCAAATACAAAATTCGACAAATAAAAGAATCAAACAAGCGTTTAATCTATATTGATTAAATAATTATGGAAATAAGTAATAATTATATATCTATGTAACTTTGCTATTTTAACAGTAAGATAGCTAGATAATCGTGGATTTATAACCAAGAATAAAATAAAATAACTAAACGAATTAGTCAATATTCAAACGTAGGCCGAGACGTAGCTTTGAATCACAAAAAAAAAACAATTTAAACAAAACTAAGAAAAATAAGGAAAGTTTTATGATCAATTGAAACGCATAGAAAAACCAAAAAAAAATCTTTCAATTGAAGGAGTTGCAAAAAGGATATAAAAAGGATTAGATTAAAATCTTTGAACATCAGTTTTAATTCAAACGTGAAAGTGTAAAGTTATATATATATATTTTTTTTTGTTTTATTTAAATCTCAAATTGGATAAGAACAAATTAATTTATATTAATTAAAAATGAAATTAAAGAATTCGTTAACATTTCTTTTATTTATAATTTTTTATACTTTCCATCAATGTCAAACGTTATCTGATGAAAACTTTGATAAATTAACGGAATATTACTTTTATGGAAAATATGAAAATTGTGATGAACAGTTAAAAGAATATAGAAATTATTTAATTGACGAATTATTAAGTGATGATGAAAATTGTTCAATTTATAATTATTTATTGGATGAATATGAACGAAGTGATGGTAAATTTTTATTTAAGATTTCAAATGTGATTATAGTTTATCGGTGTTATTGTTATATTGAATAAAGTTTTTATGCATCGGAAATGTAAGACACCTAACGAAAAATTCTACGCACGAAACAGAATCCAACAAGTCATAAAAAACATTAAGTTCTCGACAAACTTTAATAGTTGAATTATGAATGGATTATATCTCTGTTTCTCAAATAATTAGAAAAACTTTTCAATTGAAGTGAAGAAGGAAAATTGAAAATTATAGCATTCTCATAGAAAAATATACTATTTAGTTATAAATACAAGAGCATAGTAATAATCATGTAATTTAGGATTCTATAAAAAAAAATAGACTTACGTACATATGTCCGATAGCTAAGGCATTTTGTAGCCATTTTTCTAACAATTATTCTTTGCATTTAAAGAGAAGCATAAATCTAAATAAGGACTATAGTTATATTTATATAGTATTCCGTTAGAAGATCGGCAAATGCAGTTTTTGTAATTTTGATACAATAAAGATGATTATTGGTTTAGCGCCATTTTTGTCTGAACGCCTACATCTTCCAATTTAAAATATAGAATATTATTTTATAAGACGTTTTTAATAAACACCTAAATTTAACCGTTTGTTAAAATTAAGAGACGCCTAAATTTAGACAATTTTTCAGGTTTTATTAAATTTTTGATGTTATGTTTGATTATGGCACAAATGAGCGAGATAACTAAAACAAATATATTATTATACGTTCTGAGAAAAACTGACAAAAATGATAATCATGGATATCACATCTTATACAAAATCATGTCTTTAAAATATTTTAAAATTCGAAGTAATAAAAAATAAAAAAAATACTTTTTCAGGTTTCACAATTCCACCAACGGAACCACAAGCTTTTAAAATATCAACATCATCACAAATAGTGGACAATCAAATAAAAACATTACTTTCAAAATCAGCAAAAATAATACAAAAAGTTCGTGATCCATTTTTTGATAAAATTTTTATTTCAAAAATACTATCAAAATGTCATCAAAATTATCAATCAACACAAGAACAACAAGCGACTGATAAGCGAGCACCGAAAAAAATTAATACATCCTACTTTCACTCATGGGGCGGAAAACGTTCAGTTAAGCCAACCGTTAATATCAGAACACCATTTCATGCATGGGGAGGCAAAAGAAATGGAAATAATAATTATTGGCGATAAAAAAATTAATTAATAATTTATATTTATATTATATTTTTATTATGATTAAAAGTAATCTCAATAAAAAATATTAAAGATGAATAAATAAATATGTTGGCAGTTTTTGTTAGTGTGATCGAAGAAAGTTAAATGGGTTTGAATTCGGGTTTCTTTACCTCAAGTATTATTCTCCACCTGTATAACCGTTAAAAATGACAACGGACGACAATCAAAATAATTCGTTGGATAATGGCAAAGACGAAATGATATAAAAAAAATAATATATAGCTATAAGACAATAGACTAACTACCAACCAGCACTTTTATGTATTTGTTACAATAACCATTCAAGATTAAATAGCCCAAGTTAATTTGCTCCATATAACATTTACTTAATTTGGTATTTTTTTATTTTTAATTAAAACTAAATCTACTGTTCATAATTGTAATAATGGAAATTAAGATTAAACATTTTTTTGTAATTATCATAAGAAAACAATTAACAAATAATTACCATTTTCTGCAATTTTTCCAAACAATTGATTCAACAATAACAATTTTGACACAAGATGAATTTTGATAACATCATAATCAAACAAAAGTAGTAGACGGTTGAGCAAAATAGTACTAGATGAAAACAATGCACGCGTTGATTAATCGTCGCGTTCACATGGGTTGGAACGCAACGTGCGGTAAATATTGTTACGGTTATAGCAAAATCACAACAAAACACAACAACAAATTAATGAAATGAATAGTGTTGTTGTTTTCTTAAAACTTGGGTCAACATAAAATAAAATAAATGATTGTATGAATCATATCAACATAACGTAAAATAATCGAATATTCTAATATGCTCTCAAGGTTTCTGAAAAGTGACCTCGAATGGTCAAGAATTATGCAGAATCGTATATAAGCAATTTGCCTCTTGTAGAATAGTTTAGTGAATAAAGTTTAAATTGTGTTATTGAGTAGAAATATATTGTGTATTATTTTGAACATGGTGTAACTGGAAATTTCTACAATAAACCGTTGGAGTTTCGAAGCTGCTGGAAGAATATTCTAGTTAGGAATATTGCTTGCTGTATTGTTTTCCTGTTGTTGTGGAACAATTAAAGAGTTGAATACTTAATAAAACCTGGTGTGTTTGCTTACTAATCAGTGATCGAACTTAGAAGGAGATTAGGAATTGCGTTTATCGAATTGAGAGTAAGGCCAATTCGTAAGGTTAGAAAAACCTAACAATATATTGAAGACATTTTCAAGTGAAAATAGGTTGTATTTCATTCTTTTAGATTATAATTTGTTATCAAAAAGATTAAAAGAACAAAAGCGTGAAGACCAAAACATTTAATAATCTAATCTGGTTTCAGATTGAAATATGATTAGTGATAAGTGATAAGTTTAAAACTACTCTACGTCAAAACCCGAGATTAATTTTGTTACTTGGAAGAGTATAGTCAACCCAAGATGAAATTCTATCACCAGAATATAACAAATTTGTGAAAGTAATAAAGAAACATATATATAACATGTACACACACAATTCAATAGTAAAAATTTACTTTCTCAAACTCTAATGCCCGTTTTATAGAACTTTTTCCCGAAAATATTTTGACAGCTCAAACCAGCTGTTTTAATTGGTGCATGTAATGTGCATGTTGTCATCAAAATTTATTGATTTCCCTTGCAAATTTGGTTATTTTGATTGTTATTAAAAGTGTTTTAAAAGTGAATTTTTGAAACCAATAATTAATTAAATTGTTAAATGTGTTGTGCTCTTAAGTTTTTTATGCATTAGGGATAGTGAAATAATTAAAATCGCATAAAAATATGGAAATTAAATCAACCTTCATTTCTTCAGAATTTTATATAATATTGTCTCTGAACTTTTTTTATTATTATTTTACACTTTATTATTGTTATTTTACACTAAACTAAAGTATTTGATATTGTTAGTTTTTTGTAAATAAACCGAAATAAAAATATGGAAATTAAATGAACCTTCATTTCTTCAGAAATGATTTTGAATGTTCTTGATTTAATTTCCATATTTTAATGCGATTTTAATTATTTCAGTATCCCTAATGCATTAAAAACTTTAGAGCACAACACATTTAACAATTTAATTAATTATTGTTCAAAAATTCACGGTGTGTAATAGCACCATAATAGGAGTAAACAATGACATATATGTGGTGTCGCCGTTTTGACGTTTCATTTGCTTTTACAGTATATAATTTATTTACAATTTATATACCACTAATTTAGATATGTATCGATTATATAATATAATACTAAATAACTAATGATTTTTTTAGAAATTGTTGTTTAAAAATTATTCTTACTTCGTAAAGTGATTTTGATTTTCTTGCAGTTTTTGATCTTTTCGCCATCTACAGTTAAAAAAAAAAATACTATCATTTGAAAAGTTGATGATAGCAACTGAATTTAATTTGTGTGTAATAGCACCATAATGGTCCAAATACGTGTGCAGAATTCTGCATGCAGCGAAATTAGAACATGTGTTGGTATATGAGAGCAATTACATGTAAATTCTGCATGCAGAAAAATTCTGCAAGATATCTCTAAAGCCCAGCATTCACATACAACGGAAACAGAAACAGAAACAGAATTTCATACAAATTTGACAGCAACGGAAACAGAAACCGAATTTAGAAACGTAACAGAAACGTAAAATTCATCTGTTTTGTCTGAAACGGAAACAATTAAAATTGAATTGTTTCAGTACCGAAACTGTCACATGACCAGAAACTGTCACATAAGATTAATTATTATTTTGAATTGTGGTAATAAAAGCTTTGAATTTTGAATTTAATAAATAGGTTTAATAAATAAAAATTATTTGTTTTTGTTATTCTTCAATTTTATTATTCATAATGGATAACAAATTCACAAACTCAAACAAAATTCGGTTTCCGTTTCTGTTTTATTATTCAAGACCGTCAACCAAATTAGAAACAGAAACAGAAACGGAAAATTTTCAGTTTCAGTTTCGGTTTCTGTTTCCGTTGTATGTGAATGCCTTAATTCTGCTTAATTCTGATTTCGCTGCAGGCAGTGCTACCACAATAAAAAAAAAACAAAAACTACTTGGAAACTCAGATAAAAATGGATGATTTTGACATTTTGTTTGCAAATGAATTATTTTTTTATAACTCAAATAAAAATGAATGATATTTTTTTGAAAATGAAATTATTTTTGTAATGATTATTTGTTTATAAAGATATTCAAATATTCTAAATAATCCAAATTATAAAATAATTAAAACTAATATTGTTAATAGATAAAATTTTGGAAAAGGATTATCGGAAACAGTGGTATATGTAATTCAAACTTAAATTTTAATTTAGACATAAACGTTTTGGCAAGATTACTTTATCTTAGGTCCCGGCCAATTTTTTTTTTTCTATGGCACTTTTATAAGAAACATCAATGCAAAAAAAAATTTTTGAAAATCAGTCCCGGGGACCAAGATATAGGCCTTTGAAAAAAAAAATATCGTATAAAAGTACACTTTTTTTTACCGAATGTTGCAATCCAAATGATGTTTAATGTTATTTTTGATATATAATTTTAAAAAATCAACATGAATAACTTAAAAAAAAATAATTATAACCTTAGGGGCCCACGTTATGACCATTTGAGACAAGATTACTTTAACTTAGGCGCGAGTGGCTTTTTTTTTATTATTTTTATCGTAAATTAAGAAAAATTTGTAAAAGGGACAGTTTTGATTGTTTATCTTATAAGCACATAGGAAATAAAGCAAAAATAAGTAAAAATTAAAAAAATTTTGTCAAAACCAGTGCAATTTTGTATGGATTTTGCTTTTTTCAAAGGCCTGTATCTTGGACCCCGGGGCTCCGATACAACTCGTTTTGGTTTTATTCGCTTCAGTGAGTATGATTCTCTATTAAATAAAAAAAAAATTCTTGGGGCCTAAGAAAAAGTAATATCCCCAACGTTTTTACAAGCAACGATTTAATTATTTTCTTCGATCTTTTAATTAAAACGACAGTTTTCTTTAAATTGCGACAACTTTCACTTATAACTATTTCATAATACGTAAGAATACGAACTGTCATTGATACGAAAATTCTGCACGTCAAATATATAAAAATTCTGCACATCTATTTAAGATGCAGATATGCATGCAGCACTGCGTGCAGACTTTCTACACATGTATTTTGGGCATAAGGGTCCCCTGAAGGAACTACACAGGAAGACAGTTCAAGATATAATAAATCTTATACCATATGCTCAAATAACAATATAAATAAGTCAATAATCTGCAAGAAAACGAAACTGGTTTAAATAAATAAAATTGACAATTAATTGTCCCCATTTCATAGCTTTTGTGTCCCAGGTAGTACGTAATCGATTTATAATCGATACGGTATTAATTACATGTAATCGTGAAATCGAAGCATGTTTCGATTTCGTTTCGATACTGTATCGATTACATTTAGAACAACGTGTTCGCCCTAGTAAGCGAATATGTGATCGATACCAAATCGAAAATATTATCGATACCTAATTGAAACATGTAATCGAGACTTAATCGTAACCTGTTTCGATACAAAATCGAAACTACTAGTGACAATTTGTAATTGAAAGTTTAGAGTATCGTACGTATTTTTGGTTGTGTTTTAAAATATTTGTAATAATATTAATTAATAAATTTATTTATTATAATATAAAATACATATTTTACATTTTTTATTAAAACTAAATATAAAAACTTAAAAAAACCGATAAATGTGAATGGGAACCGGAAATGAGAAAAAGTGCCATTAAAAGAAAAAGTTTTTAGAAATGTAGATGTATATCAGTGGCGAAGCGTCGGTATAGACACACTAGACAGTGTCTACCCAAACATAATATAAATATGAAACTTTATTTTCATATTGTTCGCATAATGTCGACTTAATACTATTTTGTAAAACGTTCTAAGAAAATCATTAAGTTTTAATACAATAATTAGAACAAAAACAATTCAGCTATGTTCCCGAAACTTTAATACAAACGTTTCCCAGTTTCATGTACAAACAAACAAAAATGTTTTTCTCACTGCAGTAGACGTTTCAAATTATGAATACCAAAATAAGCAATAGCAACAACAACAAATTTTCAACTTTTGTTCCTTCTTGGATAGACAGTTTTGTTTCTGTCTTATTTTGTTTCCAAATTTGTTGAGAAACATCAGTAGCAATAGCAACAACAACAAATTTTCAACTTTTGTTCCTTCTTTCTTGGATAGACAGTTTTGTTTATGTCTATTTTTGTTTCCAAATTTGTTGAGAAACATCAGTAGACGTTTCAAATTATGACTACCAAAATAAGCAATAGCAACAACAATAAATTTTCAACTTTTGTTCCTTCTTGGATAGACAGTTTTGTTTATGTCTATTTCTGTTTCTATATTTTGTTTCCAAATTTTTTGAGAAACATATTATGGGAAACATTTTCAACAAAAATTGTAATTATTAGTTAGATGTTTCTTGAGCAATTTTTTGTGTGATTGTGAATTCGATTCTACGACTTCTGAATAACAGGAACAGTTGGAAAATAAATTTGAATCTTTGATTTTGGATTAATTTTTGGAATATTTTTAGAATTTTGAAAAAAGTTTCAATCTTTGATTATGTTATAATTTTTGCAATATTTTTGGCATTTTGGGAAAAGTTTGAATTTTTAATTTTGTTATAATTATTGCAATATTTTAAGAGTTCTAGGAAAAGTTTGAATTTTTGATTTTGTTATAGTTCGTGCATTAATTTTGGAATTTTGAAAATAGTTTCAATTTTTGATTTTTTAATAATTTTTAGAAAATTTTTGGAATGTTGAAAAAGTTTAAATTTTGGATTTTATTATAATTTTTGGAATATTTTTAGAATTTTGAAAAAGTTTATTTATAGTTTTACAAAGAATTTTATGTTTAATATTCATCGCTCCCTAAAACTTAAAACAATGTTTTTGTTAATCTACAATATCCTTTATCTTTTGTACAAAATATTTTTATTTCAAAATTTTTAAAATTTTTAATTTTGATTTAGATTGAACAATCTTTTTTTAAATATTTTGCTTGCGGCGAATAAAAAATATAGTATATGATGCACGGACGTAAGTCATTTTAAATGTGGGTGCAAATCTCGGTTGGCGCTTCGACTCACAAACTCCATATACGTCCAAAAATCTTAGCTTTCTGTCCTCTCATCTTAATGTACTATAACTAGTTTCTACTGGCATATTAATAAAACTTTTGAATATGTCTACCCTAGTTTCAGAAGCACGCTTCGCCACTGATGTATATATCAAAATGTGAACCTGAAATGAGAAAAAATACCATTAAAAGAAATAGTTTATAGATGTATATATCAAATCAATAAATGCTGTAAATTCAAATTATAGGTTATGTTATGATAAAAATAAAATTAAAATAAATCTATTCTAGACAGATAACACATTTTCTTATATATACATAACATTAAAAATGTACTTACTGTTTAAATATATTATATTATACAATATTTTAACTATATTTGTTTAATTTATCAACAAATACATTTTAGGCGCGACTACGAAAATGAAAAATGAATAATTTTAAATGTCAAAACGCCATATTTTTTAATTAGAGTGAGATGAAAATATACAATAGGTATGCCTCCTTTTCTCCAATTCGAAACTATCGACTACAATACGATTTCGATTACAGTTTCTTGCCTGGGGTGTTTTGCTTGGCTTAATTTTTATATTTTTATTTGCAGCTATTATACCACATACGAATTCGTTGCGTAAAAAATCTAGCCGCTGCATCAAATTTATGTTGACGTTAATTGTCGATAAACTAGATTTTTAACTGTCAAAAACTTCCACATAATACTTTTTTAGGAAAAAAGTGTAAAAGTTGTTTTCTTTAAATTTAAAATATTTTATAACAAAACTATAATACATTATGTCTTCCGATTGGGATGAAATTAAAAGACTAGCTGCTGATTTTCAAAAAGTACAGCTTTCATCTTCATCACAAAAGTAATAACTACATTCAATCCAAATACGAATTCAAATTATTTACTTAACTTTTTTTTATGTTACAGGCTATCTGAAAGAAACTGTATCGAAATTGTTACCTTGTTAATCGAAAAAAAACTTATTGATGTAATTTATACAAATGATGGCAAGGAATATCTTACATCATCACAGTTGGAATCAGAAATACAAGATGAATTATATATCCATGGTGGACGTATTAATTTGGTTGAGGTTGCGAAAACTTTAAACGTTGATTTAACGAGAATTGAAAAGATAGCAGAGAAAATATGCAAAGAAAGTAATCAAATATCTTTTCTTCTTGGTCAGTTAATTGATGAGATTTATTTAAAACATATTGCGGGTGAAATTAATGAAAAATTGGCACAAAGTGGAGAGCTTTCAGTATCAACACTAACTGAACAATTTGATTTACCTTCAGAGTTTCTATTAAAAAATGTTATGGAAAAATATGTTGGAAGTATAATTCAGGGTAGACAAGATTCTAAAGATGATCGATTCTTTTTCACTCAAACTTATATTTTACGTTGCAAAGCGAAATTACGTGGCGCGTTAAACGGAATAACTCGACCAACTCCAGTTACAGCTATTTTATCACAGTGTGGTGTAAAAGAGAGAATATTTTATAATATTTTTGATGATGTTTCTACTAAAGGAACTTTAACTTCTAGAACTACGGGATCACAATATATTCCTCATATCTATACTAAAACTCAAACCGAATGGATCAATACAATTTATAAGCGAGAAGGCTATCTGGAACATGATGCTGTCGCTGGACTTGGTGTCTCAGATCCAAAATCGTTTATTCAACGACAATTGCCGAAAGAGAAACTAACACATTTAAAAAAATGCACGGTTGGATCACGAATTATTGAACAAGTTGAATCAGAATTGGATGAATGTATTTCAAGCGGAAAATTCATTGATGTTTCTACTGTTCTGCCTTCAATTATGTCAGACGATGATATTGAACAACTCTTAGAAATTGTTTTAGATCCAATTAAACAAAAATCTATTCTTAGAGTTGATACAAGAGGTAAGCATATTTTTGTCTTTTCAACTCGATGTGGTTCGTCACTAATTCTATTGTTCCATTTTAGTCTTGACAAATAAATATCTCGATGAGCTCGTGAAACCATGCTATCAGTTAATAACGGATAATGTTAAAACTTCCGTTGAAAGTGGAAAATATCAACAATACATGGCCGAAAGGCAAATGTCGTCGAATAAGAATTATGATTTAGATTATGGTGAATCTAAAAGTGATAAACGAGAGGAACGTCGTAAAAAAGCAGCAACCGGAAAAGTTGGGGGTGGTACTCAAGGTCGTGAAACAAAAACAAAATCAACTAAAAAGCATTATCGTGCTGGAGGGGGTAAGGGTGGACACGGATCTGACTCGGAAGATGAACATGATTTTAATCAAAAATCGAAAAATGACATTGGCAACGTTGGTGGTTTTGAACTAATTTCCATTCGTGAAATTGTAAAAATTATCGAAAGCTCATTAGAAAACGATGATCTTGGTGATTTAGCTAAACAAATTGCGCAACATTTTTATCCACAATTGAGTAAATTTGCCTTAAATCAAGCTCAAACAGTTTTTGAAGCTACACTTCAAAATACAAATCAATCAAGACGACAAACCCATGCAGCACTCCAAGAAAAATTAAATGTTCTTCTCGGTGATATTCGTTTGTATGAAAAAGGTTTAAAGTTATTACCACCGGATATGCAATCCCAATTAGTAAAATATTTACTGAAAACGGTGGGAACTGAGGTATGCAATGAATTAGCTTTGTATATCGCTAACGAAAGCGGTTTACATTTCAACGAAACAACACTCACATCGGAACAAAGAAACAAAATTATCCAGGAGTGTGCAGCGGAATATAAAACATCATTACTTGCGCTAAACAAAGCATTAGCAGGAACATCTGTCGAAGATTTTTTAAGCAATACAGAAAATGCATTGCAAGCGTGTTCAATGATTTTGAAGAAAATTGATAAAAAGAAGGATAGAACAATCATCCATTCCCATAAGTTGAAACTTTTAGATCAATTGTCACAATGTAATGATCCAGCGTTGATCCTTCATTTAGCTACATTAATTATATTTACCACCGCAACACAAAATATGATTCATGTGTCCGGACGTCATGTTTCATCAATTTTAAGTTTTCTCAGACCACATCTGCCTGATGAACAAAATTCTATATTAATGCAGTTTCATGATTTAGTGTTGAAAGTTTTAGCCGCCGCACCAGACAGTGATGAAATAAAGGAATGTTCGGAAAAACTTAATGACCTAACGTCAGTTGTAAAGGAAATTCCTAAAAGTTATAAAAAAGTGGGGACAACTGCTGTTGAATAATTGTTGTTTTGCTCCTAATTTTTTATTTTGTAAACGTGAAATTGTAACCATAAAAAATATACAAATATTTTAATTAAAAAATCTTACAACTATTTATTTTTGGTCTAATGTATTATAAACAAAATAGGATTAATAATGATATGTCCCGAAAACGGTAACAACACAAAAAAGTGACGCATTAGTAAACACGTCTGTTACTTGATTATCGCATTCTGCATCCCAACGACACCTAGCAATAAATTTACATCCAGCTCCTAATTGACTGCCTAACATAACCTGAGCCACATGTTTATATCGTTTCATTCCTAATTCTTTAACTTGAGTGCTAATATCGTCGGCAATAGTTTTTGTCCATTCTTTAGCATCAGTTTCATTATATTTTTTTCCTAGAACAGGAAACAGGTGTTTGATAATATTTAAAAAATGCTATCAAAATACCTGTTAATGTTTCCGATAAAACTTGCTCAATAATCGCCTTAACTTTGGTGGTTTTAAATGTATCGTGCACGGACGGTTTTATTGAATAAACACTGGGAGGAATTTCAGTTGATGAATCTTCTTTCACTATACTTTCATGTTTTATAGGAGTTTCGTCTAAATCTATTGAGCTAGAAGCCGACATATTAATAAATAGACGAAATGAAATCAATTTTTTCTATTTTTCCTTTTGAAAATTATTGTAATTTTGTTTCTATAGTAACCGCAGTTTTTGATAAACGAATTGTTTGACAGTTTTGGAGAGAGATTCTAATGTACAGTTGTACTTAGAATAATGTATTCGGTCGACATACTATTATAGTGTTTGGTCGAGACAAGCTATAAGTAGTGTTCGGTCGAGACAAATTGATAAAAAATCATGATTTTTCTGTACTAAACAATTATTGTCAAACACACTCATTTATCATTGAAAATATCATTTTCCTGGTTTTAAATGTCAAAAGGTTTTGAATTTATGTGTTATTTCTATCGATACAGACATTGTGATGAAAAAATCATGATTTTCTGTGCTAAAAATTGTATTAAGCGCACTCATTTATCATGGCAAAAATCAACTTTTTTCCTGCTATTAAATGTCAAAATGTTTTGGATTTACTTAGGTGTCAATAAAACTACGCTTTTTGTTTGTTCTGTTTATGCTTACATTTTTGTGATAAGAATTCTTGATAAAATGGCTTTTGTGCTATCGGGATAAATTTATCTTTTCTGATAAAATTGACGTATAAAGTTTGACTTATAAATCCATTTTATTTCTTTTGGCTGGGGTGCGTTTCAAAATTAACTATGGTTAACCGCGCCGTTAACTTTACTCTACCAAATGTCGTTCCATAATTAACCAAACAGTTTTAATTCAATACTTGACGTCACTATTTTAACTATGACAACAGTGATATTATTACCTTATGGTTAACCGTGGTTAATTTCGAAACGCACCCCTGTTCGGTTCGGTTTGACGTAATATTCAACGAAGTGAAATTGGTAGCAAACAACTTTGACGTTTAATAACGTAATTTTTTATCATTTTCCGGTAGCAAACACAGCTAATAAAACTATTTTTAGTTTGGTGTTTACATTTTTTGTTTTCTTAGCATATTATTGATCAATTTGGTTTTGTGTTTTCGAGATAAATTTATCTTTTCTGATAGCTTATAAATTTTGACTTATGAATCCAATTTTTTCTTTTCGCTGGGGTGCGTTTCGAAATTAACCACGGTTAACCATAAGGTAATAATGTCATAGTCTAAATACCCAGCGAATAAAATGTCATAGATTCGTCCATGTATCGTTGAAGAAACTTCTTCTCTGAGCTGTAGAATCGTGATGGAAAGGGTATGGAAATTTATATGAAAAAAAATAAAATGTCCGCTAGATTCGTGAACGAATACTCTACTACGATTCATCATGTAATACTACCACTCGAATCGCTATGGAATATTCAATCTCCTTTCTATTGTGAAATTTTAACAACTTTCTATAAAGATTCTTTATAGAAATTTTGTTATTTTTCACCTTCGATTCTATAGGTAGAATCGAGAATCAAATTGAATAAAATATTGAAATAATTAAAACACATTTTCTTTAAGAAGATTTTTATTTATATCTACATATAAATTCATTTATTTAGTCTGTTAATTACACATTAATTTAGCTTAATAGCTAAAGGGTTTAATTTGATTAAAAATTATGAAAAATATAATTTTAAATTGATGTTATATTTTTTTAAAATGTAATTCTATAGTTGTATAGCTTTTTCGTCATGCATCTGCAAATATAAAAAGAATTTATTGACATAAATTTTCAAATAATTTTCATTTTATAAATTACCGAATAGATCTGATTTAAAAGTTTGTGCATATTTGTTTTGCTGCATTCTTCCGCCATGTTTATTATTACCATGAACTTGTTTCTCATCTGCGATTATTGTTGAGTTTCTGTAAAAATTTGAGCAAACATTATTATTTTAAACATAACTTGTACGTTTATTAAAACTTTGTGGAGCATTAGGCTTTTTTATTCGCAGATGGATTCATTTGAAATTTTCACAGCTAACTGATATTAGTGTAACCTATAGTCGGATCCGGATTCAAACAAATCGGATCATAAATAAAAAAGTTATTATATACGGAAAACTTTTTCTATACATATGCATTATAAGTTTACATACATGCAAAAACGAAATTAAAAATTTATTTTATTTTTTTATATTTTCTTTTTTTATATTTTCTTTTTTATATATTAGCTATCGAATAACAAACAACGAACAACAAAAACGAAACTTAAAAATTTATTTTCTTTCATTTCAGTCGTCTTTTGTCTTTGAACAAGGACGGTTTTCGATATTATTTCGATTATTTTGTTTATTGATTAAAGATATTTGCGTAATATTTTTGTTTTCTTATTATAGGAGGGCTATTATTTTGAAAACGTACATTTTTTTGTTGATTTTTAAATTTTTGATTTTTAAAAAATCTGAAATTTTGATATTTTGTTGGTATTGACGAAAGGAAAAAAGTTGTTTCTGCTTTTATTTTTTGTGTACTCTCAATCGGCGTTATGCGCGGTTGAATTTTTGAGGCATTTTCACGTAGTTTTGGTAATGGTTTAAAACTTAAAACTTTTTTTTCTTTTTTTATATTTATTTTCTCTTAGTTTATACATTTCCTTTGAAGTTTAGAGAATTTAGTTTATGAATTGATTTAGGGGTCGATAGACGTAATATTTTTCTTTGTTTTTTTATTATAGGAGGGCTATTATTTTGAAAACGTACATTGAAAACGTAACGTACATAACATAACATAAATTGAAATTAAAAAAGGAAATGAATTAGTTTTAGCAAAATTTGTATACTCAGAATGTTTTAAATGGAGTAGAAATCATGTTGCATTTTCTCACCTCGTAATTTAACTTTTTTACCATCATTCACCTCTAAAAAATTTCATATTTTTTCTTTAAGATATAAATACATTTTTATGTTTATATACACTTTTAAAACTGTTAATATATTATAATATTAATTAAGTAAAACGTTTTAATAAATATAATTAAATTTTCTCACGGTAAAACAATAAGAAAAAAATGCTTATAGGTCTTTCAGACCGAAGTAACTATATAAAGTTATAGAATGTTTGATTGTTGCTTTTTTTTGTTTTAGTTCAGTTTCGTATAACTATTCTCAAGATGGCAGGCTTATCAGAGAATTAACCAATCAAAATTCGTTAAAGTTTTATAGAAAGAATCGAGATAGAATCGTAGTGTAGTTTTCCTATGGAAAAAGTGTAGAAACTTTCTACTGTAGAAATAAAATTCGTTGGGTAGTGACGTCAAATATTAAATTCAAATTACTATAGTAAAGCTGTCAAAGCTAAATTATAAAAGACCGCTAAAAATTCAAAATTAATAAAAACAAATATTCTAATTACGATAAATAACACTAAAAATGTAGCGTATGTTTTTTATTTCTATAATTTATGTTTCAGTCTTCAGTATCAAATAAAAATAATAAAAATAACACATTTCACTAAAAATTATTAAATACTCAGTAAATAATAATCAAATGTACGATATATTCACAAAACAATATAATTTCTAACTTTTTTTTCCACAACAATTAAAATTTTCTTTTATTATAAAAAATTATGTTGTGTTTTATAAATCGGTTGACATTTCTCTCTCTCTCTGGCGTTTACATCCCATGAAGGGATTTTGCCGTCTGTGCAATAAGCTTCCAATCATCTCGTTCCATGACCAGTTGACCCCAGTTTCGACATCCTATATCACGAAGGTCTTGGATGATGTCATCTCGCCAGCGTTGTCTAGGTCTTCCTCTTCGACGAACACCAGCTGGTTGTTGTTGGGACGCTTTTTTTATCATTCTTTCTAATGGAGCCCTTTCTACATGACCAAACTATCTGATCCGGTTAGATTTAATGAATCCGATTACATCGCAGCCTCCAAGAAGCTGTCTGATTTCGTGATTCATTCGGATTCTATACTGATTTTCAGCAACTTTACATGGACCATAAATTGTTCGTATGACCTTCCTCTCGAATGTTGATAAAATTCTACAATCGGAGGAAGTCAGTGTCCAGCTTTCACTTCCAAATGTAAGCACAGGTCGAATTAATGTTTTGTAAAGTGTGAGTTTACACGACCGCGAAAGATGTTTTGATCGCAGAAGTTTTGAGTATGCGTAGAAAACTCTGTATGCGGCAGAGACACGGGCTTTGATATCTGCCTGCATGTCATTTGACGATGTTATTACAGACCCGAGGTATTTGAAGTTTTCCACGCGTTCCACTTCGTAGTCGCCAGTATTCAGATTTCCGGGAGGTATGTTCTTAGATGTTGTTAGCACTTTAGTCTTGCCGGTGTTGATGCATAATCCAAGTCGTTTAGCATTTCTTTCAAGCTGAGAGAGACTATCTTTAATATCGCTCGTTCTACGTCCGAGAAGCACAATATCATCTGCGTAGCCAAGAACTTGACTAGATTTATTATATATGCAGTTTTGCGTCTCAATTCGGCTTTTTCTTATCGCGTACTCTAGCGCCAAATTAAACAGTACAGGCGCGAGGGCATCACCTTATCGAACACCTGATGTTATATCGAAAGGATCAGAAACTGACCCTTCGATTACTATTCTACAATTTGATCCCGATGTTGTGAGTTTGCATAGAGAAACAAGTTTCTCTGGGATACCAAGGCATATGAGTGCGGACCAGAGGTTGTCGCGGATGATACTATCATATGCTTGCCTGAAATCAACGTAGAGCTGGTGAATGCTGATGTTGTACTCCCAACATTTTTCCAGAATCATCCTTAATGTAAAACATTGATCTGTGGTTGAGCGGTTGGGACGAAAACCACACTGATAGTCACCGATGATAGATTCGGCGAACGGGATGAATCGAGCAAGTACAACATTAGCTAGTATTTTGTATGCAGTGTTCAACAGTGCGATGCCACGATAATTTTCACACTTTAGACGGTCACCTTTCTTATGTAGCGGAACAATGAGAGCTGTTTTCCATTCAGCAGGTAGTTCTTCTTGGTCCCAGATTGCAAGAATCAGATCGTATATACGTGAGACCAGAGCTGCTCCTCCATTTTTCAAAAGTTCTGCGGGAATTCCATCGAAACCTGGTGATTTGCCATTTTTCAGTTTTTTAATTGCAGCTTCCACTTCCTCTATTGCTGGGTAAGGGACAAAAATCTCCGCAGTTGATGGAGCAATTGCTCGAATAGGATGAACTTCATTCGTCCTATTCAATAGGTCTTGAAAGTGGGATCGCCACACTGCCAGCACATCACGTTCACTTGTTGTAAGTTCATTATTTTCATTTTTGATGGCTGTAGATCTTGGGTGGAAATCTTTTGTCAGATTCCGTGCATTGGCAAAGCACTCTTTTGAATTTCCGCTGGCCGCATGTTGGTTGATGTCTTCAATGCAGCTCTTCATTTGTTCGCGTTTCTTTTTACGTAGAAGTTTTGCTGAGACTTTCCTGGCGCATAGATAATCAGCTTGGGAGCTTCGGGTGTTCCTTGTTAACCATTTTTCTCGCAGTTTTTGTTTATGTTCAACGGATTGGTGGCACTCGTCGTCGAACCATTCGTTGTGTGATTTTGGTGGCCGCTTTCCGATTGTAGTTTGTGCTGCGGCTATAATGGTTGATTGAAGCGTTTGCCATTCTTCTTGTATGTTAAATGGCATCTCAGAAGAGATGTCATGCTCTTCTATGCTTTGCGTTACAATTTCCTGATATCTGTTCAGCGTTTCCGGATGTTTAAATGCATCGACGTTCCAGCGCACGGTCTTTTTTGCTTGTCTATTAAATGTAGATGATAATTTGCACTTGTACTTAAAGATGACAAGCATATGATCAGTGTCCATATCAGCACCTCTGTATGATCGAACGTCAGTTACACTTGTGGAGTGTCTCTTAGAAATCATGACGTGATCGATTTGATTTTCCGTTCTTCCGTCATTTGATTTCCACGTTGCCTTGTGGATTCTCTTGTGAGGGAAGAAAGTGCTGGAAATTACTAGATCATACATCATAGCCAGCTCGGCTGCGCGAAAACCGTTATTGTTGCTGGTATGATGCAAGCTGTTAGGGCCGATATGTGTTTTAAGTTCTGCAATCCTACCGATTTGAGCATTAAAGTCACCTACCACGATTTTTATATCGTGCCGCGGGATTTTATTGATAGCTTCTTCGAGTTCTAGGAAGAACAGGTCTTTAATATCATCTGCTTTATCTTCAGTAGGTGCATGAACATTGACGATCGTTACATTGAATTTTTGCGTGCGGATTCTCAGTGTGCATAACCGCATATTAATTGGGCAGAACTCGATAACATGCTGATTCACGCGACGGTGTATAAGAAAGCCAACTCCAAATTCTCCTCCGTTTTGATGACCGCAATAATAAAGAGTGTATCCTTTCGCTGTTTCATAGATTCCACTACCTGGCCATCTTAGTTCTTGTAATGCCACTATATCTAGTGTGTAGCTCTCGACTTGTTGTGTGAGTTTTAGGAGATCTCCTGGTCTTCTAAGGCTTAGCACGTTCCAGGTTCCCATTTTTAAATCGTAGTCCGGGTACAGTTTCCGAGGTCGTTCCAATAATGATTCCCAGATATTCCGAGGCCTGTGTACAGAATTCATGACAATAATTTTTTTACGGAAATGGGGTGTTAGCCCTACGCCCAACCCAATTTTCGTGAATGGGTTCGTTCTGCATCTTAAGGTCACCAGAAACAACCATTTTACACGTTTATATAGCGAGCCGCTTGATCCAAGACAGACGCCCGCTGCAAGCCGCCCCTAACATGGAGAACAGACGCTTTCTACACATTTATATAGCGAGCCGCTTGATCCAAGACAGACGCCCGCTCCAAGCCGCCCCTAACATGGAGAACAGACGCTTGAGTTGCATTGGTTTTATGACGCCAATGACTCGCCATGGTGCAGAATCATTGAGTATAAGCAGTATTTACTCTGCCCCTCTCAACTACACCAACCTAATTCTGTTAGCGTTACCCAGGTAGCACGGCGTGGACGTAGAATTTCGGATTTTCGCTACCCTTGACCCGTTGACATGTCGTTTTAAATATTTATATGTTTTGACATTAGAACTTCAACAAACTCTACTCTAGACTTTAGTAACAAAGTTAAAGTAGTGACGTCACAATTTACTATGACAACTAATTTTTATAGTTTTGGAACGATAGTACATCTGTCATCCAGTAAATTTTTTATTTTGCGGTTAATTATGGAACGACATTTGGTAGAGCAAAGTTACCCGCGGTTAATCATAGTTAATTTCGAAACGTTCGGTCCAGTTTGACATAATATGCAACGACGTGAAACCAGCAGGAAAAAGTCAGGCGTAAAACATCATAATATTTTTTATCATTTTGCACGACCGAGCACTACCAATATGGATTAATTTTGTAGATATTTATTTATTTATTAAAATAGAATACAAATAATGCTGTCGTCCATTACATTGCAATCATAATGTTTGTGAATAATACAAAACAATCACTTTTAAATAAAATTAAGTTGTCAATCGTGTCTATTTCGCTGATTTGATACTTTTATGATTCTCAAAAGCAAATTAACAAAACAAAACTTGTCTTATTTCTCACAAAGTTAAAAAAAATTCGAAATAATATTTGATAAAACAAAATTTGTTAGGTTAAGGGCATTTTATTATTTATTTTCGGATAACATCGCTATAAAAATTAGCGAAATAGACACGATTGACATCTTTTTTTTTAAATTAATTGATTTGACTTTTGTATTATTCGCACACACGCGCTTGCGTATCTTTTTATATCTGTTTTTTCATCTTTAAAAAAAGTATATGTACGGCTGCCATAACTTCTATTTTGTGTAGTGGTATTCTTGTGTTTATAACAGAACAAAACGTGTAGCATTTTTTTATAGTCAAACGTCATATCAACAAAAATCACGAAGCTTCAAACATTGAAAAGCCGAAATCTCATTGATAATATATCAAGTTTAACTATTAATAATAGCACCACATACAGATATGGAAATAACAGAACAAGAAGCTGAATTATATGATCGACAAATTCGATTATGGGGTCTTGATTCTCAAAAAAGGTATCTCAATCAAATTCTAACCTCTAAACAAAAACATTAAGTCGTATTATTTATAGATTACGAGCTGCTCGAATTCTAATTTGTGGTTTGAACGGTTTAGGAGCAGAAATAGCAAAGAATATAATTCTATCCGGTGTAAAATCTGTTACACTTCTCGATGATAAAGTAACAACAGAAGCCGATTTTTGTTCTCAATTCTTGATACCAGTAACATCAATAGGATTAAATCGTGCAGAATCATCGTTATTACGTGCACAAACTCTCAACCCTATGGTTGAACTGGAAGCAGTTACAGATAAACTTTCAGAGAAAGATGATTATTATTTCAAAAATTTTGATGTTGTAATCGTTATTGAAGCACCAACAAAAGAATTAATTCGTATCAACAATGCATGTCGCTTGAATGGAATAAAATTTTTCGCCGGTGATGTTTGGGGTATGTTTGGTTATAGCTTCGCTGATTTACAAGAACATACGTTTGTGGAGTAAGTTAACATAATTTATTTTATTTTATTTTTTTCATTTTTTGTGTTAAATTTTGATAGAGATGTCGGAACACATAAAGTTATCTCAAAGCCAGGAGAGAAACTTAAAACTGAACTAATAACACAATCTGTAAAACGAACCAGTTTATTTCCGCCGTTACAAGATGTATTAGAATTTGATTACAAAACTCCTGCATTTTTGAAAAAACTTAAAAAAACTGGACCATCATTTATTGTTTTGAGAATTTTACAAATATTCCGTGATCGAGAAAATCGTAATCCTGATTATAAAAAACGTGAAGAAGATATTTTACTTTTATTGAAAATTCGTGATGAAATCATACCCAGCGAAGTTGTACCGAATGAATATCTGGTTGAAATATTTTCACAAATTTCACCATCCGCCGCTATTGTTGGAGGATCATTGTCTCAAGATATTATTAAAGCTGTTTCACAAAAAGAAGCTCCTCACAATAATATCTTTTTATTTGATCCTATAACAAGTTGTGGCTTCATTGAAACTATTTGTAACTAAGTTGAATTCTTTTGTAATTTTTAAATAAATAAATAAAAAATATTATAAACTTATGTATCTTTTGAAAATAGGAGTATCACCAAAAACGTCGACTAGCAAGTATTGTCCGATAATTGAATCATAAAGATCTGCTGGAATTCCATGTGGCTCGCATACCTTTACCGAAACATCTTTATCCTCCAAAATGTGACCTTTAGGTAAATTTCGAGAAAAAACTAAAGTTTTACCCAATTTATCGTAACAATTTTTCTCACATTTAAGCATATCTCTAGCACCAACTTCTTTTAGAGCCAATCCTAATTCAATTTCAGTCTTGCATCCAATGTCATTATATTCCTTTAAAATTTCGATTATTGTTCTGGAGTCTGTAATTTTATTGAACGGTGATAAATCTCTCTCCATACTACGAACATTTTTTATTAGTTGATAGTATTCCGATGGAATTAGAGATATACTATGATCGGATCCTTTAGCAAATTTATCAAACGTAAAATGTCGTTCAATCACTTTAGCTCCTAATAAAAAAGCAGCTTGTGAAAATAAAATACCAGTCTCATGTCCTGAGTAACCAACAATAACATTTGAAAATGAATATTTTCCAATCATTTTTAACGATAAATCCGATGGTGCTGTTGGATACGATGATACACAGTGCATTAACACAAATTGCTGTCCATTCATTATGTCAACAACTTTTTCTATCATTTTAATTTTTTGCATTCCTGTTGAAATAAATAATGGAATTGATTGTTTTGCGGCCCTTCGTAGTAATGGAATATTATTAGCATCTCCTGATCCAATTTTAATAAATGGAACATTCATTTCACTCAAGAAATCAAAGGATACCGTATCCATTCCTGATGCGGTAAATGTGATTCCAATAGAATTTGAATAATCTTGTAATTCATAGAACTGTTCATTTGTAAATTCAAGAAATTCTTTATGATCGCCATATGTGTGGCCGAACGAGTTGATACTATTATACGAACGTTCCAACGCTGATTTTGTAAACTTTTCTTCTAAACAGGATTTTTGAAATTTCACACAATTTACACCGATTTTCTATTAAGAAAAAAGGTATTTTAATAATAGAATATATAACAGCCCTGGCAAAAATTCTTGTAGGAACTTTTGTTAGGATCTTACATGAACTTTAAAAGATCCTATGTGAATCTTGAATGATCTTGTATGATCTTGTGAACTTTTTGTCCCAATTCTCTACAAGAAATGATCATGATCATGTAAGTTCCTACCCTGGCAAAAATTCTTGTAGGAATTTTTGTTAGAATCTTACGTAAATCTTGTGTGATCTTGTGAAAATCTTGAAAAGATCCTATGTAAATCTTGTATGATCTTGTAAACTTCTTGTCCCAATTCTCTACAAGAAATGATCATATAAGTTCCTATATAATTTTCCTACAAGAATTTTTGCCACGGAGTTTAAAACAAAAACAGTATACCAAATGAAATTATACCTTCGCTTCCACTATTAACTGTTTTGCTATTTCTATATCACCTTGATGATTTTGTCCAATTTCAGCAATGAAAAAACAAGAATTATCTCCTCCTATAAATGTATCACCTATTTTTATGGAATCCATTTTCAACTACAATGTTTTCAGTAGAAAAATTTATCGATACTGAATTTTAAATTTAAGATTATATGCATCTTTTTTGGAGAATTAAATTTAATTAAAATCAATTAAGATAAAAGTTTAGGGTCATCGATACATTTCAATAGTTATTGTTTCTGATATGATGTTGTTGTTTGTACTGTAACGGTTTTATTTAATTGAAATGTTATTTTTTAAGAAAACGATTTAGAAGGAAAGTAGGGTAACATAAACCGAAAACCGATTTTATTTGTCTGATAAGTTAGGTTTAGGAACAGCGTTGCCACTTGGATACATTTGTATCCATTTGGATACATTATTTGAAAAATTTATTAAATGGATACTGGATACAAAAAAATCACAAAACTGCTAGAATGGATTCATTTTATTAATATGTCTTTAGCTGTGTTGGATTTCCAAAAACTTTGAAAATGTTTATGAAATTTGTTATATTGTTCGTCTATTCTCTTCTTGTGAAAGAAAAAGTATCAGAAATTGGCGAGCAGTGTAACTAATTTTAAACAGTTTTTGAAAATCGATCACATTTTTTTTAATAATTTAAAAGTCGATTTAAAAATCATTTTATACAATTTTATAGACCCTTATCGTATCTTAAATCTAAGGAATGTAAATGAGCTAGGTTTTGAAAATGAAGAAAACCATATACAATTGTCTGAAATAAGTATGGGATATACAGTGCAATCATTTTTAGCATACAATAAACTGGAAAAAGAGGAATTTTTGGAGGTGACAAAAACTGTGCAAAAAATGTATATGGAATTTAGTCATCAAATAAAACACATATAAAAATCATCAGATAAAAATTTGAATTAATGTGATTTTTTTGGTGTTTATATTATAAATAAATGTGAATTGAATTGTACTAAACATATATTGTAATTAGTCTTTTAGCAATATAAAATAATCATGTTTCATTTTTTCTAAAAAGTGGATACATTTGGATACATTTTTTTATAAAATTGGATACATTTTAATTTTTTTGAGTGGCAACGCTGTTTAGGAACCGCGCCCATGGCTTAAAACCGGTGCACGTTGAGACTATTCCATCAGTAAATGACCCATGGTGGAGTTGTTTGACAACATGATCCTTAAGTTGACTGCTGATGGTTTGACCACAGAATAAAAATATGCGAATAGCCATTGCGTCGACCAAAAAAACTTTAACCTAATGGGATCCTACCTTATAATTTGCACGTTGAACTATAATTATGTTTGAATTTCTAGCCACTGAACCACAGAATTTCTGTGGTAAAACTATTAACCATCAAAATGTAGAATACATGCAACCAAACTTTTTCCTACCTTAAGCAAGTTTGAAGTGAAGCTAGAAGTAAAAAAATGAGTCGATATTTTTAGATAGAAAAAGTGTGTTAAGACGCTTCTGTATATTTTTATTCGGGGGAAGTACAGTTAGCGTGGTTTACTCCAAACATGCTCCAAACATGTTATATGTATATCCTTTCTATTATTAAAAATGAGATTAATTTTTTTACGGAATATTCAGTGAATCTGTTGTTGATACCAGAGCTTTGTTTCAAAATTAAAATTTTTTGAAAAAAAAAAATTTAAAAGAAAAAAAAATTTTTTTCCCACACTAGCCGCTCTTTTGCCCAGGGATCCATCAACAAAATGCCGCACAGTCAAGCCATAAAGGCACCACAGTATGAGATTTGGTTATGCTCGCAAAAATTGGGTACATTAAAAACCTCACCTCACCTACCTTGCTTGTCGGAGTCTGCATTCTTCATATATACGCATAAAGATGTCTCGATCGGTAGCGCCTGATTCATAAAAGTAACTGTTAGCATATATGTACAACACTGTTATATATGCGCCGAGTTTAAGTGCAGACACTTGTGACGTAAGAAAAATGAGTTATAGGCGATTAAATTCAGAAAGAGATTAAAGTTGGGTTTTAACATGCGAACATGTAGACTGTGACATTTTTTATAAACCAATCCGAGAAGAGAATTTTATATTCAAAATACTTATTTTTAATTTGTTAAGATCTCCGTCCACAGTTCACATGTTAAAACCCAGCTTAAAGATATGCAATTCCCGAATTCCAGTTCAGTTCATGGAGTAAAAATGTGATAGTTTGCTGTCATTGGTTTCTAAAATTCAATCCGAATTAGAGCGTTATCTGATTGTTTTTCTAGAGCGCAGTCCAGCAGGTGCAGATCGCAGTGATTAAATTTAACAGAATATAAGCTGTTATTACTAATGCTAACCAACTGGATTGTAGTTCATGCTACTTTGGTTGACCGCCACTATCTCTTTCTTAAGCTAATAACAAATCCCATATCAGTCTTCCAAAGCCTCGTTCCGTTATCATAAGAGAATTTAAAGGTTAACTGTAATCAGTTCTATATATGTGAACATTATTTTGCATTATGCTAAAAGTATTCCTATAAAACAGTTTTATCGTTAGGTTGAACATCGTAAGCCTTGGAATAATTTTTGTTTTTAAGGAGAATCAGAAAAGAGGAAGTAATTCACAAAATATCTTATATATAAATACCAAACATAGAGAATTGAGCTACCTAAGCATTGTATTTCTATTAAAAAATAATAATAAAAAGTTGCTCAAATCTCATGAGGAAAAACCTCATACATTGTGCATTCACCGTAATTACTGTTGAATTCAACAAGTTTAAATTCAAAATATGGTTTCATTTTACCCAGCCCTATGTAGCTAAAATAAATTATTACTATCTTCAGTTCAGTAAACATTTTACAGAAAACAAACAAGAAGAGTAAAACCATTTTATAATTATAATTTATATATATATACCGTCTGTCGCTATTGTGCTTTCAAACAACTCGGTAGTTATTTTGCATTGTTTGTGGTTTCCTATTATTTTTGTCTATTAGTGTTTAATAAATGTTAAAAAAAATATAATAACCAAAAGAAAAATGATTCGAATTCATATTGTGTTTGATATCAAATTATATAAAAATAATAATGTGTTCGAATAAAAATTGATTATGAAAATTTAGTTTTAGTTCAAAATATAAATAAAAGAGTTAAAAAATATAAAATTATAAAAAAAAAAGAAATGTCAGCTTCTATTAATGAAATTGAAGATTTCTTAAATGGAGCTCTTGTTTCCTGGGTAATTACAATTAAAATTTCTTATTTCATTTATACTTTAGTATAATTTTCGTTGGATTCTTTATGTAAACATAAAGAAACAAATAATAATTTTAAGTTTTTGTGACAGATGAATACATAAATTTTTGTATTTATATTTTATTTATTTGTTCTGTTAATTTTGTGTTAGTGTAAATTGTGCAAATTTTACCTGTATACAAATTTTAGCGAATTTATGTTTTTTTTCTTTCTAAAACAAATAATTTTTGTGTGTGTTAGTGATGTAATTTTATATTTCTTTTATATTATTTATAATTTTATTCAATAAAATTATAAAAAAAATAATACATTTTTTTCGTTATAGTTTTTCACACGTATTTTTTTGTTATTGTGCTGTGTGAGACCGAAAGAGAGATTCGACCTTGAAAAATTCATTATTCAATTGTTTTTTTCTTAGATTTTTTTTTTATTCAAATTGGATTAATTGAAATGGAATATTAGAAGGAAAAATTAATCAAATGTCTTTCTACAATATTTGGTTTGGGATATAGTTGGAAGATGAACTGTTTTGAAAATGCAAGAAGTTTTATTAGATGTTTATGTAATGTGAATTTTTGACTTTATATAACCGTTAGGTTTGTTTTAAAAGTTATTTCGCTTGGTAAAAAATAGCTGCTAGGCTCAAGACCAAGCTGTCAAACAGGATCAATGTTCTAAGTAAAGGATTTCATTGTCTGTCAGGATATGTTTAACAATTTCCAGTATGTTTTATAAATAATATTGACCATAGAAATTGCAATTTACTATTTAGTTCTATTTACAAAACTCTGGTCAACCGTTCAATTTATGCTACGCATATTTAAAGAAAGCGACAGCTTACCTGTTACCTTTATAGTTAAACAATTAAGTTGAATATGTACATTCTCCGATTTTCACGGAACTGTTTTTAATCTTCTCGCTTTTACTTTTTGTAATTTACTGATTTTGTTTTTTTGGATGACAATTATTTACCGATAGTGCAAAATATTACAACAGAAATACAGTTGTTTCTCTATCGTCTTTAAAACTTCTACGTACGTATTTGGACGCACCAAACCTAAAATATTCTTCCAGTCTCTCTTGCTTAAATTTAAAGTGCTAAGTGGCAGAATCGATTAATTCCTACTAGTACGACTTGGGTGTAATTCAAATCAACACTCACAGTTGTACACTTGATGCTCTTTATTCTGTGGACCCATCATTCATTCTCAGTCAAAGAAAGCATCTTATCAACTATTTGAATTTTTATTCGGTTTCGATTTTCTTGTGAAAATTTCATTTGAAAATATAAAAACAACGTTGAGTGTTTAACTCACCGTTATGGGAAGTTAATGTTTTTGGATCGATTTTCGATTTAAAGAAAATGAAAAATATCTTTTTCAAATATCATGAGAATGAATAATGCTATCAAGATCATTGGCCTCTCATTTTGTTTGTTATCATGTCAGTCATTTATAATGTAATTTGTATAAACAATTGCTAACCTACTTTATGAGTTTTTTAATTTTGAGTAATTTTGCAACTTCTGGTTGGTGGGGTGCTACGTCGCGGTCGTCGCCAATGCTAGGCAAGGGTGCTATGTCGCCAATATTTGTTTAAGTTTGTTTTAATTTTTTTTGGTAATTTTTCTATTTTGCTCATTTAGATTTATACTCTATAAAACATATTTTTCGACGATGCTATAAAAACATTTTGTTTAATTTAATTTAGCCTCAAAAAAACCCGTAAAGTAAGTTTGGTGGGTCAGTATACCTTATCCAGCAGTTATTGTAACTGATTAGTTTTTAACTTTATGGGAAGTTTTTGGTGTGACCTCAGGGTCTATATTTTACTAGTTTATTTTTTTAAAATTAAACAAGAAATCTCAATTTCAGAAAAACGAGTTCTCAGAAACTTTAAGTTGTATCAACTTAAAATTGCTGATATCGGGGAGGGGATAAACGCCATTATAAAAATATTAGGTACAGACAAACGGTATAAGTACAGACAAAGAATAAAAATATAAGGTACAAACCATGCCACAGGACTGGAACTCAGCTAAAGCTATGCTGATACCAATCCATAAAAAAGGTAATCGCCCACAATGTGCAAACTACAGACGAATCGCTCTTCTCTGCACAGCATCTAAGATCTTTTCATACATTTTGCTAGCCAAAATCAATCATATTGCTGAACAACTATTTGGAGAATATCAGTGTGCCTTCCGAGTTCCGGCAAGGCCAAGTTACCACCGATGTACCACTTTTCTCGATAATGATGATTTTAGAAAAGTGTAGAGAGTTGAACATACCTGTCCACCAACTCTTCATTAATTTAAATTTAATTAAACTGGTATCACTGCAAAATGACAATACAGAACTCTCAATTCTGTGTACGAGTAGAGAACAACTTCTGAAGATAGACGGGTCTACGCCCCAGAAGTACTCGGAACCCAATTCCGACCAAGGACCATCACAACCATTTCGTTCGACGAAAGGTGCAAATCCGGCACTCCATTTTTTGGAAGTAAGGAAGCAGCTGTCACTGGCCTCACTGCTTCAAATACTCCTCGTCATGGCTGATATTGAAAGAAAGCCGGGACCAACATGGCATTGTTCAATATGTAAAAACATATTAAGGGCAAACACAACATCCATCCAATGAAACACATGTAAAGAATGGTGTCACCTCAGAACTGCTCAGGTTTAGCCACACATAAACAATGGACCAATCACCAAACACTACATAACGACATGCCAACACGAGCTCGCAGCAAAACACAATGCGAATGAACACGCATTCGGAAACTCCGAGTGATGTGAAAATTATGCAATTGAATTACAACGGTCTCACCAACAGATGATATTATAAATTATATGTGCAATAACAATATTCTAGTCACGGTTCTTCAACAAAACCAAATAAAATGTTAGATCTAAGACTAGTGAAAATTACTGTGATTACAAAATTATAAGGCTGGATAGATGGAAGGACAAAGGTGGTGGCCTTGCCTTTATCATTCACAAAACCGTTATCTACCGTACAACCACATTACCTGCAGTACAGGGAACTGATAAACACCAAGAACAACTGGGCATCATAATAAAATCCGGCAACACGGAGATAACTCTAGTCAATATCTATATTCTACCAGTAAGCAGCTGTGATACAGGTTATGAACCATTCATAGGACATTTATTTTATACAAAAGACTGTCTGATTTTCGGAGACGTGAATGCTCATCATGATCTATGACACTCACACCTAAACACTGATCCACGAGGTGAAAGCATTGCTGATCAAATTGACGGCTCCAATTTTGGAGTCCTCAATGAACCACATCCAACAAGGGTTACAAATAACTCATATTCTTCTCCAGATGTTTCCCTTGCCAGCATGTCACTAATGAGAACTGATATTGCATTGAGATCAGACCACGTGCCGATCATAATCACCTTAAGCCGTTCCATTAACATAATAAAATCCTAGCAGAAGACCTATACTAATTTTAACAATGCAGGCTGGGAAAATTTTACTAATTTTACTGAAACGGAATTCAGTAAACAATTTTTACCACTTTACGCTCTCTCTGGGGAAAAAAAATTCAGAAAAATTTTTAATACAGCCAGATCTCGCTTCATTCCATCCGGCAGAATACAAAAGGTGAAACCAAACTTCCCACAGGAAGCTTGTGTACTCTCCACCCAAAGAGATTGACATTCGCAAGGCAGGTCCAGCTGATGCTAGAATTCCAGACCCTAATAAGAAAATTAATAAGTTAGTTGCGGAACACAAACGTGATAAATGGTGAAAGCTAGTGAGTTATTCAAACTTTGGCACAAGCAAAAGTCTCTGAAAGATAAAAGGCTTAACCCATCCTCGAAAACCAGGTAACAATTGCATGATCTCCTTCGATGATATCCCAACTGAAAACCTCAGAAAATGCGCAACAAAATTCAACACACAGTTTACAGAAAAGCCACGTAAACATGAAAAGCAAACTAGGCCAGTATTGAGACATCTGCGCAAACTCAATACTGAACATTTAGAGGAAATCACATTTTCTGAACAAGAGGTTGAGAATGCCATAAAGAAAATCTCAGTCATCATGCTAAAACATATTGGACCCAAAGGACTGAAATATCTCACTACCACACTCAACACATCGCTAAATATCCTACAGATATCAAATATCTGGAAAACGGCAATAATAAGCCTCATCTTGAACCCTGGAAAACCTAAAGAAAAGGTAGAATCTTACAGACCGATCTCCATCCTTTCATCGGTCGCAAAACTGATTGAAGTGCTTCTATTACCTCAGTTAACCGGATCTTACAATTTGGCGGCACACCAACATGGCTTTAGGACAGCACATAGTACAACCACGGCTCTTCGCAAAATACAAAACCAGATCAGTGATGGTTTGAACCAAAAACAAATCTGTGCTAGAACAATTTTAGTTGCTCTCGACCTATCAAAAGCGTTTGACACAGTGTGGCACGCCGCACTACTAGATGACATCCTAAAGACCAACTTGCCAGGTCTTATAAAGCGCTGGCTGTGCAACTATCTTAGAGGTCGCCAAACATACGTCGAATTTAGAACTGTAAGTCCAAGATGAGGGTACTGCGACAAAGAGTTCCACAAAGGGGATTCTCTCACCTTCATTGTTTAATCTCCACTTAAGCAGCTTAGCTGCCCCACCAGAAGGAATAACCATCACGTCATATGCAGACGATTGCACGGTGCTTGCGACAGGTAACAACCTAGAACAACTCACCAATATCCTAAACACCTACTTTAACATCCTTAATGATTGGTTTAAAACAAGGAAATTAAAACTTTCTACTGAAAAATCCACTTCTACACTTTTCACCTCATGGACGAAGGAGGTAAACACAACATTAAGCATCTGCATTGACAACATACTCATTCCTACAGTAAAACATCCGAGATTGTTGCGGGGAACAATCGACCCACTGCTTAAATTTAATGTACAACAAGTGAACTCTAGACTGAAGAACAGGAATAATGCATTTAAAGCACTAGCGGGTAGTTCATGGGGCAAGGATAAAAATACAATAATTACAACATATAAAACAATAGGTCGACCTATTATAAACTATGCTGCACCCATATGAATACCCCAAGTTGCAGACACGCACTGGAAGAAGTTACAAACAACACAAAACGCAGCTTTGCGCACCGCGACCGGATGTCATTTGATGACCCATCGAGATCACGAGCACGAGGAATGTAACATACTGCCAGTCCGTGAACATAATGAAATGCTAACCAAACAATATCTATTGGGCTGTCACAAAGAGCAACATCCTTGTAATGATACCTTATCGAAAATTAAATCACCTAGAGACATAAGGAAGACAGCAAGATACTTTCTGCATGAGGGTAGAGACCCTCAAGTAATAGGTAACATCGACGAGGTTACTTAAAGTACAGGCTTAAAAGCACTTCACACTAAAGCCGTTGAGGACGTTATAAGGAACTACGCCCCAAATCGAGTTCCAAATAGAAAGCCACCAAAAGTCACTGCCGAAGAGGTCAAACTGCCCCGTAGCACCAGATCCATCCTAGCTCAACTAAGATCCGGTTGGTCACGCATCCTAAACAACTACATGAGCAGAGTTGATCCTGAAATTATTGACAAGTGTCCCGCATGTGAGGGCACGCCGCACGATGTAGACCACCCATTCAGATGTCCTAAAAATGCAACTAACCTGACGAAGAAAGATTTGTGGTACCGCCCAAGAGCAGTAGCAGAGTTCCTGAACCTGGGCATGGAGCTGAAGGATTAGTACCAAAACCGTCGCTACAACAACAATAACAGTAGAGAACAAAATATCAAAATTTTTTAACGTCGGCTCCGAGTTAAGACAAGGTGATGCTATCTCTATTATACTCTTTCATCTAGTCTTTTAATATGTGTACCGTCAAAAGAAACTACCGACTAACAAACAATATATTGTTAATAAACTCAGTACAGATGATCGCGTGACGCGTACGCTGATGATGTTGTCATCCTCGGCCGAAGTGAAGCTGTTATGAGTTAGACTTTCAAGTCGCTTGAGTGGTGCTAGAAAAATTGGCCTTCAAATTAACAACGATAAAATCAAACATATGAATGTTTCAAGAGAGGCTGAGAAGAACGATCTGGTGTGCGGCGAAGAACGAATTGAAGGAGTTGAATCTTTTAAATATTTGGGATCCATGCTTCACTCAAACAACAGCATACTTACAGATATAAAAGCTCGAACCGCTGCAGGTAATCTAACTTTCTACTTAATTAACCCTCTACTTGGATCACCTTATCTATCAACTAACACCAAACTCAAGTTATACAAGAAGTTGATTAGACCGGTTGTGATGTATGGGTCACAAACGTGGACCCTTACACAAAATTACAAATCACATTTATCGGTATTTGAGCGAAGATCCTACGCTACATTTCCGGACCACTTAAGACGGACGATGGAGAGTACAGAACGCAATATAACGTTGAGATCAGAGACCTTCTTGAGGGTTCAGATATAATAGGTTGTATCTTAATGTAATAAACGACCTTATATTAAATGTCGTCAATGCTCTTAGTTAAGAACTATATAGAGCAAAGTATTTTAAAAAAGACGAAAACACAAAGTTATGGTACTTTAACTTATAAAATAAAAAATATTTGATGTAATACCGCCACTTTTTGCTCTTAATAAACACTAAAACAGTTCTAGATGCACTTCTAAAGCCATTTATTAGAACACTTAGCTCTATGTATGTAAGAAAACTCTTGAAGCTTTGTAAGAGCAAAATTGTTACTTGGAAGGAAACTCGCTTTCAAATAAATCAAAAATTGTGTTTATTCATCTATTTTTTAATGTGTGTGAGTAGTAACCCAATGGCTGACCAACTTGGTGACAGAGAAGACTCGAAACATTAACAAATATATAAACACAATAGCGTTCTATTTAACCGGTGATGTGCCAATGGGTGTTTTCACTCGACTCGACACCGGCACGGTAACGACAACGATGCCGGTGGAATTAATTTTACATTGAAATATTTAGAGCAGCTTCACACTAGACCACAGTCGGTGTCGTACCGGTGTCGTTGCAGGATGTAGTCGAAGAGCAATTTTCCCACTCATGTCGTCCCTACATTTCAAATAAAATAGATTAAAAAAAATTTACTTCAGATTTTTATTTGAGATTTCATGATTTATTTCAGATTTTTTTCTGTAAGAAAAAATAAAATTAACGTGAATTGAGATAAAAACAACAAAAGTTAACCAGAAATAAAAGTGGTGTCGTGTAGTGTGCAAACAAGTCATGCCGTGTTGGTGTCGCCGTGCCGGTGTCGTGTAGTGTGAAAACGTCCAATATGGTAAATAGATTGGCAAAACCGCGTATTTTCTGAAAATACACCAAAAACTTAATTGAATTGTAAATTTCTTACTCGTCAAAGACACTTGTTAACAGCTATGCCCTTAGTAGAGCATTAAAATAAATTTAAGAAGTTGACAGTATAACTAAAAATATTTTTGTTGATGCGGCATTCATATGAGTGTTTTGTTAATCTTATTAGAGGTTTAAGTGGCACGACCATTTGTTTTAATTTTTGGATCCTTAAACTTTGACAAATTATCGAAAAAAATTACAATAGCCAGAAACATGATGAGTACTCAACGACTACTGACAACCTCTTTGATATTTGTTACTCTCTAAACCAAAGTTCTTTAATCCAGTCAAGTGTGTCATATAAAATACCCAGATAACACTCAACTATATTTTGTGCTAATAAATATTCAAATGTAAAACTTAAAAAAAAATTTTAAATCATTAAAAATTTTACTCACACTTTTTTTTAAACAATTATCATTGTTGTTCGAACACCAAAAATTATGGTAAGATTTTTTTCGAAGACTTTTACTTAAATTTTGTTTTAAGACGTTGACGTTGTTTTAATGAATAATTGTTGAGCTACACAAACACAAAATAATAACAAAGCATTGCAATGTTGTTTTATTTTCCACCTGTCTTCCTGTTAGATAAACCTTTTTGTTAATTTTTTTTCTTCTATTTTTTGATTTCCTGTTTTGAAAGATTGATTAGAGTTGGTTTTTGTTTATTTATATATAATCTTAATTATATGAATTTGATTTAATGATGGAAGTTTTTGAGAAATTGATTTTATTGAGTTGGTTTTAACAGAGTGGGATGTTGTAACAAAATTGGTCAAATTCATCGTTTTAAACGGTTGAAAGTCAAACGGTATATTTTGCAAGATAAATTCTTTTCAACGAATAGGAGGGAAGGTTAAGGTAGTTCAGTGTTTAATTTTAGATTCTTTGAAATGTTTGTGGTGTGTTTTTAATCTTCATGTTTGTCGTTACTTTTTACTATAATTATCAAGATCAAAATAGAAGTAATAGACGTGTTATTTATTTTGTTTTACAGTTAAATTATAAACTTATTACGAAAATTATTTTCATATTCAAAATCTCATGTTAGTATTTTTGGCAATTTTTGAATCGCATAGTATTTTAAAACTAGATAAGTTCGGGGAAAGTTCCAACTACGGAACCTAATGACGTCAACGAAGATTTGGTTTAGATAAATTTAAAGAAGTTTGCAAATTTCTTGTGTTGTACCAATTAAAGACGCACTGTAATTTAAATAAGGAAAAGTAATAACAAGACTGGGTATATTTGTCTGGGTATATTTATGCTCGATCACTATTTTTTATTGACAGGAAAAGTCTAATTTTTTCGCTTTCGTTTCTTCTTTTGCTAAAGTCAAAACTCAAAACTGATCATTTATATTTATTTTTATTACTTTAGAATAATATATATATGGTTAAAACGGGCTTGAAAATTATTTCTTCTATTTGCAATTTTTTTTTAGAAATTGTATTCTTGGTGGAATTAATGTACTATAATAGTTGTGTAAATTGGAAGATATTACGCTTTAAAATTGCCAATGCTTTCTCTCGTTAACTATCTGTCTCGTTAATTAGCCCATTAATCACATGTGATGTTTTTGATTTATGTTTTTTCTCAAATTTATTTTGAAATGCAGCAAAAATATACTTATAAAACAAAACTGCATTACTGATAACAATGTGTTGTGTTTCTAAAACTTGCAAAACATTGTATTTATGGCAATATCGCTGGTACTGTAATTAATTCAAAATGACAATATTATAAGAGACTAGATTATTGAAATACCGCCAGCGATTCTAACTTTGCTATTAATTCCTGTGGTCATATCCAATTTTTATAAAATATTTTTTATTTTCCTTTCGATTCGAGACGCGCATTTCTTCATTACAACGTCGGTTCGATTTCTAAAGTGCAAGTGAAGAAATTTTATCCAATTTTAAAACATTATCTAATAAAAGCTGTATAATTGAACTGTGATGCTGCTTTTTAGACAGTCAAAAGTTGATTAGAGAATACTCATTTATTTTGGTGTGAAAAACGCCCGTTATTATTTCACTCAAAAAACTAAAATTTCGTCCAACAATTTTAGCTCTATCAACAACAATTACTTAAGGCAGTTACTACTTCACTTGAATTTACAACTCAAAGTCGGTTATTATTTTTTCATTGAAATTTTGTATTAACCTGATTCTAGTTTACCCTTCTTCAATTTTTTGCACTCCATTTTGTTCTCAACTTACTTTCATTGAATTGCTTATCACGATTATATAGTTGTACATTAATATCTAGAATTTAGAAACATCTGCACCTAAATGTATTTTATATTTTATAAAAATACCAGCCTATACAATATAAAAATAGTATATAAATACAGTTTAAAAACAAAAATAATTTCAATGATAATTATAAATTATTATTAAAAACAATATTTTGTTTTTGGAATCGAATTTGGAATTATAAACAATATCTTGTTTTTGGAATCGGAACATATCTCTTTCTTAGGTTTGATTTATAAAAGGTGAACATCCGAAGAAAATTTTAGGCGAATTTCCGAAGGAAAAAATTCTCGAACTCCCGAAGGTGAATTTCCAGTGCCAGAGAAATTTTTTAACGTGTCACGTATTTAAGATCGCTAGTATAAATGTATCTACGTTGTAACGTATATATATTTTCATTGATAATTGAGAATATATTTTAATTTAAAGAAATTAAATCTGAAAATCTAGAGAATGATATATAAATAATAACGAAAAAAATCAGCACTTAGAATGAAGTTGTTAATCATTTTAATTCAGTCAAGTGTGAAATAATATGAAGTTTTTTGACTGGGAATTGGACAAGAACGCAAGATATTTAATTTTTTTTATATTATGTTGTTTTGAATGACTAATAAGAACAGACTTTTCAATGTTTTGGAATAAGAACTAATAGACTAAGAATTTGGAATGAATTGTCAAGTAATAAAAATATAGTAAGGTTTCAGCGAAAAATATATTGATATACTTCTGGGTTGAGTAACCTAATAGCTTGGTAGCTTAATTCAGATTTAGGGCAAGTGATTCAACGAAAACATAAACCACTATCGTTTAATAATTTTTCAAGAAAACGCTGTTTAGAATAATTGAAATTCCAAATAGTTTTTTTAGCTATTGATAATGAATCAAATTCGAATTTTTGAGATTATTATAATAATTAAGAAAAATTTTTCACTATAAAAAACGGCTTCGTTTTGGGTTTTGACTATTCCATGATTTATTTTCCACATTTCTTACAATCAACCATTACAGCAGTGTTATTTTCGGTTTGTTGATTTTGATTAAATTTTTTTTTTTAAATTCATCATCATTGGTGTTCTGCTTGCGTAGGTCCCTGCTGTTTCCGCCAATGGTCTCTTTCCTTAGCCATCTCTTTCATCATTCCATACCCTCCGTAACCCGGTTTATACTGTCCATCATTTTTCTCTTTCTTCTTCCTCTTTTTATTTCTCCCTGCACAGATCATTCCAAAATATCTCTTAACAAACATTGCCTTCTTAGTACGTGTCCGATCCAATTCCTTTTTCTTTCCTCTATTGCCTTTACTAGACTACGTTCCTCTCCCAATCTTCTTAGAACTTCCTCATTTCTCACCTTGTCTATCCCCCAGTGCTTCCCTAGTACCAATGCCTTTTCTAAAACCGAACTGCTCCTCGTCCACGCTCTCCTCCATCACTCTTGTCATACGCCTATTTGTTACTCTCAGCAAAATTTTCCTAGACTGATGGTTCTATGTTCTTCACACTTCTTCGTTCTTTTTTTCTTAGCCAGTTGAATCATTTCGAATCTCACTAAGTCCTCAGGCCACTCCCTACTTTCATATATCTCGTAACACAGTGAAGTTAACTCTCTCATGCCACTCTCCTGCAGAAACATCAACACTTCCACTGGTATCTCATCAATTCCTGCTGCCTTGTCACTTTTCATATCTTTCATTGCTGCTCTCACCTCATCCAGTATAATACTTGCTCCGATGTTATCTCTTGGTACTTCCTCTTCTCTCTTCTCTCTCTCTTCAGAATTACACCCTCTTGGCTCTCCACTTCTTTACATTTTACTCTGTTCCTGTCTTTGGTCGTTTTACGTTCTCTCACTTTTTTATATACCAGATCATGCCTTCCAGATTTAACCATTTCTTCAATTTCTTTACACTCATTATTAAACCATGCCTCCCTTGCTCTGTCAGTTTCCCTTCTCAATTCTCATCTGTGTCCATTCTTCTATACTTTATTCGTCCTTCTTCAGTATTTAACTTTTTAAACTTTCGTCTTTCCTCCATTTTATCTACCATACCCTGTGTAATCCACGGTTTCTTTGGTCGGACTCCTTTCTTGTATCCTACACTATTTTCACACATTGTTTTTATACTTTGCTTTATTCTTATCCATCTCGTCTCACTATCCTCTACTATGGTTGTTTTCAAAATTCTCATTTCACTTTGCATATCCAAACTTATTTTCTCGGCATCCAGGGACTTTAATCTCTCTAAATCCCATTTCTTGATTTGTGCTGCTTTATTCTTTTAAGTTTTATTTCCAAAACTTCTAGTAGGAACTAGGAGCACATAGTCACTGTGTCTGCACCAGGTAAGGCCTTTGCCTTCTTCATTCGATTCCTATATCGCTCGTCAATCATTATAAAGTCTATTTGTTTTCTATAGAGATCGCCAGGTGACTTCCAAGTATACAACCTTCGTTTATGATGGTTAAATCACGTGTCTGTAACTATTAACTTCTTTTCTTTACAAAATTCAATCATCCTATCTCCTCTTTCATTCCTCAATCCCAGACCAAATTTTCAAACTCGACCCTCCCCCTCGACCTCTTCTGCCCTCACACTTGCGTTCCAGTTCCCCATCACAACGTAACAGCAGCCCTTCCCTTTCTCGTTCAGAATATCTTCAATCCGGTCATAAATCCTTTTCACCTCTTCGTCATCATATTCACTTACAGGAATGTACACTTGAATGACTAGAATACTCTTTGGATCGCTGTTTATCTTTAATGCTATAATTCTATCACAGTCATATATTACCTTACTAATACAAGTCTTCAATCAGTCATTTACAATAAAACCTACTCCGTTCTTTCTTCGCTTTCCTCCACTGAACTAGAACACAGCGTTTTCCATATGTTCCTCACCGAATCCTGCCCATCTCACTTCACTAATCCCAACTACATCCATGTTGTTCTTAATCATTTCCCTTCTCACTTTCTTTGGTTTTCTAGCTTTCATTCCTTAAGCATACTTCTCACATTCCGCGTTCCAAACCTAACTTTGTTATCACTTCTCCTCTCCTGTTCACGTAGTCTTTGTACACTGTTCCCCCCGGAAATCCAATTGGGAAACTATTCCGGTATTGTATTTAGTATTCAAAGAACTCATGTTACTTTTTCTTCTTCGCCTACACCTTTTCTTGGAACACCTTTTATGTCTTTATTCAACTTGATTTAAATCAGAGTTCAAAATTTTATTTTATTTGAGCACTTTTTGCATTTCATAAAAAATTTTATTCACAAGCAAATAATTTTTTTTATTTCTTTCCTACTCCTAGGAGACATATTTTTATTTCATTCTTAATGGAAACGATTATATTTTTATTTATTTTTTAATTCTATAAGAAGAAAAAAATTAATGACATTAATGACATGTACATTGTACATTTATTTATGTCGGTCGAGTTCCTTATAATAATTACAATCAGGGCTTAAAACACTGTGTTTATCACTCTATTCTTACAGCGAGAGTTATTAAGAAAATATTGTTAAGATTCTACATAAATGCAATGAAATCCAATCCGATGACGTTCTTCACTATTTCTTCTTCTGCATATGGAATGAAATAAATATAAAAATATAATCTGAAAATAGTGAAATTAAAAAAAAATTTCTTAACTTGTGAATGAAATTTTAAAGAGAGCAAAGAGTGCTCAATTAAAATAAAATTTTACAGAGACAACAAATATTTTTATATTTAATGTGTAGTAGGAGGTCTGTCTGGTGGCCCGTGAAGGTCAACCAGTTGGTCGTTGAACGCAAATTACATCCTGCCGCTAGCTTGATTTGCACGGCGGTTCTATTGACCAACCTCACTCACAAGAAAATTTAGACAAACACATAAGAAACGCGTTTATCTAAACACCACCCAGGATCTCCAGAAGGAATAGCTGCCGTGTGACAACTTTCCCTATAATATATACTGATAACAGTTCCATTTAGTTCTTAATAAAAAACAACACAACCTTACTCTTCTTATCAGATTGCCAATGACTCCTCACTGTCCGACATCCGTTAAAGTTATAAATAATCCGACATCTGTCTTTTTTTTTGTTTTTCAGTTTATTTATTCCCACCGCAGCTAATTCCATATCAAAACAATATAACTGGTTCCTTAATTCGGTTCAATTCATCCTCTATTTATTTATATCAAGTATACATATATATTACATAATTACATCATCATAGAAAATTCTCACGTTAAATAATTTGCGATAACTTTGCAGTCACTATTCTTTTCTTACCATGCCACTATTCTTTTATTTTTGTTTCTGTCATTTAGCACAGCTAAATATCATAGTTAACAGTTATGTTTTCGTTTAACTTTATTATTATATGTTTCAACTTTATTATTATGTTTTCGTTTTATAGTTAGAAAAAAAATCTCTGACTTTCTCATTTACACTTATTATCTTAACTTAAACCTAAACTTATAGGCTGGAACCAAATTGGATCTTAAAACACACCTTATTCAAATATTAAAACCACCACCGCAAATTTTTTCAAAACCATCAACCAAAAAATCAACCTTTCAAAACAATAAACAAGAAACAACTGCTCGTTCCAACTTTCCAAACCCCAACTCATTAACGCAAAATTCCGAAACCAACTGGTTTCATAAAACATTAAAAAAAAATTTCCAAAAAATACAATTAATTGAAAAAACTTAAATTCTTTTTAGTTTTCCATAAATAGACAAAAACATCTGGAAAGGAAAGAGAATATGAAACGGTCTTCCTGAAAAAGTGTCAGATGTGGAATTTTTTAACTAATTGTATTTGTTTTTTCACAAACAGGTGGGCTGAGAAGTCATTGAAAATATATACATATATTTTTGAATAATGCTATAGTATATTACTATAGCTAAAGAGGCCGAAAAATGGAAGTACAACTGACAAGGATTATCATGCCCATTACGGGACAGGACGAAAGGAAGAAGTCTGGCTGACTACATTCGTCCTGAGAATCATAAAAAAGAATCAAGAAGTGAAATGGGAGCCTGGCTCGAACTTAAACCCTGAGATAGGGCCAAACAAAACAAGTAAGACGAGGACCGAATAAAGGTGGGAGATCCTTTATACAAGAAAAATGGGAGGGACTTTTCGGACAATAGGAAATAAAGTGAGAGTAGGGGAAAGCATATATCTATTGACGCACGTCTTTAGAATAGGGTAAAATTCGCGTCTTCGAGACATAACCTCCTCTAGTCGAGACATAACCTCATAAGACGCGTTACCAACTAACCTGGTAACTTTCGCTTTCACAAATTTTCAGGTTATTTTGGCACTTATCTGTTTTCCAGCGTCACTCAATATGAAGTTTTGACGGAAAACGATATCACTGGGTACAAAAACGCGTTTACCATGAGTGATCATGGGTAGCCCAAAGGAGGCATAATAGGGGGAACAACCTAAAGATTCATGCACAGAACATCGAAGAGCACAATCAATTTTGCTAAGATGCACGTCCCACTGAGTATGGTCTTCGGTTAAGTACGCACGAAGTCCCGCAATGACACTTCTGTTCACTCGCTCGGACGCGTTTGCCTGTGAGAAATACAAAGCTTAAAAGGTATGGTGAACCCCATACTTTGAAAAGAATGTTTCAAATAATTTAGATCTAAACTGCGACCCATTGTCTGAGACAATTGTTCCGGAACAACCAAAAACATGGAACACATTGATATCTAGTAGTTTACAGATAGAGGCTTGGTGGTGAGGTTCCGTAAAGGAAAAACAAAAGGGAACTTAGTCAGATGGTCTACGACAGTCAAAATTGCCTTACGACCGAACTTAATTCGGGGGTAAGGACCGATTATATCAATGTATAACCGTTAGCCGAGTCTCCGATTTCAGGGACGTTATCATGGGAGCACGGTGTCAGGTGCTTTGACAGTCTTACAGATGTCATATCGAGAAACATAGGATTTAATTTGCGTAGACATTCGGGGCCAGAAGCAAAATCGACGCAAGTAATACAAGGTTTTCGCAACTCCACCGTGGGCAGAAGTAGAAGGATCATGGGCCTGGGAAATCAACTTGGTCGTGATCATAGGCCTGGGAAACCAACTTGGTCGTTAACTCTTCCGGAATTCATATCTTCCAAGTTTCACCTTTCGGTGTAACATGACTATGGAGAAATTATGTTTTTTATACACAAGTGCATCGGACGATTGAAGTTTGGCTATGACTAATGTTTCTTTTCTCTTGTTTTTTTTATATCTCTTTTACTGAAAGTGAGTTTAAAAATAGAGATATTGTAAGCGTTGTAAATCAATTGATTTAAGTTATTTATTGATATCATTTATTGTTGTTTATTTATAGATTGATGGAAAAAAATTTAAAATCTTTTTGGCACTTCTCGATGTTTTGCGTCATAATAAGTCATAGTTGTGCGAGCCAGTTGGCCGGCAGTCATACTGCCGGCCAACTGCTGTCACGATTACAGTTGTTTTTATTTCATCAGTCGAATGCGGTGGTTTAAAAAAATTTGGGTACATTTGCAAAAAAAGGGAGGGGAGTAGTTGCCTGTAAATTTATTTATTTTAAAACTTCAACTCCTGTTATATGATTTTGATGAAACTCGGTACAGTACATAAACTTTTGGTGTGATTTGCCATAATTTTGAGAGCTTTTGGATTAAATTAAACAAAATAGGGAGAGGAGAATTGTCTTCCGAACAAATGTGGATCCAAACCGTCAATAACTCTGAATCTTGTCATTTTATTTTGATAAAATTCGATAAACAAACTTTTGGTGTCGTTCCCCATAGTTCTGAGACAAATATCACGAACAAATGTTTATTCAAAACTTCAAGTTTTGAAAAGTGAATGTCTAAACCTTTCGCTAAGGCTTGTAAGATAGATCAGATCACTAAAACTTCTATCTATTTTCTTTATGGTTTTGTATGAACTAGTGAAAAAGTTAGCAAGAGAACAACACAGAATTTAGTTTGGAATGTAAAGGTAACGCAACGTACAAGGTAGACTGGAATCGCTATCATACCGTAAAACATTTTTTAATTCTTCTTTCGATGTTCTTAATAAACTAAAAAATAAACTTATACTAAAATAAAAGTGATGAGTTTGCACTTAACCCAACGTTCTATATAAAAATTTCCTTCAAATAAATCCTGTAGTAGAAACCCTTCACACAAAAGTCAAATTTAGATTTATCAAATTGATATTGAATAACTGAGTATAGATATGAATTTGATTATTTTCACCCTCGCATATTATTGCACCCTTTGTTATAAAAGGAAACTTTGTTTGTGGTCACTTGAAATTTAATTTGTAGAGGAATTTTATTGATTTGTATTAAAATATCGGGTCAATGTTCGTTAAAACGTGGGTGAAATGCTGTTTTTTGTTATAACTTAATTACGATTACTAACAAAAGATATGTTTAAACCACCACCACACCACGTCTAATTTAAAGATTGTTTTTTCTGCTAAAGTTTTTGGTAAGAAGAGGGTAAGGGTCGTTTGGTAAGAAGAAGTGATACGTAAAGGTTGGTGGCCATTTAATTTTCGAGATGACGATCAACACCAAAATATAACCGTTTAAATCTTGTTTTTGTGTTTTCTTAAAATCATTTTTAAAGTAAAATTCAAGATTCGTGAAATAAAAACATTGAAATAATAAAATAAGCATTCCGACAAATTCATGTCACACCTCAGTAGCTTTTCGTAGTAAGATTAATAAAAACGTTTGCCACGTTTTTGTGTGTAAACTATAGGCGCGTTCCATTGGAGATCAAACTTACTCAAATTTGCTTTGATCTACTCTACCTCGAACAAGTTGTGTAGTTGAAAAACAGTTTTTCTTCGATTTTGTTTAGATCGGTTATAAGCTTGTTTTGGTATTTTTAATAATAAAATGGACCAGTCAGATCTAAATATCAGCCCAAAATAAAAAATTTTGATAATAATAAAATTGTGTGGCTATATTTGAAAAATTTTCAAATTTTCGGCGTTCTATTGGTGATCTACTCAAAAGCTGCTTTGAGTAGCTATTTTGTTCCAAAGGAACGCATGTTATGATCGTCATTCATATTGATGAACTTTATAAGTCATTAACAGTAACTACAATAAGAATCCGGCATCAAAATTTAAAAACTCTCAATTACAAATGTTAATTCCACTAATATCGCATAAATATTCAACAGTGTTAATACTAATTTAATTGTTATGTATGTTGATTGTTTAATAATAAGTTTAATCAAATAACCCAAAAACTTAAAAGAAATCCGCTTAAAATACATAAAAAATCTAATTAAATTTTAAGAATGCGATGATTGATCGATCTGCTGAAATTCATGTTTAGGTTGTTTGTCAAAACTTTTATAGAGATTTTATATAAAGTTATTCTTAATTTTCTTGTGTAATTTCAATTATTCACAGTGTAAAAACCAGTTGGAATAATTCTCATCCTTCATCTTTTAAGTTGGATTGGACTATAATTTTATAGTTATGGAAAAATAATTCTTAAATTAATATAAAATTATAAAATAATAATTTAAATTATAAAAGAATTTGCATAATATAGAAAAAATAAATAAAAAATCGACAAAAAAATATCAAATTTCAACTTATTATTTTCTTTTTCTGTCTTGAACACGACACGGATGGCGAATTTTTATTAACATAGGGTTAACAATACAATAGCTTTTTGTTTTATCGAGATTTTTTTTTATTTATTTAGATGTTTTTAAATAAATATTTCGATCAACAAGTAATGACGTAACTTGAAAATTCTTTGTAATTGATGATTCATTTATGCATATTACATCAACATTTTGGTCTTAGTTTTTTGCAGTGGTTTTATATATTTTTTAAAAGAAAGGCCCAATGTTGACATTCAATTTTTATAATTTATATTAACGGTGTTATCTTTTGTTAATTTCCTGTTTTATTAGTTGGTAATTTATATTAAGGTTTGTTTACAAATATGTAGACGCCGTTTGATTAATAACCTTTAAGTTGTCTTACGGTTATCATTTAAGAGATTTTAAGTTTGAAAAGTAACAGGAAATGAACTTTAACTTTTGTTTCACATGATATTAATTAAAGATATACTTTATGCAGGATTTAATTTATCTCAGAGAACCCTAGACGTAATTTAATAGGGGATTCCCTAATTTTTTATTTAATAAAAAGTGTTGTGTAATAGATATTACCTTTTAAGACTTAGGTTTCACAAAAACATGCGTTTTGAGATTGAGGTGTTTGTTGATGGACCCAACGTTTTTTTTGTTTTTTGTATTATTTTTTAAATGAAAATGTAAACAATTAAATATGACAAATGTAAATGATGTTTCCTGAAAAGAAGTAGAAAATCAAAAATATATTTTTAAAAAATTTTAGCACAAATTCTAGCACAGACAAAATTAAAGTAGGGTTGCCAATAATCTAACTAGCGGCATATTGTTCATTCATGTAAGGCACTTCGTTCCTCAATGATTAAACTTTAAAGCCCCCATGTAGAGTTAAATGGAGGCTAATTTCTTTGATAAAGCAATAGCGTAAATTGATAAAAAAATTGATGTACTAAACAATTTCAAAGAAGCACAATTCACAACAACACTACCTAACCTATCTCAATCATAAATAAAAATATTTTCCGAAATCCAAAGGTTGTTCTCATCTCGCATTTGTAAACCTGTTTAAAAATGGTGTCAATTCTTTTATACCTGAACCTGATACTTGATCAAATTAGTCCTTTAAAAAAATCTGAGTTTGCCCAACATAAAATTTACCTGCAAGAATATGTCTTTACTCTTTATTTTAGTTGTTTTTCAAAAGATGTTAAATACCCTTTTTTGGTTTTCTTCTTAGGTAGTTGTTGAAAAAAGTTAAAGTATATTAGCATTTCGTCACATCCTTCAGCATGTCGTTTTTAGGTAGATTTCATATAAAAATCTACCTATTGCAATGAGCTTCATCTCGGAATTTCGGAAAAATTTTTGTGCCAAACGACTATATATGAAAAGCGGAGACGAAAAAACAAAAAAAAAAAATTTATATATATATATATATATATATATATATATATATATATATATATATATATATAGGTATATATATAAACGATATGAGATATAACGAAAACGACCGGCACTCTCACGGTCGCATTTGTTGAGGTAGATCAAAAAAATTTTCTGTACTTGTGTGTTCTATCAATATCTTGGACAAGTTCGTGAATCAGCAAAATCCAACACGTGGTTAAGAAACTAGGGGCTTTTTTCTGAAAAAAATTGATTTTTTAAAACCGTTATAACGGCCGTTTGGATACTAGTATTTCAAAAAATTTAACAAATTTAAAATCTTTGGAATCTTTTTTATCAATTTGTTTTAAAAATAGACCTCTGCAGTTAGAGGTTCCTGAGTGAGCTCCAACAAAAAAGTTTGCAAAAAAATTTTTTTTTTTAAACAACCGGCACTCTCACGGTCGCATTTATGAGGCCAGATCAAAAAACCTTTTTTAAAAATGTGCGTTTTATTAATATCTTGGACAAGTTCGTAAATCAGCTCCATCCAACACATGGTTAAGAAACTAGAAGCTTTATACTAGAAAAAAACTCTGGTTTTTAGATCCGTTATAACGGTCGTTTGGATTCTAATATTTTTAAAAACTTCATAAATTTAGAATCTTTGAAGCCTTTTTAATCAGTTTTTTTTCAAAAAAAAGACGTCTGCAGTTGGAGGTTTCAGAGTGAGCGGCTCCAACAAAAAAGCTTGTAAAACACAAAATGCGTTTAAATCAACCGGCGCTCTCACGGTTGCATTTGTGGAGCCAGATCAAAAAGCCTTTCTTAAAAATGTGTGTTTTATTTATATCTTGGACAAGTTTGTAAATCAGAAAAATCTGAGACATGGTTAAGGAACTATAGGCTTTATACTAGAAAAAAAAGTGGTTTTTTTAATCCGTTATAACGGCCGTTTGAATACGAATATTTTTAAAATCTTCATAAATTTAGAATCTGTGGAAACATTTTAATCCCTTTCTTATAAATATAAACCTCTGCAGCTAGAGGTTTTTGACTTGTTGGCTTCAACAAAAAAGTTTGCAACAATCCCCAACTACAATTTCCAAAAACCTTATAACAGTCAATGTCAACCTTATAACAGTCAAAAAAATAAAAGATTTGAATAGAAAAAATTAATTTTTTTTCTTAGAATTAAACTATTTTGATATTTTGCAGTAATTGCACGACATATGATATAGAGTAGGTTTGTGTCATAAATTGTCACACACATGTTCTAGATTTGTAGATTTGATATTTGTTTGTTGCAAAATTGGATTGGTAATGGTAATGGTAATTTTGTAGGTAGCTAATTTTCTTTTTAAAATTTGTTTGATATCTGTTTGAAATTAGTTTGTTTTGTTTAAACTAATCCGATACATCAGATTCTACTGGTACACAAAACTGTCTGATCTCGAAATCTACCTATTTCTAGCGGATATACGTGCCGCTTGGACTTTTTTGGATGTTGCCTACTCTGTTATACATGCCTAACGCAACCTTTGTGTTGGAATTAATTTGCTTACCAGTTAGATATAAAACATAGGAGCAAAATTTTAATACTGGTATTACTTGTTAGAATGTAAAATTAAAATATTGCACAATCTTTTATTTGGAAACTGATTTAATTCTAAATTTAACCAAAAAATACGTCTGATTCCAATAATGAAGATAATCGTAAGTAGGGTTGCCACGTGTCCTACTTTCGGTAGGACAGTCCTACATTGCAGCAAGAATGTCCTACGTCCTACTTTACTATAAAAATGTCCTACTTTAGGCAAACTGTAATACAATATCTTACACTAAAAAAAATAGATTGTTTTTCCAACCTATTTCTCTCAAAAAACGCGTTAGCAATAGTACTTTGTGTATCGAGGTACACGAAGTTGATTTTTTCAAAACGCGTCGTAATTTCGTCCAACGAGGTGAAGCCGAGTTGGACAAATATAAGACAAGTGCGGAAAAAATCAATTTGTGCAACGAGTTGCACACAACGTTTTTGGCAATTTCGAATCACAATTAAACAAAATTATTTTGCAACCAAATTTTTTACAATCTACATTCATATTAAAATATAAGTAAACATTTCTATTAACAACTTAGCATTGAGAAAATTTTCCATGAAAAATAAAACAGTGCCGAAAAATAAAACAGTGCGGAAAAATTTCACTTTTTGACATTGTTGACAATATCGAAATACGTTGAATTGTGATTCGGAATTGCAAAAAATAAGTAATCGTGATTGCACCTAGGGCTCGTATACTCGGGTATCGGATAACCGGGTACCCGGGTATTTGACCAAAAATTTTACTACTCGAATATCCGGGTAATAGCTTCGAGTACCCGGGTATTACAAAAACAAAAATCTTATGCGCTCACTGTCGCTTTTGCTGATTTGTCCAAAAAATAATTTCAAAAAATATATGTTGCACTGTTTAGTCCAGTAAATAAAGGTCGAAAAAGATCAAAAGCTCGCAAAAATCCTGTCGCGGACGGGACCTGGCGGAAATTGTTGGTTTTACCGAGTACTTTGACGTGAGAAAAATTGCCTTGGGATTCCGACCCTGTGAGCCTAGGAAATGGCCCTCAAAGTGTCAGAAGTAGTTTCCGGGCCATATCTCCAGAAATATGGTAGTTAGGGTATTCCTGTTTAGCTAGAAATGAAGGTGAGCTAATTATCTACAGAAATTGTCCTGATCATTTTTATCGTAAACCCGAAAGTTTCCGAGATAACGGACTCGAACCTTGTCCTGCAAATTTTCTCTTCATCATGGAGCCAGAACGCCGCTTTACACGTATTTACTAAGGAGCGGCGGACAAATTAGCGGATTACTCGGTCAAAATTCAATATTTTTCGATGATTCAAAATTCATGTGAAAGAGAAAACCCGTACCTGTCACATTCTGTGATAAAATTCTTGTTATCACGTTTGTAAGCGAGTGCAAACGGCGGTCAAAGTTTCTTTTTATCCGGTTTTCTAACGCTGTTTTAAATTTATTCATATTTTTTTTAAAAATTGTGTTTTTATATGTTTCTTTCTTGATTATTGTACCTGAGGGGGTCTTAAAACATCTCAGAAAGTTTGCCACAGTGGCTTTCTCGCACTTTTAAACAAAAGGGAATTTATTAATTTCCATTTTGAGGACTTTCATGGAGTTTCGGAAAGTCCACGGAAAATCATTAATAAAAGATTTATTGTCTATTGAAGTGCCGTTACACCAATTTGTAGCTTAGGCCAAATTTTTCATACACTTTTTTTTCTTTCCGAGGAATTTTTTGGGTATTGTTACTTATATAAAAGTAAAGCTGAGGTTCTCAGCTTTCCATTGATATAAATAATGTCATTGTTTTTAATCCACCAAAAAAAAATAGAAAAAGTTTCTCTGAAATTATTTATGATAATTTCCTCTTTTTTTCTGCTTCACCTGGCGGCGCGTATATTACGTGTATAATATCGGTCCGCGCAGGCGCGCACACATGGCACACACACACACTGGCTTCACGCGTCCCTCGTGGACTTATATTGTTATTGTTTATCGTCAACAATAGTACATTATGATGCTAGGACGTAAAGCTAAAGATTTTGGACGGATGTGGAGTTTGCAAATCGAGGCGCTAGCCGAGCATCATAACGTACTATTGTTGACGATAAACAATAACAGTATAAGTCCACGAGGGACGCGTGAAGCCAGTGTATGTGTGCCATGTGTACGCGGATATTATACACGTATTATACGCGCCGCCACGTGAAGCAGAAAAAAAGAAGAAATTATCATAAATAATTTCAGAGAAACTTTTTCTATTTTTTTTTTTTTGTGGATTAAAAACAATGACATTATTTATATCAATGGAAAGCTGAAAACCTCAGCTTTACTTTTATATAAGTAACAATACCCAAAAAATTCCTCGGAAAGAAAAAAAAGTGTATGAAAAATTTGGCCAGTTTTTTCCCGTGTGGGCGTAAAATCAACTTTTAAAGAGCCCTGGAAATTTCTAAACAATTTGGAAAATACGATCGGAAGCTAGACATTCTAAGCTACAAATTGGTGTAACTTATGAGGCACTTCAATAGACAATAAATCTTTTATTAATGATTTTCCGCGGACTTTCCGAAACTCCATGAAAGTCCTCAAAATGGAAATTAATAAATTCTCTTTTGTTTAAAAGTGCGAGAAAGCCACTGTGGCAAACTTTCTGAGATGTTTCAAGACCCTCCCAGGTACAATAATAAAGAAAGAAACATATAAAAACATAATTTTTAAAAAAAATATGAATAAATTTAAAACAGCGTTAGAAAACCGGATAAAAAGAAACTTTGACCGCCGTTTGCACTCGTTTACAAACGAGATAACAAGAATTTTATCACAGAATGTGACAGGTACGGGTTTTCTCTTTCACATGAATTTTGAATCATCGAAAAATATTGAATTTTGACCGAATTATACGCTAATTTGTCCGCCGCTCCTTAGTAAATACGTGTAAAGCGGCGTTCTGGCTCCATGATGAAGAGAAAAATGCAGGACAAGGTTCGAGTCCGTTATCTCGGAAACTATCGGGTTTACGATAAAAATGATTAGGACAATTTCTGTAGATAATTAGCTCACCTTCATTTCTAGCTAAACAGGAATACCCAAACTGCCATATTTTCGGAGATATGGCGCGGAAACTACTTCTGACACTTTGAGGGCCATTTTCCAGGCTCACAGGGTCGGAACCCCAAGGTAATTTTTCTCACGTCAAAGTACTCGGTAAGACCAACAATTTCCGCCAGGCCCCGTCCGCGACAGGATTTTTGCGACCTTTTAACCTTTATTTACTGGACTATGTTGTATTTTAGATAAGTTCGTAAATCAGCTAAAGACTTGAAACCACATACAACAGAAACAGAATTCCATACAAATTTTACAGAAACCGAATTTTTATCTGTCAAATTTGTATGAAATTCTGTTTCTGTTGTATATGAATGCCCGTCTTATGGCCGTCAAATAGTTACGAAGCTTGTAAGTCACAAAATACATTATTGTTATATTTGCATCATGGTATGTTTCCAAAAGGCAATGAGTTTTTAAGCTACGCAACAAAAATTTCTACAAAGCAGCTTACTCATTAATTATTATTACGTCTATATAGTCGAATGAAAACAACATCAGAGTTGCACATCAAAGCTCAAGGTCTTCTGATGGAGAGCGGGAACAAACATCAGTATATAATGAGGCACAGCATTGCTTGCATCATAAATAACTAAAACCAAAGAAAAAAGCGAAAATGTTAAGCAATTCCTTCGATTTATGGAGACAAATGGAGGTATAAGCGAAACCAAATGTTAGATAATCTGTACGCTTCACTGCTTACTATAAATCCTACATCAACGGCATGCGAACGGGTGTTTTCAGTAGCCGGCAATATAATAACCGAAATGCGCAGTTCGTTAGCTCCGCCCACACTCAACGGCTTAATATTTTTAAAATACTATTTTAAAAACAAAAAGTTATAGTAAATGTTATATTATTATAAAATTTGATTTCATTTAACGTTTAACATATTTTTAAGAATTAAATTAATTGAATTAAATAAATATAAATATTAATTGAATTAAATATCTACAAATGAACTATTGAAAATTTGTTTTGTTTTAATTATCCAAATACCCGGGTTACCCGGGTACCCGGGTATTTGAGTAAAATAACTACTCGATACCCGGGTACTTAATGTTCGAGTATTTTACGAGCCCTAATTGCACCTTTACTTATATTAAATTTGCAACCGATTATTTTATTTTTATGTCGAAAGGTTAGTAACAATTAAGCAAACAATTACATAGTTGTGACATATGTGAATATCTATGCTTTATTGCATGATTTATTCAGGTGGTAAGCCACCATTGTTTAAATAATTTTGAATTAAATCCACCGTTAAACCTCTGTTTTTTTTTAATAACCTTTAGCTACAAATTAGCTGTTCTTAGTATTATTAATAAAATAAAATGACTGAACTGAATTTTGTTATAAAGTAAAATATTTGGCTACAGAAAGCTAACAATTTTGAAGGAAAATGTTAATATACAAAACACTCCGTATATTAATTACTACACTTTTATTTTATTCGTCCCCTATAATCCATATGGAGAATTGTTTATAAAGTTTAGGGCGTTACATCTGTTCCATACTGGCTATTTTGGATTCTGTTCAAAAGTCGGTTATACAAATTGTGTGGTTGACCAAATTTAATATCAGATCTTGATCTCCATGTCTCTCTGTCGTACTGTTGCTTATATCTTGGTATTTTATAAATATCGTCCAGCAGCATTGCTCGAATGAAATCAGATCCATCATGACTCGAGCATATTATTCTTTTTCCCCATTTCACCTCGTGAATCGGTTTGTGCAAACTGCCAAATTATCGGCATCATTTATACTGTCTTAGCATCAGAATACAAAGAGATTTTTTTTTGTCCCGAACAGCGTAATAAATGGAATGATTTATAGCCGGAACCAACAGTCTCGATAAATTTTAATCTACACTAGGTTTAAGAACCGACGTGCTTAAACACCTCAGTATATGCATTTTGTTGTGTGACCTATGTTTTAAAAAGGTACATATTATGTATCTATCTATGCGCAAAAACACTGCACTAAAAGAAGTAAAGAAAGATGATTCCATTTTTGTGTAAATATTCCTTAAAGAATGGGTTTCAAACAAATTGTGGTTTTTCCAAACAAATTTTTCTAATTAAAAATATTTTTTGGTAAATTTACAAAATTTTTGGGTGTTCTAAATTACTCAAAAAAATTGTAAAATTTAATTTACGCTTCTTAGATAAATGCAACCCTGCCATCATTTTCGTTTGTTAATATATCACATACCGACAGTTAATAATATATGTATTCAATATTATTGTTGTTGACATTTAACATTCACATACATATATTTTTTTACGTCTTAAATCTTGATTATGCATTTTTTAATTAGTCGTTCTTGTACCTATAAATTTTCTTTTACCATTATTATGTTGTTCATAACGAAGTTGTATCATTGTATATATATTTGTATATCGATTTTTCTTTTAAATTATGAAAATCTGACATTTTCATTTTTTGCAACAGATGCAAATAATTTCTGATTTTTCCTTTGCATGGCAAATGGTTTATGTATTGAGGTTGCAAGTTTAAAAAAATATTAGACTAAGTACATAAGTACAAAAACTATTCAATAATCAATTTCAAAACTTTTTAGTTTAAACCTCAAATTGACGTTTTTGGAATAAAACCTTTCAAAAGTTCAAAAGCATTAGTTATCGTTACTTTATTCTCTCTCTCTCTCTCTCTCTCTCTCTCTCTCTCTCTCTTTCTCTCTCTCTCTCTCTCGTCTCTCTCTCTCTTCTCTCTCTCTCTCTCTCTCTCTCTCTCTCCTCTCTCTCTCTCTCTCTCTCTCTCTCTCTCTCTCTCTCTCTCTCTCACTCTCTCTCTCTCTCTCTCTCTCTCTCTCTCTCTCTCTCTCTTTTCTCTCTCTCTCTCTCTCTCTCTTTCTCTCTCTCCCCTCTCTCTCTTTCTCTTTCTGTTTCTCTCCCTAGAGAGAGAGTGTCTTGGCGTGCAAATTTAAAAGCTATTTGCATATTGCCTCGTAGTCAGCCATTTCCTTATTGTGTTAAATAGAGTTTCTATCTCCTTCGCCTGAACACGAGTATTCAAAAGAAAAACAACGTTGCGAAGAAGCGTTATAAAATTTAATCAAGATTTTTGTTTTTATTACTAGCTAGCACTCAAATCTTCTTATATATTAATACGCTAGATCAAAACTTTGTGGAGCATAAGGCTTTTTTATTCGCAGATGGATTCAATTCAAATTTTCACAGCTAACTGATATTAGTGTAACCTATATTGGGATCCGGATTCAAACAAATCGGATCATAAATAAAAAAGTTATTATATACGGAAAACTTTTTCTATACATATGCATTATAAGTTTACATCTTCTTATATATTAATACGCTAGATCAAAACTTTGTGGAGCATAAGGCTTTTTTATTCGCAGATGGATTCAATTCAAATTTTCACAGCTAACTGATATTAGTGTAACCTATATTGGGATCCGGATTCAAACAAATCGGATCATAAATAAAAAAGTTATTATATACGGAAAACTTTTTCTATACATATGCATTATAAGTTTACATACATATAAAAATATATTTGCTATCGAACAACGAACAACAAAAACGAAACTTAAAACTTTATTTTGTTATTCTTTTTTATATTTAATTTTTTCTCAGCTGTTAGTATATTTATTTCTTTGAATGTGAATAAACGTACATATTGTTTTTCTATGTTTTAAATTTCATTTCGAATTTTTTCTTATGCGTAAGATAGGTTTTGAGTTAGATCGTGTGAATCCTTTTGTTCGTTCTTTTAAATCAATGCATGAATTTTGTGAAAGACCTGAGAATGTTACTGCTGATGTGTCAATGGTTATAAAAGTTAACAGAGAATGTGATATTCGTCGTTTTAATGATGCTGTTCAAACTGATGTGGTTGCTATTTTTAAAAATGATGAATTTTGTTAAATTTGTCAGATGAAGATAGAATTGATGGAAATGAAATGATTAATAAATTTGTATGTACTGAAATCCCTGATCCCATTCTTTTTCCTAAATTACATGAATATGTGAAACGTCATATGATGCATGAACCATGTGGTGCTCTAAATCCCAATTCTGTTTGTATGAGAGTGGTAAATGTAGTAATAATTTTCCAAAACCTTTTTCTGAAAATATTAAAGAATATGTGAATGGTTATCCTTTGTACCGTCGACGTGATAATGGTATGAGTGTTGATGTACGTGGTGCATCTCTTGATAATAGATATGTTGTTCCGTATAATATTTATCTTCTTACAAAATTCAATTGTCATATTAACGTGGAAATATGTACGACTGTTAAAAGTGTGAAATATGTTTACAAGTATGTATATAAAGAGTATGATTCTGCCAATGTTGAATTGAGAGTGAATGGAGAGAATGCAGTGAATAATGATGATGCGATTGTGGGAAATGAAATTCAAGATTTTTTGAATGGACGGTATGTTGGTTCGACTGAAGCTGCTTGGCGCATATTTGAATTTCCAATGCATTTTCAATCTCATACAATTATTCGACTTGATTGTCATTTGCCTAATAGACAAAATGTTTATATCAGGAATGGTAATGTGGCTGGCACAGTCGCAAATGTATCAAGAACAAAATTGTTAGCATTTTTCCATTTGAATTCCATTGATAATTTAGCTAATGAGTTTTTGTATACAGAATTAATTATGTTTGGTATGACCAAAGTAAATCGTGGAAAAGAAGACAACAATACAACAATACAATTATTCGACTAGGAGGGCCCGGCGTGCTTCGCTACGCTTATAAATAAAGTTTTTGCGTAGACATTTTGTTGACGTAGAAGCAATGATTTCAAAAAGTGGTAATGAGAAATGCTACCATATAATTTTTAATTTTTCTTTTTAAATATATGAATGAAAAATAATCAGAACTCTAGCTGATCAGTTGGGATATATGAAAAATTAGCGATCAAATAAGTTTTCAAGTAAGCTTCGCTAATTTTTCATATATCCGAACTGATCAGCTAGAGTTCTGATTATTTTTCATTCATATATTTAAAAAGAAAAATTAAAAATTATATGGTAGCATTTCTCATTACCAATTTTTGAAATCATTGCTTCTACGTCAACAAAATGTCTACGCAAAAACTTTATTTATAAGCGTAGCGAAGCACGCCGGGCCCTCCTAGTATGAAATATTCTTTTTCAGAGTTTTTGAACTGACGGAGTTACCACGCCAACCGGTATGGTGCTCCTCATCATTTACTCATACTCGCATACTCTACATATTGCGTTTATGATTCACTTAAACCGGATTCTACGTTTGTTTTAAAATAACAAACATTGCAAACCTCTAAAAACAAATTATTATTGTATTAAAAAATTGTTTATCACATTATTTAATTACGATTGAACTCACATATCTATAACAATAAACTATGGTTATTATTTGTGTTTCTTTACAATCAGAAGTGAATCGAAAAGTCACAATTATCTTATTGGAAAATACAATAATAAACTATTAGAAATTGCATGGGAAATTAGACCTTCAACCTTTTAAATATATATATTATATAATATTTATACATACTTGTTTTGGTTTGTGTTTTTTTTATTCTGCTGTTGAAAAATAAAAAAAAAATTCACTACCATGGAAATAAATTTCTCATAATTTTCTTCTCATTTTATTTTTGGAATTGAAAATTGCCATTGTTGTTGAAATTGAACTGAAATACGTATATGTACATATATAATGATGAATCTTAAAAAGAATAAAGGAATTTTACGTTTAAGAAAATTATAATTTCTTTTTATTAGAAGCAAATATTTGCAATTGTTATAGTATAATGAAAGAGAAATTTCAGAATCCCTAAGTTTTTGAAAGAATAATTAATTTTATAAAATATAAATTATTCAGATTTAATTTAACTTAAAGTAAATATCAATTCAATTAAACTTTCACTTGGGTAAGTTTTCATATCAAGTTTAAATAGATTTTATCTTAATTAAATCGCATTAAAAATAAAACATTATCCTTTGTTTGATTTGAAATTTTTTTAGTTTTAGTGTAATATGACGGTACGTCAAGTAGGTCATTGTTGCAAACAGATTTCGACTTAGAGAACCCCACTTCGATGCATAGTTGAGGAATAATTTGCTTTTTTAATTTGATTTATAATTTTAAAAAAATTTGGGATTTGGATCACCCAAACAAAATAAATCGATTGACCTCAATTAAAATCAAATAAATTAATTAACTAATGTAGGTGAAGAACTGGTATCGCTGTGGGTCTGCTGAACAATTGTTTATTTCAAACTTTCAATAAATTTTAGTTCTTATATCAGCTATAAGATTTTTGTAAAGTTTCCAATAACTCTGCATCCTAACTTTCATCTTTTTACCTTCTGAGTTTGTTTTTTTTATACGTTTGTTGGAACACTACAACCTTTGTTTTTAAATCAGTTTTGATCAAACATTCATAGGATGCGTATATTTGTATAATGAAAAATGGTTCGTTTATGAACGATATTGGACAAAATGTTAAGGTTCTACCAAGGAACTGTTTCTTTGAAACTTCAACAACTTTAATATAACTTGCTATATTTAACTTCTTGACAAGAATCAAAACAGCTTTATCATCCCTTTGCTGTTTGTTAACTCCGGTATACAATTTTTCACTTTTTTTATCTTTAAAAAATTGGATACTGTGTGAGAAAGAACCTATTAGCTTTCTTACCTAGAACCTATTGAACAAAATCGTGGAAGGTTTTCAATAACTTTAAACTCTGATAAGTGATAACCAACTTTAATGAAACTTAGAACATAAGTTTCAAATTTAAATTATATCTCATTTTGCAAAAGAAATTCCTTAAATACAATTCTGCTTAATTTCTAGATTATTCGAGGTCAATTCCTTTACAAAAAAAAGTTTTAAAAATTCTGAGAATATTCGATGTCTTTATTGTGCATTTATTTTATTGTTTTGTTTTCTTCGACCCTTCTTGGAACGAATAGATATTTATAGTTGCAAGATTGTTTAGGGTGAATTGAGGTCGAAAATAATTTTGTTTTGTATCTCATTGCTGTTATAGTAGAATCGTTCTAATATTTCAAAAACTTTATGATGTGAAATTAAATAACGTTACTTAAATTAGGTGTTATTTCATATGAAATCCAATTAGACTGTGTTAAAAAGCCAATTCTAATTTTCCTCACTTCCTACCCAACTTGACCAAAATGGTGTTTTTACCACTCCTGTGTTAAATATAAAAATGGTATATAAAAATATACGAAACAATGAAATAAAAAACATAACCGTCTTTTCATAGAAATGCAATGTAGGCATGTGTGGGGAACCGAGTTTTATACCCGTCTAGAGTTTTAGATTGGTGGAATTTATAGCCATTAGCCTTGTCACAGACGAACCCTTCTCCCTACAAAGAAAAACCTTCGTTACTAGTGTAGACATGGTTTTATACCTCCGCGTTTTTAACAGTCACTGTTGGAGGGAGAATAAATCCACTTCAAGGTCACACATAGATTTACAGTTTAAAAACTGTCCACTCTAAATAACAACCGTAAATACTTTTTATTCGACCTATTACATTTAAAATCCAATCTATGAAAGTAAATGGTATTTCTCAAACATGAATTTTAAGTTAAATCGTTAACATAAAGATTCTTTCGACTAATGATGCTAAAACAATTTCTATTATCTGTAGCATTTTTTTTTATCGGTATCATAAACACAGGTAAACAGCAGGATATCAATGTAGCAAGACTAGAAATTAAGAAAACATTTTCTTTTCTATAAATCTATTGTTCCATTTAAGAATGGTTTAATTTAATGTATCTTAAGAAATAATTTGTTTTAATTTTAAGAAAGTTTTTTTTTAAATATATTTTAGTTTTTAATTCTAAAATAATTCTGTTTGTAAAGAAAGATATGTCTCATTACCGGTTACTTTTGAATTTAAGTCAAGTAAGGCGATTTTGCTTTTATATCAAAGTGCTAACATTTCGAATTTCGATTTGGTCAACAAAAAGTTAAAATTTTGCATGAATTCAATTATTTACGTAGATATTTCTTTTTTTTTTTGCAAAGAACACTATTATTGATTCTATAGCATTATTATTATGAAATCAACAATACGAGTTTTTGCCAAAATTAAAAAAATAATGCGAAGCCGAAACATTTTAGTCACATTTTCGATTTCTTTAACTCTAACTAGCCTCTATCATCAACGACATTTTCCACGGATCGTGCCATATCATCGAAAAATCATAGGATCGAAAAATCAAACAACCGAAAATCACAGCATCGAAAATCATATCACCGAAAATTCACACTGTTAAAAAGTCAATGCTCCAAAGATCGTTACCTCGAATGAATTTTTTTCGATTTACTGAAAATATCATAAAATCGAAAAAAAAATCATCTGGTATGGTATGATTGAATTTGATCGGAAATTTTAATACGAATCGATAATATTACGACAAATTTTTTTCCGACGTATGATTGAAATGTTTCCTAATATTTTCGATTCTCATATAAACGCACCTATTTAGTACAGAATTTAAAAATGTCAAAACCTTTTAATATTCGTATTTATCATTTGTTTTGTGTTGATATTGATACAATATATAGTTTAAATGGCGAGGTTAGTTTTTTTTATGATTATGGATAGCTTTTCCGTTGTAAAATGTTTATTAAATAAATGTAAAAATGATATATAAAAAAAACATAACGTATAACTTAATATAATTTACAACAAAACGTCAAATATAAATTTCCGACAAGCAAAATGGATTCGAAAATTTTTCCGACTGAAATTTTCGAAAAAAACTTTCAATCATATGCCATTTTAAATTTCCAATTAGTTATAATATTTCCGAGTCGGATTTTTATTCAATCATACCACCACTGAAATATCTGATATCATAACATCGAAAAGTCATATAATCGAAAAACAATATTTATTTTGTGAGTATATACCCTGTTTTCGAATTTCGATTATATGATGTTTCGATGTAATGATTTATTCATTACATCGAAAATTTTCAATGTTATGATTTTTCGATAATATTCGATTTTACGTATTTCGATGATATGACTTTTCGATTTTATGAATTAAATTTTCGATGATTTTCGGTGATGTGATCTTTCGATGCAATGACTTTTCGACGAAATCAACTTTCGGTGATATGATATTTCGATGCAATAATTTTGCAATTTCAAAACCATTCGATGATATGAAATTCGGTGTAATGAACTTTCGGTGTAGTGATTTTCGGTTGTATGACACGATTCGATGATTTGATTTTTCGATGCTATGATACGGACTCATTTTCTATAAATATCTGAATATTCCCCAAAAAGCCAATTTATTTAAGGTCGTCCTGCTCCTCAGCATCATGTAAGGTGAAACCTACCTCTTATCTATGCGACCTATGATCGGAATGTTGACGCACATCTTTTTATCATTCTATTCCTCCTTTCAGCTCGTAAGATCTAAGGCGCGATCGCGGCACCGTTCTTATCAATATCTTGTATAACTAGAATTGGTAGTAATTAACAGAAACGGGGATCTAAGAAATGTTTTGAAGCTTCTCTCCCTCTACGTTCATATGTTGTTTTTATAGTGTAGTTTATTGTAATGTAGTGTAGTGTAGTTAATACAACTACAATTTATCAATAGTGATAACGCGTACAAATTTGTTTATTGATTATTTTAATAAGTAACGATTTAAAACTAACGGTAAATAGCATTACTCTGCCTCACTCCAAAAAGGTTTTTAAAAATTTCGATAATTCGTTCGCTACTCGAACGTAGTTTGATTTCAAAGATAGTTGTTCATCCAAAATCAGAGTTTAAAACGCTCTTTATATCACTCCCTTACTGCTCCCTTACTTTTAGAGCGAGCAATTTAAAATAATATCTTTAACACTTCTAAATACAGGAGTGAAAATAATAAAATATCGTTCTTAAGCCGTGCATTCACATACCACAGAAACAGAAACCGAAACTGAATTTCATACAAATTTGACAGCAACTGAAACAGAAACCGAATTTAGAAACTGAAACAGAAACTAAAAATTCGTCTGTTTTGTCTGAAACAGAAACAATTAAAATTTAATTGTTTCTGTTCCAGAAACTGTCACATAATATTAATTATTATTTTAAATTTTGATAATAGAGTTTTGAATAGTTTTCAGTTTCTGTTGCTGTTGTGTGTGAATGCCCGGCTTTACTCCTACATTGAAATAAATGCTTTATTTCAATTACTCATAGATTTTTTTTCCTTCAAAATTGATGCTTTCCAACGAAAAAAAAATTATTTTTCTTTGAAGAATGTTTTGTTCGTACTTGTTTTCAATTATTGTTATAAAAATATATTAAAAGAATAACGAAAAAGTACTTAAATTCTTCTTTTACAAATGAATGAAAAAAAAGAAAAACTCCATAGGAGTCAAATCGAAAAAACTAAAAATTTTACTCTTCGAGGAAGAACGATTTTGAAATGATAAGCATTTTAATTTATGAATACTATTTTAAGGACTGAAATGAGTTTTCGAATAAAATAAAATTGTAAACTCTCCAAAATTTTAAATTAAACAAGATGACTTCTTAATAGCTTTATATAATTCAAATACTTCCAGTGAATTCATGGGAACGTTTGTTACAAAAATTTAATACTTTGAAATTATTGTCAAACTTTTTTTATGAATGATTTTCATTATTTAGTCGCTGAAATCTGATATTAGATTAAGATTATTTTTTATTAAAAACCTCTGTTGTCTCGACTTTATAGTTGCGTTCAATTTGATTGAAGTAAGTAAATTATTTGAAAAATTGTATACAAATAGTGTTTTTTTTCAGTATCAAATCTAACGCACCTTATACCAAACCCACTTTTACTACAAGTATAGCCTCATTCCGGTATATCATAAAATAGAAATTAAGAAAAAAATTGTAGCAGTATTTTAATAATTGCCTGACTAGCATATTTTAGTCATGCATGTCTTATTACCATCCGGACCGAATCAGAGTATAATAAAGCAATCCCTAATAAAGTATTCGCCTCCGGGCTCTATAAGAAATCATATGTGATTTTTATATTAGGTATCTAAAACAGATATTACTCTTATCTAGAGAATTTTATTAAATGAAATAGCTGGCTTTGATCAGGATAAAATTATTTATCCTGATCCAAGCCCTATTTCATTTGATAAAATTCACTATAGTAACATCAGTTTTAGAAATATATAGTGTTAAAATTTTTATTAGATTAAGATTGTTTTCTTTTAAGGTATAAATGTTTCAAAAATCTGTTGAAGAATCTCTTTCTCTACCGGTTTGGCCAATAATATTTGTTTTCGCAGTAATTACAATTTTTACTTCACCAAAATTTTAAATTGTGTATAGTAATGCAATCTATCGAGAAAAAAAAATCTTACATACCCCAAATTTTGTTTTTTCTTTTGTTTTGGTCTTTGGACCATCATCTATCTAAATAGCCAATAAAAATTTTGGTGTACGTCTGTTTGTGGGTTAGTGCGTGACATTCCTGCATAGAATCTTGATGAAACTTTGGCAAATGATCCAGGTTCACTTGAAAATGAAAGATCTGGATTTATTTCAAATTTGGACAAAATGGCGGGGGTCTCCCGAACACCTCTAAGTTTAAATCTTCAATAACTTCTAATCCTGGCTTATGATCTTATGGAAACATGGTATATACGGTTTTAGTACTGTTTGCAATATTTGTGCATACCAACTTCCGGTTTGTCACTTCCGGCATAAAAGTTTTTTTTTAGGTGTTTATCCCTACTGTAGCATACAATTACCGATCGATTTTCATGAAACGTTGGTAAAAGCTTTTAAGTAACATGAGAAAGATTTTAACATTTTGGAGTACATTGGGTTGGGGGCAGGGTTGCATTGATTTAAATCATTTGATTTAAATCAGTGATTTAAATCAGATTTAAATCAACTTGATTTTTTTAAAAAAATCATTGATTTAAATCAAATGAGGAACTTTCTAAAATTTTAAGCAAATTCAAAAAAAAATTTGTTTTTTTAATAAAATGTGGTAGGAATTTTAACATGTGTCACAACAACACATAGAAACCTAAAGACCTAGGTCCCACAACAACATGCGTTCTAAGAATATGATAAACGAAATACACTCACTATTTTTTTAATCTGTACCGACTATACCTGACTCTGAGCTATCTTCACCTGACCAACGGCATCTGTATCAAGTCACGCTAAGACAATTGCTATGTGCTTGTGACTGGAAACAACTGAGAATAATTAAGATGTTAGCCTATAATCGTAAAACTTCAACAACAAAGTCACAGATTAAACCACAACTAGAAATGTTGACAAACCCACATAAAAAGCATGAACAGATTCTGGAAATGAATCTAGAAATTATAAATAATTACATATCAAATATAGAGTATTAAATGCAAATCAGTACAACCCGCTTACGAAAAAAAACATTTCCCCAAAAAACGAACGTTACTATTAAGATCTTGAAGGTATTAAATCCTACACACTTTCCTGACACAAGTTATTAACAGTTGTTCTATATGACTTGCCGTTTAATGCTAACTAGTTATCTACATATCCGAGGAACTCTTCGAACCTGCAGAATTGGATCTCTGACATCACTCTAAAGCAGTGACAAATTATCTTAGTTTGGCAAGTAACGCTTTTCATGTCGCTAGAACAACATACTGGTTGTTACATACTGTCAGTGTAAAAATCTAGTAACTAAAAACTGTTACTTAACTTTTGTTTAGCCTTACCTTTCATAAAATATAACCAAAGCTAATGATTTATATAAAGTTTTTTTTAAAGTTTAAGTTAACGTAGCATAGGGATATACAATTTCTTCAAAAATTATACTACATTTTTTTAAAAATCAAAAAAATCCGATTTAAATCAAAAAAAGCGATTTAAATCAAATAAATCTGATTGTTTTGATTTTTTTAAAAAAATCAGATTTTTATGCAATCCTGGTTGGGGGGGTGGGGGGGGGGGGGTCCACCATACAACAGGTGGTTTTTTCCACCATGTGTTTTTTTGTTGGGAGCATATAACATTCGTTGGTTAATGAATTTTGAGCGTCGCAATATTTTTGAAGTGAAACCTTCTTTAGCCGCGTTATGAAATTTTGTATGGAGTAAAATTTATATATTCGCGTCATCAATTTTAATATGCATTTTTGAAGAACAAAAAAATATTTTTTTTAAATATAAAATTCATCGAGTTTATAGAAACTTCTTCTCACTTCATCTCCTAGAGATCGAAAATATATTTGGAAAAATAAAACAAAATATTAAAGTGATAAAGTCTTAGTTTCATTAAAAATTCAAAATAATTAAATTTAAATTACACTTTAACTAGCTAAAACGTAAAAAAAACCAAATTCAGTTCTTAACGTTTCAAATTGCAATGTGGATATCGCGCTCGATTGATGTTCTGTATGTCGTGAGTTCAATTCTTGGTGTGGTACATATTTTTTTATTTTTTTTTTTTAATTTTTATTAAATACCATTAAAATTATTTTTTTTATTCATGAATTCATAAAAATAATAAAAATTTCTTTTTACGAATTTAAAAAAATTGATCTATAACGCAGTTTTTTAAAACTATATTGATACTGTCTTTTGCAATTTGCATTAGAGTCATCATGCTAAATAAATATTGTTTTCGAGTCATCATGCTAAATAAAAATGTTTCACTCCATACCAATTGCTCCATGTTTATAAGTCCTATATTCGTCTCTGTATGGAGTACTGTTGTCAAGTTTGGGGTGCTGCTTCTGTTTCCATCTTGGCCCTCTTGGACTCTGTTCAAAAGCGGGCTATACGAATTGTGGGTGATCGAGCTTTGACATCAAAACTTGATTCCCTACAACATCGTCGCACTGTTGCTGACCTTGTTGTTTTTTACAAATATCGTCATCAACAGTGCTCAGATAAAATCCGCGGCATCATGCCTCAAACTTATTCTTACCCCTGTTCCACTCGGCAATCGGCTACCGCAACCAGTGAAACGGTCGAGATCCCGCGCTGTCATACACTGGCAGATTGCAGAAAGACTTCTTTGTCCGAACTGCATACAAATGGAATAGTTTGCCGGAACCCTTAGTCTCAGGTGGCTTCAACCGGCAGAGGTTTAAAAAAAAGCGTTCATCAACACCTTGGAACGCCAGTTGTTGTGGGACCTAGGTCTTAAAAGGTATTTATGTGTTGTTGTGACACATATTCTAAACCTTATTACACAACACTTTTTATTTAAAAAAAAATATATAAAATTGAAAGTATGTCTGTTTGTGGGAAGTTGTTGTGTACACTTAATTTGCTTTTTTATTTAACTATCGTTTTAAACTGTTGTTTGCTTTGATCAATGTTTTTTTGTTGAGCAAATAACGTAAGAAAGATAACGTAAGAAGAAAATAACGTAAGAAAGATAGTATAACCTGAAACAATTACATTTGTATATCAAAATTATTTGTATTGGAATTTAACACATCATGACATTACAAATTTTATCATCTTCACCAAATATGTTGTTAATTTGGAATTGTATGTAATACATGTTTCTAAAATTAAGTGAAGACTTAATACTTGCAACTTGATACTTGATAACATCGATTATATCGATTTTAAGCTCACAATTATGAGACGGAAATCGCATAAATTCTATACAAAGAAGCATAGTTTATGTATGATTAAACATGGATGGCAATCATGATATATAAATGAATTAAAAATGGTGGCGCGTAGCCGATAGTGATTTGCAAACGGCAACAATGCGCATTAATACCAATGAATTTACTTAGCTTTCCGCAGGAAGATTTGTAAAATTCAAAACTGTTGGGCTATGGGTGTGACAACCACGCGTACTTCAGTCCCTGCTATTGGCATATGAGTTATCTTGAGATATCGTATACTACTGCCAATAGCAGTGCAATCTCATTAGCCAATCTTAGGGGTGCTGGCGGATGAAGTATTTTCAATCAACGATACCATTCCTTACTCTAAGTTATGAAATATTCTATGATGATACGCTATTTTTTTTAAATAAAATGTGTTTGGTAGTTGAAATTACAAGGTGTGTCACAACAACACATAAAAAACTTTAAAGAACAAGGTCCCACAACAACATGCTTTCTAAGGTGTTGATAGACGCAAATTTTTATATGATATGTTTTGATTATTTTAAATATAAAAATGTATATAATAGTTGCTTGGAATGCTGATAGATGTAAAACCCAGAATAATTTTAATGATTTTTATTAAAACATTCTGAAATTTTAATTTGCGATGCTACAATAATTGGGAGATACAAAAAAACACACACTGAAAAAAACATGTCCTATTTCCAATCGAAATGCAATTGTCTCAACCTCACCGTGCGGTCACATATGGCGAATCAAACTACGAAATTGCTTCAACAACTCTACAGTTATAAATCGATGAAGTTGAGACAATCACACGAAATATTTATGTGAAAATAAAATATAGTTCAATTAATCTCAAAAACTTAAACTTTAAAATGTAAAATTCATGATATAAGGCCAAAGAAAATTTGTTTCAGGGAAATAGTTATTATCTTTATTCAACTACTGTTATATTCGATATAACACTTTATATTTTAAATAAACCTCATTCTGTTGTTAGGAAAATGTTATCGTGTAGTTGTCCCAATCACAGTGAAATTGATTGCAAATAATTTTTCTTTGCATGAATAATGAACTGCCAACTTCGACATGAGGTTGTCATGAACTTCAATTTTTTTTTCAGTGCAGCTATTTCACAGATTTAAGTTTTCACTTCTGTCGGCAGTCCTTAACACTGCCTTCTTTTGTTTTTTTATTATAAATACCAGGGCATTCCTCTGGTTATCGCTTCTCGAATAATAGTAAATAAGGTGGTATATGTTTTAAATCTTTTTAATTGGACATTTTTATTGTACTTTAATTGTTTTGTATTTAATTTATTTAAATTTAGCATTATCATAGCTCTACCTTTTTATTTCATACCTTTTTATCAGTGATAAAGAAAGCCGAATACGGTCGCGATCAGAACCATAATATAATGCTAGTCGAGTAGTATTCCGTGTCGCGAGAAATAAGAAATAATTATAAAATATTTCATCGGTTCATTTAATGCCTTTTTTCTCAACTCCCAATTCACAGGGAAATACCGGCATACGTGCACAGGTTTGTTATATCAAGTTATTTTTGTTTTATAAAATTGTGGCATTTTCCTGGTAATTGAGAAAATGTGCGATAAATTAAATGATACAATATGTACTAATTTTAGTTTGTTATTTCCCCGCGATATGAAATACCAGTTATGTTAATACTGCTACAATGTTTTCTCAATTCCTATTTCGCGACGTTCCGCAATAAAGTTACTGGCTTTCATTTATAACGTATTAGAACATGAACTTGTGGAAATATATTCTATTTTTCTTCACTTTATATTTTATAGCAAAACAAAAGTACCCAAAAATTCATATTATAGAGAAATACTTCAACGTAAAGGAATTACATTAGGAACTAAACTGGTTTGTTGGTCAGGTTCGTATAAGGTTCTATAGGTTCGTGGATTCAGTTTAACTAATAAGTTTCTGTTCGGTGAGGAATAAGAATGGATCAATAGGTTTTAGTGTGCCATACGTTAGTTTCTGTTCCTAACCTAACCTGATATGTTTATTTTATAGCGATATTATTGTTAAATTTTATGAAGTTTAAAGGTGATTTAATTGATATGATCTCAAGAAAGTTTAATTAATGGCAAGGCTTCCACTAACAGTTCATCATCGTTATCCACAACGCTCGCATTTTTTTATTTTAAGCTATTTTCACTCCTACCCGGCCAAGTTAGAGAATTATGCACTGAAAAAAACATGTCCTATTTCCAATCGAAATGCAATTGTCTCAACCTCACCGTGCGGTCACATATGGCGAATCAAACTACGAAATTGCTTCAACAACTCTACAATTATAAATCGATGAAGTTGAGACAATCACACGAAATATTTATGTGAAAGTAAAATATAGTTCAATTAATCTCAGATACTTAAACTTTAAAATGAAAAATTCATGATATAAGGGCAAAGAAATTTTTATTCAGGGAAATAGTTATTATCTTTATTCAACTACTGTTATATTGGATATAACACTTTATATTTTAAATAAACCTCGTTCTGTTGTTAAGAAAATGTTATCGTGCAGTTGTCCCAATCACAGTGAAATTGATTGCAAATAATTTTTCTTTGCGTGAATAATAAACTGCCAACTTCGAGATGAGGTTGTCATGAACTTCAATTTTTTTTTCAGTGTGAAAATGGAGCAGCTCAATCATTTTTTTTGTAAAATTTTTAAGCAATTTATTATCTATAGTGGCCTTATATGCTTTTCATTAAATGCGGTTGAAATTAAGGGGTTGGGAGAGAATAAAACAAACAAGTTACTCCTAATATATTAAAAAGAGATAATCTTTTAAAACAATGTATGCCTTTCTACACCGCGGATCCAGGAAAAATTCGTTGTACTTTAAAAATTGGTATATTAACAAACAGTATTTGCCGAATTTTTAAATGTCAATTTTTGTGTTTTATTACCGAAAATATCTAAGTTCACTCAGGGTAGGGTAACCGTAAGAGTATATATGGTAAGCGTATAGAATAAGAAACCGAGGTTGTTACAATTGTTACTAAATTTACTGATAACGATCTCGTGTCCTGTTTTGTAAAAGAAAAGGTGGTAAGTCTTAATATGATCAATTCGAAGAATATGTCGTAAACATGAATCAACAGTTTGCTAAAGAATCGCATCTCCATCTCCGTAAAAGTGTAAAATAACAGAATAAATCGCAGCCCTGCGACTTAAGCAGCTGGCTGCGGAATCTAAATTAAGCATTCCTGCACTGAAAGAAAAAATGCGGTCACTACAACCGCTTTTGTGCCAACCGAACGTTTTCTGTCACTATATAACTTCAAATCCGGTTGTTATTTCTTCAAATTTGGGTTTTGAAGAAAAGGCAACCGAATTTGAGGTTATTGTGGAGAGAACATTCGGTTGGCACAAAATAGGTTGTAGTGACCGAATTTTTTCTTTCAGTGTAATACTCTTGTGTGTCAATTTCTGATAATTGCAGTTTTGTTTACCAGTGTGGTAAATAATAGTGTGAAAACTTGGAAAGATTTAATTAACGAAGCTCTCATTCAAATTTCCAATAATATTGTACTGCGATTGGAATGATTCCACATCGTTAGAAAAAGAAAACGAAGAGGTGCGCGAATGTAATAAATATCAACAAATACGGATGGGATCTTGATTAAACTTTGGCATATGATCTAGTTTTAGTTGAAAATGGAAGTTCTGGCTTCACTTTGAAATTGGACAAAATTGCGGGGCCTCCCGAACACCTTTAAGTTTTAAACTTCAATATCTTCTAATCCTAGATTTCAACCGTATTGAAAATAGGTAATTAAGTTTTTAGCACTATTTCCAATATTTCTGCGTACCAATTTCCGGTTTGTCACTTCCGGCTAAACATATTTTTTTTTGCGTTGTTTATCCCTACTATATAGCCTTCAGTTACAAATCGATTTCCATGAAACGTAGGTTAAAGGTTTCAATCAATATGAGAAATATTTCATTAGCTTTTGGGGCACATTGGACAACAGATTGGGATTTTTCTCACTATGTTTTTTATGTTTGTTGGGATCATATACAACATTCGTTCGTTAATGAATTTTGATGGTACATAAATATGTATGACACGGAGCATATTAGTTTTTGAGCGATATTGAAGAAAGTAGGAGGGGAGTCCCACGAGCACATGTGTTTTTGAAAGCTCACTAACATCTGTGCCGATAATCGAATTGTTTGACACTTGAAACAAAAGCACTTAGTACGGTTCACTGCAGTTCTGCGTCCCAACTTCTGGTTTTTCACTTCCGGTTAACAGGGCTTCCAACCCGTCACTATTTGTCACTATTGTCTATTTTAATTTTTGTCCCTATTTGTCACTATAATGCAAAAGTTTCACTATTTGTCACTTTTTGAACAATTTCATAAATGAAAATAAAAATATAACTATCGCGCACGTATGGTATCGCTTAAACTCACTCAAATTTGAACTTCGCATCTTCAAACTTTTTTGTTGGTCCAGCCACTGCAAAGGATATCGTTAATAAAATATTTGAAGCTCTGGATAATAATGAAATAGGCCTAACTAGGGCAGTAAGCCTATCTTGCAATGAACCAAACGTAAATAAAACGGTGTATAGAGTGATGGATGAACAAATAAAAGCAGAGAGAGGATATGGACTTGCGAAAACTGGAACCTGCAATATACACCATTTGCATAACTCGTTTTTATACGGATCGAAAGCGTTTGGTACTGAAGTTTCTGATCTTGCCACAAACATATATTACTTTTTTCATTCAAAGTCAGCAAAATAGTCGAAATACTGCTCACATTCTTAAAGGGAAAACAAATAAAAGTACTAAGATTTATAAAACACTGTTCCGTCAGATGGCTGACTCTAGGACCAGCGTTGAAAATAATTTTATCACAATGCTCAGCTTTAAAAGAATTTTTCCAAAATCTAAAAAAAAAGAACGAGAATGGAAATAAATTCAACGTAATCTATAATGCGTTGAAAAGCAAAACTACCCGAGCAGAAATTAGTTAAGGAAAACCTGAATTCAGTCGGCGTGATCAGGACCTGGTCTGTCCTACAAGGGCAATCCCTATTAGGGCAATCTGATATGGGTCTGTTCCGGGTGTGATTTAGAATACCCTTTTAGGGTTAACCTTATTTGAATATATCCGGTCCTGATCAGGTTTTTCGTATTTCATTTCACCCCTAGCTGAAATTTCAATTGGTTAAAATTCACTAGAGTATTATCCATTTTAGAAATATATAGTTAAAATCGTTTCATGTACGGTTCAACATAATAGAATAGTATGTTCGGTATGTATCCCGAGCAGAAATTTGTCAGGGCTCGGGTAAGGTCCTAATCAGGTTTGCCCTAGTCCGGATCAGGCATTGGTAGGGCAGCATGATTGGGCCCTGATCATGAGTGTAACGCTTTTGCCCTATCAGGTCCTGATTGGGATTACCGGATCAGACCCTGATTGGTATACCCCGACCAGACCCTGGTCTATATTTATATATTATATACATAAATTAATCAAATTAAATTAAAATAAAAAAATTACAATGGAAAAAATTAAAACATCCCGAGCAGAAACTAGTTAGGGAGACATGAAACGAAAAAATAATTATTAAAAACAAACGTTATTATTAGTTTTAAAGCTAAACTTCGGTGTTTTGTGATCGATCTTAGGTCGAAAATATTAAATCATTTTCAACGAATAAAAGCAAATATAATTGATATCAAAGAAGAAAAGGCTAAACGAATACAAAAAAAAATTAGAAGAATTGCAAACAATTCAAACGTAGGTTTGAAGATTTGAAACGTTTTAAATCTACATTTGCATTTTTTGTCAACCCATTTATTTGTGCGATATTATTGAAGATGAATTTCCAACTTCAGGTGGAGCCTCTGCTGTTATTAGAGTTGAAAGAGGATCAGGGTTTGCAAATGCAGCCCAAATATACTTCTATAATTGAGTTTTGTTAACTCGTGTCTGAATCAAAATGTCCTTCTTAAAACAAATTTCTTGCCTTCTAATTTCAATTTTGGGTACAACGTAATGCTACGTAATGCAATGTTAAGCTTTGTACTCCACAATGCAGTTCGTGCAGTCGGAATATCGTTCACAGTTGACCAATTAGCATCTTACAGAATTGTTGCGAACGCCTTTAACAAATTATACACCATATTTCAAAGATCTAATCAAAAGTGTTCGTGTTAATTAATTTTATTGATGAATTTTAATTATATTTTATTTTTATTACTTAAATTTGGAAATAAATGTTTTGAACTGAACTGTGTGAAAACATTTATTTTTAGCACTTATTCTTTGGTATGTCATCATATTAATGAAATAAAAAATATGTGCACTTAAATACTGTTGTGGCTCTTTAAAAATAAAAAAACGGAAAATGGCTCTCATTGAACTCATGCGTGCCCACCCTTGACATAGTTGTAATAAATGGTTATCTTTTCAATAATACATATTGAAATATTTTGGCATTAAAACAAACACTTTCCATGAATTCTGTGGGTCGTAACATCGTTTATTATCACTTTTTTTAGATCACTTGGCCCTTTTTGGCGAAGGTTTTACAATGACAATTGCATAAATCTATGTTACCCTGTCTATAACTATCATTAACTATGGTTTTATGCTTGTCACTATTTTTAATACTGTCACTGTTTTCAAACCAATTTGTCACCTTTGTCACTATTTCAATTCATGTTAATCGTTGGAAGCCCTGGGTTAAAAACGTTTTGTTGCAATTTTTAGCATTTTCAGTATCTTATGTATTTTCTTTTTTTAGCATTTTCAGTATCTACAAATTGTGTAATAACACGGTTATTGCATTAGATTTTATTTATTTAACAAATTAAAATAAACTTAAAAAACTTATATTAAATGTGAAACAAATATTATCTCCGTCAGTGAAATATAAATTTAAAATTATAAAATAATAAACTAAATTAATTAAACATGTTTCGATAGATTGACTTGACTATCATCATCATGTAATCTACTGATGATGATAGTCAATCTATCGAAAGATGTTTAATTAATTTAGTTTATTATTTTATAATTTTAAATTTAAATTTTATTTCACTGACGGAGATAATATTTGTTTCACATTTAAATATTTAATATAAGTTTTTCAAGTTTATTTTAATTTGTTAAATAAATTAAAGTTAATGCAATAAGTAATAACCGTGTTATTACACAAGTTATAAATTATAGTGAAGTGGGTGATTCATCACACAACTATCGAATTCTATATTCGTACAACATGAATTTCTTTATTCACACTACAGTATATACAATTATGAATTGATTATTATGAAACATATGAAAAAAGTTTCAATTAGTGTGAGAAGATAATGATCTACTTTTAGGACAGATTGATCAGAGTGGCGGGGATCCACCATACAACTGCTGACTTTTCACACTTTGTTTTTAAGGTTTGTTAGGAGGGGAGACACAGACTTCGTTCATTAATCAATTTTGATGACACTTTGATAAAAAATGGAAATTTAAATGAAAAAGAACTGATTAGTTTTTGGACGATTCTGAGAGAAGTGTTGGAGGCCGCCCGTGCACCTGTTTATGTTTTTATATTTTTTGATATTATAGATTTTTCGCAATGTACTAGATTGTTTTTTTTTTTTTGTATTTCGAGTACAGCGAACTGGATCAGGGTCTGATTCGGCTTTCCCAATCAGTACCTGATAGAGAAAAAGTGTTACACTCATCATCAATGCTCAATCAGGTTATCTTTTCTATGCCTGATCCGAACTAGGACAAACCTGATCAGGGCCCTATTTGAGCCCTTTCAAATTTGTGCTCGAGAAATGCCGCCATTTTCACTTAAAAATTAACTTAACTTAATTGCACTTTAAACTTCAGTTTTCAATTTCACTAAGGTAGTCGAATTAATTATAACTAGTATGACCCCGTGGCCGGATTCGGCCATTTTAAATAGAAATCGTAAATAGAACTCTCATCAAAATAAGTACAATAAACAAAATAATCGAAAAACCACCAAAAACACATGATTCACATTTTCCCCAAAAAAATCGTCAAATGGTACCACAAAAGTAGTGCTTCCATATTTATAATACAGTGATAACTATTTTATCCTAAAGCTGACATCTATATATATATATATATATATATAGTGCTCTAAAAAGTAAGAACCAATTATTCAGCTAATTTATTTATGATAAAAACGTTTCGCACGCTCATTAAGATAATCAATCAATCAACAATCTCGATATCTACAAACAATAAGATAAGTTAATCACAAAATATTATTATTTACATTTAATTAATTACGATAAGCGAAATTCTATCAAACGAATTGCAATTTATTTTGCATTTGTAAGTGAGAAAAAGCGATAACTATGCTTATTAAATTATCAAATCATTAGTGTTTTATTACTTGATTAGATTCGTTAACATGTAGCTGCAACACTCGGTTTTTTTTGTTTACAAATAAATATTATTATAATTTATAATATTTCATATGATGAATAAATATATAAGATACAAAATTTCACGTTATTTGATATCTTTATTTTTATTTGTTGAATCTCGGTTAAAGAAACATTATTGTGGTTTCAAAAATAAATATTTTGTTGCTGATGTTGTCTCAGGATATGTTGCAATATGTAATCATAAAATTATAAAACTCAAAATGAATTTTCAAATTTTGACTGAAATGGATTTTTAGTTTTTACGAATATAATTAATATTTTTTTTCATTTTTGATAAATTTTAACAAATTTGTTTTGTAAATATTCTTTGTTTTGATTTGATAATAAATTAAATTTTAGTTTTTTTTTCTTAAAGCAAAGTAATTAATTATAGTTAATTGATTCAATCAAAAATAAAAATTATAGTTTCATGGTTAGTAATCAAGTGAAATATAACCTTGGAACAAATTAAATTGAAATAGAGTATTAAAGACAAGTTAATAAAGATAACATTCTTAGTCTATAGTAAAGCATTACAATTTTTGCGAATAAATTTAGGTAATTATTTTTGGGTATTATGTTAATTTGTAACCGAACAAAGGAGAATAAAAATTACATTCTATATTGATGATTCACATTAAGATAAGTGAAAAGGTTAAGTAAATGAACATGGTTTTTTTAAAAGTGGGGGTATAGTAGTTTGGGGTCCTAAAAGTTTAAGGATACAATGCTCTGAACGAAGAAAGGTCCACAAAGTGTTGGATGGACCATTAGTGCTATGAACTATTTTGCGAATAGAAAGTTTAATTTGTAATTGATAAATTCTTCCATTATTTTTACATTAACGGTTATATTTTTGTATGATAATTTTGCTACACTACAAACTAGATTTTATGAATGCCAAAAACTAAACACTATATTTTTTATGTTTTCTCTTACCTTACTATTAATTACTTACGTTTACACGGTAGGTAAAAATTCTTTCATTGTTTAACGGAGTGAGGACTTTAAGTTTTACTGAGATTATTTCTAAATTTTTAGTGCATGGCCCTGGTAAAAAATAAAGTATTTTTATGATTACTGGAAGCTAAAACACTGCTATATATCATTAATTAAATTCACAAGTAATATTCAGTTGTGAGACAAATTTCATTGAAATTATTATAATCATGATTAATTTACTTGTTGCGTTGACTCTCACATGATCTCTTTAATTATTTTAGTCCTTATAAATTCTTAGAGTATAATGCAAATTCCATTTCAAATCAATTACAATAATCTTCCAAAATTTACAGACAATCTAAAAATATATACATCTAAATAATTTTTTTATTTTGACCTCAATCAAAAAAGATTTATATAATAACTATTAAGAATTTCTATTTCGTTTTTGTTGTTATTATTCCGTTTTGGTTTTTGTTGTTTAATTTTTTTTCGATTTATCTAAAAATAGTTGAAATTAATTTTAACGTGTGTCTCCTCTACTTTTCCATCATAATCCATCCAAATTAGAAAAAAAAAACCAAAGAAAATCTAAAATATTCAAACTGTACGATTACTTTCTCTTTCGATTGTCGAATATATACAATTGTCGAATATGAAATTATTATTTAAGCATAACAAAACAGCAAATTCAATAATAATTTCGAACGACAAATTTTGTACATAAACAGAATTTTCTTATGTGCATATGTACTGTGAATGGAATTTATTTTTGTTTTAAATAAGAAGTAATTTACGTAATATTACAATAACAAAACATAAAGTTAATACTAAATAAAAAATGGTACACGTAATCTTGTATGGGGGTACAAATGAATAAAATATTTTGATTAAGGTTAAAAACAAGAAATGAAAATAAACAAAATAATTACGAGGTTGTAACATACATTCTACCTGTTCGATCTCGGTCAAATTTGTCATATTTAAGCATTGCTTGAATGAAGAAAACCAAATAATTGTTTTTCAACTAAAGTTCAGACATCAGTTAGATATAGTCTAAGATTTACCGTATGTCTGCGGATCTGTATCTTTCGCAGAATTTTTACAATACACTGTACCAATGATACTCATATTAGCCAAATCTAATCACTTTTTTCGATTTATCTAAAAATAGTTGAAATTAATTTTAACGTGTGTCTCCTCTACTTTTCCATCATAATCCATCCAAATTAGAAAAAAAAAACCAAAGAAAATCTAAAATATTCAAACTGTACGATTACTTTCTCTTTCGATTGTCGAATATATACAATTGTCGAATATGAAATTATTATTTAAGCATAACAAAACAGCAAATTCAATAATAATTTCGAACGACAAATTTTGTACATAAACAGAATTTTCTTATGTGCATATGTACTGTGAATGGAATTTATTTTTGTTTTAAATAAGAAGTAATTTACGTAATATTACAATAACAAAACATAAAGTTAATACTAAATAAAAAATGGTACACGTAATCTTGTATGGGGGTACAAATGAATAAAATATTTTGATTAAGGTTAAAAACAAGAAATGAAAATAAACAAAATAATTACGAGGTTGTAACATACATTCTACCTGTTCGATCTCGGTCAAATTTGTCATATTTAAGCATTGCTTGAATGAAGAAAACCAAATAATTGTTTTTCAACTAAAGTTCAGACATCAGTTAGATATAGTCTAAGATTTACCGTATGTCTGCGGATCTGTATCTTTCGCAGAATTTTTACAATACACTGTACCAATGATACTCATATTAGCCAAATCTACTTAAGAAAAACACCTAGAAATGGGGAATTATTATGATATAAATTTCAACCTCTAAATTTATTTATTTATTTATATACACGCATAAATTTAATTTCCACAAAAGAAAAACCAAACATCCGTCAACAATAAATTTGTTCAAATATGTAAACACAGATGCAACAGAATATTAAAATAATTTTTTGTTTAGAAATAAACTTTGACCAAATTTTACCAGGTTAAGACATAAAAATAAACAATAGAGATGCTTGGAATTTCAATTCAATAGACAAATTTAGCACCTGCTTGGTTTTTGTTCAAGCGGATTGTTGATTTTATTGATGAATGTTGTAGTCGAGTCGAGAGTTTCAAGTGTTTTAAATTTGTATATTAGGAGTGGTAAAAATATATATATACTACGAGCGGAGATTAAAAAAACGTTCTTTCATAATTTATTTCTTAATATAGTCTTCAGTTAAGCCGTGTTCGTAGCCGTGTTCGATTTAACTGGAGCAACTGAAACAACTGAAAAATTGTATGTAATTGTTGTTGTTTTTTCAGTTATTTCAGTCAAATCAAACGCACCACTTATTTCAGTGCTGTTTCACAAGTTTTGACTTCTTGAAGTGATCCGAAAGACAAAAAGAAAGGTTAGAGTTTAGCCGTTTTGAAAAGATACACGTCAGTAAAGAGTTTTGTGGTGCTCTCCTTCACCAAACCTTCAGTAGTGCAGTATACTGATTTTCCAAATTTTCCGTATTGTCTAGTCTGGGAGGGATGATATGGTGATCTAATTTAACATCGTTCTAAACCAACCCTTCCTGCCTACTTTCATAGCAGTCAAAGTTTTTAAAATTTTGGAATTGCGTCGAAGTGGTTTTGCTTACTCAGTTGATACCAAACTAACACCATTTAAAATAATACTAATATCAAAAACCGTGTGCTTCTTGATAAAGAGAACTAGTTTTGTTGTGGCGGGCTTTATTCCTAGTCCTCATCTAGCATAGCTCAAGTCGATATTATTGAGAATTGGGACACCATCTTTGTTTTGTATCCAGTTCCGTAGATTACATACACAAAAAAAAACATTTGCTAATTCACCTAAACATTCCTTGATATCATATAAAGTAAATGAATGAATTTTAGCCGTTTAATATTATTAAACAATTCTTTCATTAATTTATTTTAAATTATTGAAGTTTTAAACATTACACTAGCGGCAGAAAGTATGAGGCAGGTTAAATAAATCAAAATAACTTTTGAAGTTTTATACATATCGCAACTATTTTAGATATTTAAATTTGTCTCAACAACCACAATTTGTTGAACATATAACTATATTTGAGGAGTGATTTAAAAAATTGAAAAACTATACACAGACATTTATGGAAAATAGGTAAAAAATTCCTTAAAGTAAATATCTTGATAAAGTGATTAAGGTACCTGCATTTAAAATTATTGTGTTTTTTTCTAATAAAACTGAGGTTCCTTAGCGTACACACATATTTATATTAAGAAATAACGGTAAATCTATATTTTTTTTTTAAATCTTAGTCTATAAAGGACTTTTTTTTTAAATATTCAGCGATAAAATGATTAAAAGATAAGAATTATCAATAATTCAACGTGAGAGAATATTTGTTTATCACCAAGAAGTTTATATTGCTTAAAAATGAATATTTCGCGTTGAGCTGTCTAACGTACGTTTGCGCGCTATCGTGCTCCAGACACTCACGACTCAAAAAAACGTTCTCGCTGCCCAAAAAATACATCAAAACGCCAAGAAATTGAAATAGCGAATATCTCTCTATTAAATAGACGTCTATCCAGCGAAGTTACTCTGAAGTACAATCAATTCCATGATCCGAAAGCTAGTGTGTCTACAATAAAAAGAAGTGTTCGAGAAAAAGGTTTTAATGAACGAGTTGCCGCACGGAAATTATTACTGCAACCATGAAATAAGGAAAAACGGTTAAATAGGCGCTGGCACACAAAGATTGGTCACCTCAACAGTGATGGAAAGCCATGTGAACCGATAGTTTCAAATGTTTGAAACCAAGCGAAGAATTTCCGTACTACGCAGAGATGAAGAATGATTTAGATGACTGCACAAGAAGACCAGATTGACTGTGAAACATGGTGGAGGATCCGTTATGGTATGGAGATGCTTTGGTGGCAAGTAGCTTGCACAGAATTATTGTTATTATGAATAAGGAAATGTATAGAAACATTCTAGAAACCCAAGTTGTGCCATCTGCTAAGAAACTATTTCAGAATCAATAAGTCTTTATACAGGATAATTACCCCAAACATAAAAGAAAGATATGCACGCAATTTTTAAAGAATTTGGAAAAGAAAAAAGTGCTCACAGTATTGGAGTAGCCACCACAAACTCCTGATTGCAACCCCATCGAATTACTATGGGAAGAAATGGATCGGCAGGTTCGAAAAACAAATATTGAATCTATTATTAATCTCTGGGAGATGCTCCAGTCAGTGTGGGATAATTTGGATGCAGAATGTCTTGACAAATTACTCGGTAGAATGCCAAGAAATTATGTAGCAATTATTAAAAAAATGGGTGGTTATTTTGATAAGTCCAATATTGGGCTAAATAAACGTAAACGTGGGCTAAATTACTTTTAATTCGGTGTTAAAAAGTTAAAGTTTTATATTTCAATATTATTATAACACAATAAATGAAGTGCATATTTAATTTTTGCTTTTTCACTAAAAATTAAAGGGTGTCTCATACTTTCTGCCTCTACTGTATGGAGCAAAGTTGATTTTTTTTTTTGTTTTCTGTTAGGGACATAAAAGTAAGTGGGCATGTCATTATTTAGCAAATTTGGTGGTCCGGAAGGGCCTCAAAAATGGGAAAAACTGTTTTTTTGGTGTTTTTTGAGTAGGTCGCTTCACTATTTTTGAAATATTTCGGGCTGTAATGATAATAAGAAAAAAAAAAATGAAAAATGTTTGTGTTTAAATTTCGAATCCATCTAGGGGGTTAGGTACTTTAAAAGAGTAACCTAACCTCAAAAAACCGAATCGCGTGAATTTTTTTTTTACTAAATTTATTATAAGGGGCGGAAAAATCGTCGAATTTTCATGAAAATTTCAGGGAACATGTATTTTAGTAGTCTTAATATGGGATTTAATTTTTTATGAAAAAATTTTAATTTGGCATTTTTCGTTAAATTTGGCCAATGGCGCCATTTTATGAGTCTTCCAAAATAAAATTTTTTTTTAATCTGTACTTTTTTCTATCTACTTTAACCTAAGTATAATTAAAATTATGTTGCCTTAATTTAAATGCCCATTTTTGGGCATGGAAAAAAAAACATTAATTTTTGCATTTTTTTGACATTTTACGGTATTATTTATGCCAATTATCATGTATTTTTCATAAAATTCAATTAAAATATTTTTTATTTTAAAAGTTCTAAACTGCAACAAAATATTTAAATAATAATAAAAAATAAACGCCTTATTCTTGTTAAATTGAGTTTTATTTCACTAAATACATATCTCAAAAGCTATGCTTTCATCGACAGTAGTATCTAAAAACTGTTTTTAGATACTACTGTCGATGAAAGCATAGCTTTCGAAATACGTATTTAGTGAAATAAAACTCAATTTAACAAGAATAAGGCGTTGATATTTTATTATTATTTATTAATTAAAATATGCTAAAATGTTATATTTTGTGAAAAAAAATTTTTATTGGTTTTACCCAACTTTTCCCTATATTTAAGCGTTACCCCATCTGTTCCTCAAAACAGTTTGATTTTTCATCTTGGCAGTCATCTTTTGTAAGCCACTAGTTAATTGTTGTAAAAAAGTGAAGTGATTGCATTTATTAAAATTTTTCATTTTCAATAAAGATGTAAGTATAAAAAAATAAATAAAAGTATTAATAAATAAAAAATTATAAAATTGTATATATTGAGTAATAGTTGTCGTACTCAGGAACACATGCTATGTAATAGTAAAATAAATTTATTTTTAGTCTTTTTCATTCTTTGTTATCTAAGCCTAATTTTTTGGATTTTCTAGCAAATTTGTAAAAAAATAGAGGATCACTTTTTGTTTTTCAAATTGCTGCATGTTTAATAAATTATTAATCGCATATTTCACTTTTATGCAAAATACATGATAATTAGAATAAATAATACATACCGTACATATGGTAAAATGTAAAAAAAATGCAAAAATTAACGTTTTTTTTTCATGCCCAAAACTGAGCATTTAAATTAAGGCAACATGATGTTATGCTATTCTATCTACTTTAACCTAATTATACTTAGGTTAAAGTAGATAGAAAAAGGTACAGATTAAAAAAAAAATTAATTCTGGATGACTTCTCATAAAATGGCGCCATTGGCCAAATTTAACGAAAAATGCCAATTGTGGCCGAAAAAATTAAAATTTTTTCATAAAAATTAAATCCCATATTAAGATTGTTTAAATACATGTTCCCTGAAATTTTCATGAAAATTCGACAATTTTTCCGCCTCTTATCATAAATTTAGTAAAAAAAAAATGGCACGCGATTCGGTTTTTTGAGGTTAGGTTACATTTTTAAAGTACCTGTAGAGTAGATGGATTCGAAATTTAATCACAAACATTTTTCATGTTTTTTTTATGGCCATTAGAGCCCGAAATATTTCAAAAATGGTGAAGCGACCTACTCAAAAAACACCAAAAAACCAGTTTTTGCCATTTTTGAGGCCCTTCCGGACCTCCAAATTCGCTAAATAATTACTTGCCCACTTACTTTTATGTCCCTAATAGAAAACAAAAAAAATTCAACTTTGCTCTTACATCAAATATATCACTTTTTTTACTAATATGACTCCACTATTTTTACTGATTTTGCGGATAAGTTTTCATGTTTTATTTTAACACATTAGACGAAACACCTAATAAATAAATTCGGTCTTTTACGAATAATAAAAAACGAAGCGAAACGAAAGTTATTTAACGATAATAACAATCAAAAGAATGGAAGAGTGAAAAACCAATTTTACATTTTAAAAATGGTTTCATTTTACTTTGAAGAAACAATAGTTTATTATAATTTTTTTATCTAAAATTATGTGCAACTTTTCAGTGAAGGTAATGAAAACAAACACAAAAACAAACGGAAACTTTGAATAATTAATTTTGGCGGTTTAAAAAAAATATTTTTTTTTTAATATTTTTTGTTTGCCTCGTATCATGTCGGTTTACCGATATTTAAATTTATTTTTCAAAATATTATGGAAAATTAATATTATTTTCCACCAATAAGTCAAATATTTAAATAAATTAAGTGTTTTCTTAAATTGTATCATTATAAAAATGGACGCATCATTTACAAATTCAAACACACACTGACACACATATGCTTTTCTTTGTATTACAACGTTTCTCGGGTTTGATCATTGATTTAAAAGTGTATTTATCATAAAATTATATTGAGCATATATTTTTATCAAATAGATATTTCTTTAAATAAATTGACGATATGTTTATATGTTTGAAATATTAAAATATAATTTTTTTTGTGTACAGATGGATAGGTTGGCCTATGTGGAACTTGTGCAAACTTTATGGTTCCTAACGCCGCTCCATTTAACGAAATAATCAACGGGCATTATGAGGAATATATCTGTTAAGTAACTAATTTTAAAAAATTGCAATAGCTCGGCCTCCTTAATAGATGCAAACAATTTTTCACTCCATACCAATTGCTCCATGTTTATAAGTCCTGTATTCGTCCCTGCATGGAGGACTGTTGTCAAGTTTGGGGTGCTGCTTCTGTTTTCATCTTGGTCCTCTTGGAATCTGTTCAAAAGCGGGCTATACGAATTGTGGGTGATTGAGATTTGACATCAAAACTTGATTCCCTACAATATCGTCGCACTGTTGCTGATCTCGTTGTTTTTTACAAATATCGTCATCAACAGTACTCAGACGAAATCAGCAGCATCATGCTTCAAACTTATTCTTACCCCCGTTTCACTCGGCAATCGCCTAGCGCAAGAAGTCAAACGGTCGAGATCCCACGCTGTCATACTGGCAGATCGCAGAAAGACTTCTTAGATCGAACTGCATACAAATGGAATAGTTTGCCGGAATCCATAGTCTCAGGTGGTTTCAATCCGCAGAGGTTTAAAAAAAGCTTTCATCAACACCTTAGAGCGCAAGTTGTTGTGGGACCTGGGTCTTGAAAGGTACGTATGTGTTGTTGTGACACATATTGTAAACCCTATAACACAACACTTTTCATTTTAAAAAAAAGCTATATATCGACATTAAAATATATCAATATCGTAAAAACCTATCTCGATAGTATCAACCTTTTATTTGGAGAAAATAGTAATATTGAAAAAGTAGTAAAAAATATTTAAAACTCATTAGGTATAAGTTTCTGTTTTCCTTCTTTCAAAGGATCAATCCGAGGAATATATGGTTTATTCAAATATTCTTTAAATGTGGTGGGAATTCCGCAAATTATTAGCAATCCCACACTGGAAATTGTTTATATAAGCATATGTTAAAGTTTTACCCAAAGGGTCGAAGTCGTAAATCTAGATGGAAAATTTCTTTTCATTGTAAAATACTTCCCCATCATTTTTTCTCCAATAACCTTTTTGACACATCTCTAATTACCCAAGCAACAATCATTTCAGATGCTAAAATAAAGTTCAGTTTCTTAAACGATGGTAAACTTTTTCTGTTCTAGCGAGGCTCATGCTTTTTTGAATACTTAATGGACCAAAAATTCAGTTAGGCTGCTCAAAACATTTAACTTTGATGTTATTACCATGTATGCTTTACAATTTTTATAACTATTGGAACTTTTCCCACGGTTGAGAACAATTCTTCAAATCTATACTAAACTGAATATTGGTGCTGTCTAGGCATTTACAACTGGCCCAGACTGAAACTAAAGTTACCTTGCCAAGACTTGGCTCGCCAATACAGGCCCGAGATTGGTTCGTTGTTTAATATTGGCAGTTTCTACCCGGGACTTGTTCACTATGCAAAAACTAATAATCACAAAAAAAAATCTTGAGGAACTGAGTAAGGAAAATTTAATTTTATTTACCAATCTTCTAACAAAACCAAAATCTGTTTTTAATTAGATAACGAGATACAGATATTTTCAAAATCGACTATGGTGTAGCGTTGTCAGTTGTGGGACTAATCAAAGACCAAAGGTAAATTTGGGACATTTCTTATATTAACTAGATGATTTCACTTGTCTAATGGATTTTCTTATATGAAAAAAAAAAATAATGCCACACAAGGTAAAATTTAAATTGAGGCGTGTTTAATAACCTTTTTCACGATTACACCCTTGTGCTCCATATTAATGATCCAATAGTTTTACCAAAGAAATCGTAAAAGATACAACTTTTTATTTAATTTTTTATGTGAATTTCGGCATTGTTTGATTTTAAAATTGCAAAATACATTTATTTCACCTTCACTCCCCTTTGCTCTATTCTAAGTATGTTAATAGATATTTAATTTCATTGTTAATGATATTTATATGTTTTTTTTAACTATAACAGTAAAATTATATATCAATTTGATCATAGAGAATACATATAGACAACCCACGCAAAAATAAAAATAAATTCCAATCTCATATTTTACATGTTTTTTCTTAAATTGAATATTTCTTCAATTACTTCCTTCTTATTGCTTTGTCGTTTGATTTATAGTACATTTACGGCTTTTAAATACACTATTTTGCTTATTGCAATTTTGTTTGGTTTTTATGTATAAAAAATTTATTAACTGATAATTGAATGAGAGAGTGAGAATTGAATTGTGAGAAAGAACAGTAGGAATGATTTGTTGACAGATACGATTTGAATGGTCTTGTTGGAGAGAAAGTGAGAGAGAGATAGAGAGAGAAAGAGAATAGAGAGAGAGAGAAAGAGAGAGATAGATAGAGAAAGAGATAGATAGATAGAGAAAGAGATAGAAAGAGAATAGAGAGAGAAAGAGAATAGAGAGAGAAAGAAAATAGAGGGAGAAAGAAAAGAGTGAGAGAGAGAGAGAGACAGAGACAGACGGAAAAACGAAACAGAGATAGAGAGAGAGTCATACTGGGTTAATTGGAACAAAATTGTTTAAGAGAAAAAACATGGGATTGGTTTCGGGCCATGTTACACTATTTTTTCTGTAAACAGCAAGAAAAGGGGGTCTTCAATGTTTTCACAATCTTTTAGACTAACGTTAATGACAAACCTATTTGACAAGTATTAAGTCAGCTCAGTTCATTTCGAGTTTTAATTTCTTATTTTGTAATAATATAGTTGTTGTTTTTATTTTTTAGCTGGAATCATGTCTTCCACGTCCCGAAATTTTATGCGGCTACAAATCTTTATTAGATGGTTCGATTATTTATACAATTTGCCTACAAATTGATCCAGAACCGCCCCATAATTTAATTAAATTAGATGAACTAGATGGAGTGGCACTATCAAATGGACGTTCAAAAAATTTTGATGCGATTGTAAGGAATCTTAAAAGTTTATATGAAGAGGAGTTAGGACAAACGGTTTTAGAACTACCAGATTGTACAATATTAGGAAATTCACCAGAAACAAAATCAGGATTGGAACAAATGAAATTATTATTAATATTGTTACTTGGTGCTGCTGTACAATGTCCTAATAAAGAGTTATTTATTGGAAGGATAAAGGAGTTAGATGTTGTTACACAACATGCTATCGTAGAGTTAATAAAACAAGTTACCGATAACCAAACATTAGTTTTAACACAAGATTCGTTAGAACATTTATCACCAAATAAAATGTATAATCATATTATACGAATAGCAAAAGAAAGGGATCAATATCATTCGAAATGGATTTCTAGTTTAGCTAATGATTCTTCGGATAATGTAAATAGTCGAACAGATGGAACATCCAAAATGACACCTTCAAATTCATCAACATCAACGTCTTCATCTGAAAATAATCATTTAGCTGTAGAATTAGCAGACTTAAAATCAAAGTTAAGAAAAATCAGACAAGAATTAGAGGAAAAGAATGAAGCGTTTATGGAGGTAAAGGAGGAACTAGATCATAAAGTTAATCAATTTGAAAAGTTAAGAAATGAGGTGAGTTTATAATTTTTATTTGATTTAATTTTTTTGATTTTAGTTAGTTGTAAACAAATTCATTAACAAATGATTTTAACAGTTAGTTGTAAACAAATTCATCTTAAACAAATACATCTATAAACTTTTTGAGGATTAAGTCTTATCAACGTGTTAAGCGAATATATCCAGGCAAAATTGATACAATTGAAAACTAGATACCTACTTCATAGAATTTTTGTAATAAATTCAATTAGATTTAAATTACACCATTTTAGAGTCATTGGTCTGATGATAGTTGGGCAAATTCTTCGCTACTAGTAATATGTTTTTACAATTTCTTCCAGAGTCAAGAATGGTATGCCGAAGCAAGAAGAGCAGCCGCGTATCGTGATGAAGTAGATGTGCTGCGAGAGCGTTCAGAACGAGCGGACCGGTTAGAAATTGAAATTCAACGATTTCGGGAAAAATTAAGTGATGCTGAATTCTATAAAACCCGCGTCGAAGAATTAAGAGAAGACAATCGTTTGTTGCTGGAAACAAAGTAAAATTTAAATACCAAACATTTTTTTGTATCGTATTAATTTTTTTCTTTATTTATTTTCCAGAGACATGTTGGAAGAACAACTACAACGATCAAGAAAACGTAGTGAGCATGTTATGTCACTTGAATCAGAAATTATAAAATATAAACAAAAACTGAACGATTTAGCATTAGAACGTGACGCTGATAAGAATAAATTACAAGAACTTCTTGACGAAAATACTCAGCTACAGTTAAATGCCAAAAACTTAACAACAAATTTAGATATTGAAAATTCTCAGTCCGATTATGAAGAAGATTCAATTTCTGGTGATAATAGTTTATCGGAACAGTTAACAAATAATGCACAATCACGTGCATTAAAATTAGAATTAGAAAATCGTCGCTTAACCGCCGCCTTAGAAGCTCTTAAAGAATCATCATTTCATGAATCATCGAATAAAATTTTAGAATTAGAGAAGGACAAAAAGAAAATCTCATTAAAATATGATCAGTTACAAGATAACTGCAATCGATTAATACAACAAAATCAAGAACTAGAAAACGTTTTTAAAAATGCTTTAGAAGAAAATAAAAAATTACAAGATTCGCTAGATGCCAGTAAACAAGCAGCCGATCGCCAAAGTCAGGATCGTGAGTTAGAAAAATCAAAAATCATAGATCTAGAAAAACACATCGAATCATTGAATAAAGAAAAACAAAGAATACAAACGCTATCCGAAAGCATACAAAGGAGAGCAAATGATTTGGAGCGAACTGTTGATTCGAAAACTAAAGAAATTGAAAACTCCAAAAATAAAATGGCAGAACTAGAACTCATCAAAAAAGAATGCTATGATTTGAATACTAAATTAAGCTCGGTCGAAAAGGAAAATACTAATCTATCAAAAGAAGTTCTTAAGTTCAAAGAAATTTTAGAAGTAAGTTTTCTTATAACAAATTGGTTTTTGTATATAGTTGCAAGTTTCCTTTTTGATTTTACATTAAAAAAACTATTTTTCAAAATTCAAAACAAATATATTTTTATTTTATTTTAAATATATATTTTAATCTAACTTCTAAAAAACAATTTTATTTTTATTTTTTTTTTATTTCTCTTACACGTGTTTCAATCTTTCGATCATCCTCAGAGAGAAAATATTTACAACTGGTGGAGAAAATATTACAAAACCAAAAATTAAATTTAAGTTTTCTTGTTAGATATATTCTGTAAAAAAATCTATATCTTTTCTTTTTCAGTCGCTTTATTCGTTTAAATTTTTAATTATATACTTTAATTTTTTTTATTTCATACTGATATCTAAAACGACATTTTTCGGATTATTTATAGTACAAAAAGTTGAACTCTAATGTCCTAGGACTTTAAAAAATTTTATAAAGTCCTAGGACGTTAAAGTTCAACTTTTTGTACCATAAACGTTGAACTTTAACGTCCTAGGACTTTATAAAATTTTATAAAGTCCTAGGACGTTAAAGTTCAACTTTTTGAGCAAAATTTAAAACTCATTTCTTTTTATTTTAATAAATTTCCAGTATGAAATAAAATTTTGTATTTACCTCAAACGAAAAGTGTTTTAACTCACTAGTAATTTCGGCCTCGGCTAGACGCCTCGGCCGTAAACAACTAGCTCGTACTTTAAAGTTTCATATTTCGTTCTAGATAAATAAATAACTATTGTCTAACAAAGGAAACAAATATTTTATTTTTTACTAAACAATAATTTTATATTTTATTTTTAGACGAAAGATGTTCTTCTTGATGAAAATGCATCGAAATTAGAGATACAAGTAAAAGAAATTCAAAAACTTAATAAAAATATAGAAGATTATGAAATAATAAATCAAAAGCTTGTAGAGTTAGAAAAGAAAAATCAAGAATTACAATCACAAAGTAAAATTGATATTGAAACAATTTCAACATTACAAAAAGATTTAATTTCAGGTACAATTGCTACAAAAAAAGTGAAACAAAATTTAGAAAAATTAGGCTTTGAAAATGATGAAATTGAGAATATTGAGATTAATGTTGAAAATGTTGTTGAGAAATTAGTTAAAAATCCAGAAACATTTAAAACAGTTCGAGAAATTATTTTGAACGTAGGTAAAGAAATAGCGACAAGTGATTTCTGTGTTTTATGTCATCGTAAAGAAATTTTTACAGTTGAGAAAGAAATTGAAATTTCATCATTATCTACAATAGCTAAACCAAAAATTTTAAGTAATATTGATTTATTGATTACACCAAGTCAAACTAATAAAATATTAAAAGAACATTATGATCAATTGTTGAATGAGAATAATATTTTAAATTCAACAAATGAAACGTTACAAACAGAAAATGCTAAACAAAAAGTTGATGTATCAACATTAAGTTCACAAATAACATCTTTGAATACACAACATGTAGCGTTACAATTAGCTAATTCACAATTAGCCGTAGAAAAAGATGTTTTAGTCAAGAAATTGGAATCTGTAAAACAACAATATGATTCCTTACACAAGGATCAAATTTCATTACAATGCTTACATGAACAGCTTAATTCGGAATACGATAGTATAAATAAAGAAAAAGAAATCCTAAAATTAACCTTACGTGACATACGATTGGATAATCGTGACTTAAAAGAACGTAATACAGTATTAGAAAAATTAATTAATGATTTAAAACACGAAATTGAAGGATCGAAAGAAGCGACAGTTAATTTAGGAATTTTAAGAGCAGAACATTCTAAACTAAAAGATGATTTTAGAAACTTATTTACAACAAACGAACGATTAAAAGATGAATATAAAAATAGTCATGAGTCGTATCGTAACCTAAGAACAGAGAATAGTCGTTTAAAACTACAAATTACAGAATTATCAGGTGAGTTGAATAATCGTACAGATCATTCTACAAGCTTGGAAATTGAATTGACAAAAATGACTCAAAAATGTGATGTAAGTATTTCAGTTAGGATAATTAACTAGACGGCAAATCGAACAATTTTCTTTTTTTCAGACATTATTTCAAATGAATACCAATTTAGATACTGATCGACGTGCATTAATGGAACACGCATCTCAAATTTTATCTCAATATCGCGATTTATTAGGACATTCATTGGAAGATAAACAGCATTATCATGATGAAGAAAAATCATTGACGGATCGCGTAAATAATTTAAATCGACAAAAAGAAAAATTAGAAGAAAAAATTATGGAATATTATCGTAAAGTAGATAATTGTTCGCCAAAGAAAAAAACGTTTGGTTCAAGCTTTGTAAAACGCGTACGTAAAGCTGGAACAGATTTAATGAATAAAGTTCCTAGTCGAGTAAGTAATTTTATTTATTTTATTTCTTGTATAATTTAATTTTTGAACTGTAGTAAACTTAAATTTTTTTCGAAACATGTTACATGAGTGTCGGTATTGTGGGCAACTCAAGTTGTTGATAGTTGAATTGTTGGTTTGATTGATAGTTAATTAGTTGTTTTTTGTTTAGATTCTTCAGAAAACTTTAGCAACTCATTAAAACTCTATAAGAAGAGTGCATCACCATAGAAAAGTGTGCCATTTAACCAGCATGCGTTCTCATAAAACGATATTTTCGAACTATTTTCAGTAACTATATTTATTGGTTATTAATCTCTGGAATCTGGCGGTAGTTCCAATTTCGTCCCATTATTATTTTGATGCCTTAGGCAAAAACTCTTTCAGTTCTTACCACCACGGTTATCATAGGTCATAGGAGAACATCTAATGAATCAGAGTGGTACCTTTGAAATTCAGATTGACCTATGAACTGAAAGGTGACATCAAAACATGTTCTGTGCTGAAGCTTGAGCTTAATCCAACTACTGGTCTAGGAATGGCAGCATATTTAGTCGATACTTTAGTTTTGTATGAAAAATTTGCGATTGCTAATGTTTTGTCGATGTGTGACTAGTTTTATGTATTAATCGTCTTCTTTTGACTAATTTTGTTTTTACATTGATATCTTGAGCTTGTTGAATTTAAGTGACCGTTAGATTTGAGAATTTTTTGTGTCACTTGAGTTTTTAACCAATCTGAATCAGAAATAAGAATGTTGTATTCACCACTAAATTTTATTTTATGATTGAATAAAAACTGTGTGACACAAAAACATCCGCACATTTTCTGGCCTTAAACAAGTAACCTCTGTAACCTCTTATCACAGGAAACAGGCCATGTATTCATAGTTACATCTCTCATCTTTGAGTGGATGATGTTTATGCCTATTCCACAAAAAAGTTTTGGGACGAGCAAGGAATTATATTTCAACACCCTTCTTAGTTAAGATGCCGGTTTCTTTATTACCTGCGATAAGATTCTACATGACCAAGCACGCATGTGACACGTATTATCGTTGCCATGTAATTCTCGGGCTGATGTAATTCTCGGTATCTTTAGATATGTAAATAATAACACCACGATTTTCTGTTTCCACAATTTCCAAAAAGGTTTATTTATTATAGATATAATTAATAACTATGTATAAAACTTATAATTTTAATAGTAAGTTAATAAGAACTCAGGGTTCCGAATTTAGCAAGCGCACTTATATGAATTTATATTATTATTATTTATATTATTTATTAATTAGTTGTTCATTCGATTAAAGTCTGAACAAAAGTGAAGTTTTGTTATCTTTTGCCGCCAACCAAAAATGATAAAGAAAATGCATTGAACTAAATTCAATTTAATTATTTCGATTTTCTATTTTTGAATAAATTTATTACTTAATTTATCGTATGGCGCGTGACGTCGACTAGAGATATTAAGCTTTTATCTAGGGTTAGTCGTTTTATCTATCGTGTCATTAATATGTAAGTTACATGATCGTTTAGGTTTGTAGAGATTAATTATTTAGATTTAAATGCATTGACCTCTACAGTACCCCGCGCGTAGATGAAAGCCCCTGCTTAGTTTGCTGTTCGTTCGAAATGAACAGTTTTCTGTGTTCGAGTAGCTGGTATACAATCAGCAGAACACAAGATACCATACGCTGGCTTCAATCTGTCGATCGAGACAGATTGTTGTTAACATTTGATGTCGATAATGAAATGTATACGATAAACGTTGTATGATTCTGTATGGACCTTCATATGGGGTTTGTAAACCGGTGCGAATTCTATCAACCCTAACGAAAACGTAATCGCAGTTTTCTAGCGACTTAGGAACAAATATGTTGTTTTGTTTAGTTTGTCGTGTAGCTGTTGGAATTAAGTGGTGCATTGTATTTCGAAGTTGATCAATACTGTATTGTGATTTGGCATTTGTGAAAAAGCATTTTCAACGAAGAATTCACCGGGCAGTTTGAGTGTTTGTCGGTAGACAAGTTCTGCGGGTGAGCACTTCAGATCTTCTTTCACTTTCAGCTAGAATACCTAGAAGAATGATTGGTATTTCGGCGCTCCACTGAATGGCGTTGCCTCTGGCCATATGTTCAGCTTTTAGTTGTCGATGAAAACAGTCTACCATTCCGTTCGCTTGTAGATGGTAGGCCGTTGGACGTATCCGATGAGAGCCTAAAAGTTTCGTTAATTCGGTAAAAAGTTTAGACTCGAATTGTGTTCCCTGATCTGTCGTAATATGCAGAGGAACACCGAATCGTGATACGTAATTGTTAACAAATGTCGTGGCTATGGTTGCAGCAGACATGTCAGACATAGTAAAAGCTTCTGGCCATCGAGTAAATCGATCGACGCAAAGTAAAATATAAGAACATCCATTAGAAGGAGGAAGCGGTCTTACAATATCTATATGGATGTGTTCGAATCGAGATTGTGGAATTTCGAATTTTTCAGTTGGACTTTTTGTGTGTCGTTTGACGTAGGCAAGATAAACAAGATTTTGTCCAGTGCTTAATATCTTATTTATTGTTATGCTTGGTCGGTCACTTATTTTTGTTTATGCTTGGTCAAAAATTTCGAGCTGTAATCAATTTACGTGTACCGTTGACACCAGGATGTGACAAGTTGTGTAAAGTTTTAAAGACAGTTTTGCGTAATTTTTCTGCGATGTATGGGCGATTGTTACCCGTTGATGTTTCGCAGACTATTTCGAAACCTAGAAGTTTAAAAAGCTCTAGTTTCATTGATGAACTAGCGTGACATACGGAACCAGAAAGTAAATTCTGAAGTTCTAAGTCTGGTTTTTGTGCAGTGATGATAGCATCGTAGTTGAAGTGAGTCTCAACTGATGCAGTTTCGTTGTCGGATGCACGAGATAATGCATCCGCGATTTTGTTATCTTTACATTGTACATGTTGGATGTCAGTAGTAAATTGACTAATAAAATCTAAATGGCGAGATTGCCTTGGATTTCGTTCGGTTTTAGATTGTATTGCACGTGTGAGAGGCTTGTGGTCGGTGTAAATTGTGAATTCACGACCTTCGACCAAATACCTGAAGTGTGTTATAGCTAGGTAAATTGCGAGTAGCTCTCGATCAAATGCAGAGTATTTAGTTTCAGCGTCTGAAAGTTTCTTTAAGAAAAAGCCCAGTAGCTCCCAACAATCATTGTTACGTTGTTGTAACACTGCTGCGACAGCAATGTTTGATGCATCCGTAGTGATACTGTACGCAGAATTCCGCAGAATTACGTGGATGCACTAACAACATTATATTCCCCAATTCAGTTTTCAACTTGGTGAATGCGAGTTCACATTCGTTTGGCCAAGTGAAAGTTTTCGGAGTCTTGTGCTTCTTTAGTAAAGCGGCCAAGTTTGTATGAACTGGGGCAAGTGTTTCAGCTAGTTCCGGTATGAATTTATGATAATAATTTATCATACCGACGAATTGCTGAATACGTTTGATTGATGTTGGTGCTGGGAATTCCGTAATGGCATTAATTTGTTTTTGAGAAGGCAGAATACATTAAGAGTTATCGTGTGGCTGAGGAATTCGACAGTGTTTACGCAAAAAACGCATTTTGAACTCTTTATGTGAACGCCACACTCGCTAAGTTTCCGGAAGAGTTGTTCCAGATGGAGTCTGTGTTGTTCCTCATTTATCGATGCCACTAAGATATCGTCGATGTAGACGAATACAAAGTCTAAATCTCGAACGATTTCGTTTATGAAACGCTGAAACGTTTGTGCAGCATTACGTAAGCCAAATGGCATTCGAGTGAATTCAAAAAGGCCAAATGGAGTGGTAATTGCTGTTTTATGAATATCTTCATTCGCAACAGGAATGCGATGATAAATAAGCTCTAACAAGGTCTATTTTTGAAAAGATTTTGCAACCATACCAATTCTTCGAAAGGTTTTGTATGTGCGGTATCTGATAGCGATCAGGAATCGTGACCGCGTTTAACCTGCGATAATCTCCACACGGACTCAGTCGAGATCTTTCTTTCGAACCATGTGAAGCGGACAAGAAACTGAAAAAGAAGCAATACGACAAATACCAAGATCAACCATGTGTTGAAATTCAGTAAAGCAGCGTCACGACGAATCGGATCTAGCCGCCGTGGTCTTGAAACAGGCAAGTGCCCGGTGGTAACAATATGATGTACCACATTATGTTTGTCCGGTAAATTGTAGTTCGGCTCTGCTGTTAGGGAAGGAAACTTCTTTAGTAGCAGGCCGTAATCGTTGTCGATTGTGAAATGAATGGGAGTAGGCGTATCTACGTTAACCACCGTGGCATTGATTGACAGCTGGGTAGTTGAATCAATCAGCCGTTTTCGTTTCAGATCGACTAAAAGGCCAAATTTACTGAGAAAATCTGCGCCAATGATCGGACGATTCACTTGCGCTGGTACAAAAGCGTGTGTATTTTTACGTTTAAGGCCGATATCTACCTGTAGGAGTTTAGTTCCGTAGGTATTATTGTACCATTGGCGGCTAATAGCACTAGATCCGTTGATTTGCAGCTATTTGTAAATAAAAGACTAGATTTCACTGGGCGCACATAAAGGTCTGCACCCGTATCTATTAGAAATGGATGTCGACTGGATTTGTTTGTTTCGATAACAGCCGTCGCGATGCCGAGCCTTACCCGTTTTTTGAAGTTATGGTTTGGTCTACATCCATGGCAGCTTGCGATGTAGATTGACCGAATGAGCACGTGGATCTACATTTTTGCGCCATAGCCCCAAACGTTCTGTGGTATAAACACGATCCCGTCTTCTGTGTGGATTTGTCGCTAGATCTGGATCTAGGTCTGTACCAGGATGTTGATCTACTGCGAGATTCGAACCGTGGAGAATAAAAGCGATTTCTCGAATTAGGTCGATGCAACCGAGTTAGTTGGTTTAGTTGTCTCTAGTTTTGCCAGACGGTCTTCTACTGTTGCAGAGTTCATAGGTAAAGCTTGCCGTCGATTTAAAAACCCATCAGCGTTGTTGAGCGAGATTGACGAGCATCACTTATTTTATTGCGGACTGTGTTGAGGGACATTGCCTCGAACATCTTGTCGGCCATCTTCGACATCACTTCTGTTGAGGTTGAATCCGGTTGAGCAGCCAAAGCTATTCGGATTATTTCCGGCATGTTGCGTTTCCAGAGCGATCGTATTAGTTTATCGTTGAAGTTATTGCTCGCATGTTTTTTAATAGGCCGGTTTAAATTCTCTACCGGCATCATTAAAAATCTTTAGGGAACATAGACTCACTCCCTTTTCCTAATAGTGTCCAGTTCTCTGTACTAACAACGATAAGCCAACGTGACTAAAAAATTAAAATTAAACATGTTTGTTGCCTGATCGGTGTTTTGGGCCTTGGACTGCAAATTTTAATTTACTTAACCTAATTTTATTTAAAATTTCTCAGACATAGTATTTTGGTTTATTTTTAGAATCGACGTTCGTGGATAGATGATTCACGGATAACGCAGTCAAATTTTACTCTTGGTTCTGAATCTGGAGGAAATGATTCGGATAACAGTATAGAAGATCCAAATTCATGTTTATCTGATACGGTTCTAATACAGAAATATTCGAAACTAAGACAAACCTTACCACGAAAACCATCATTGAAAGAAAATAGCAAAGATTCAAGTATGGAGAATGGGAGTGGTGATGGTTCAAGTACACTTACTCGTGGTACCCCAGTAAGAAATAGTTTACAAACATCTACTACACGAAAAAATAATAGTATAACAAATTTAGATTCAAGTTCTGAAGTAACTTCTCCTTTTAATTTGGGTACAGCTGGTAGTCGAAGAACTGTGTACCTCGTTGATGAAAATGCAAAAATCAACGAAAATAAATCTGGAACTAAAACACCACCCACATCGTTGCCTACATCCCAACCAAATCAAATGTCACCAGATGCTCCAACACCTACTAATGAAAATAATATCACCACCGATACTAATCCGACAACACCATCCACATTTTTAATGTATAATCGTATTTCTACAATTATTGGTGGGAGTTCAGGTAACGGTGAAAATGCAGTTAATCAACAAATTAATGGCAACGATAAAGTCAACGACAGTCGAAAGAAAAATGGTAATAATGGAAAAGGAAAAGAATCAGCAGTTTGGTATGAATATGGTTGTGTTTAAATTTAATTTAGTAAGAAAAATAATGATATCCATCGAACTTAATAATTTTAATTTATTTTATTTTAAGTTATTTTTTTTTTGTTTTGTTTAAGAAAATTATTATATTATAAAATATACAGGATTAGCAATATTACATGAAGATCTCTTTTAAACTCAAATTTTGTATAGAAAATGTTTTACACAAAAGAAAAGGGTCATGTGGAAATAAATACAGAACAACAGGGTCTCATAGGCCAAAAAATATTGTTTATCCTGTGTTTTATATAATCTGTGAAAACTAAGTTTTTTTTACAATCTAATGTAATTTATTTATATTTACAAAAAATGAAGTATATGTTGGCACGGGTAGAATTGAACATGAACTTAATATGACTGAAGATTAAAATTAAAATGGGAAAGTAAAAAATTACTAAAGAAAGAGAAAATGAAAAAGCAACAACTTGTAATTCCGATAGTTTTCTTTTTTGTTGCTTGTTCATTCTCTGCTTAGTTTAGTTATGTTTTTCTTTCTTTCTCATTTTAATTTGGCTAATTTTTTCGCCTTAGCCATTGTGGAAACCATGCATTATTCTTATTCTTATGTGGCTTCAAGATTTGATGGTTGATTATCTGTTGCACTATAAAATTCACAAACATTTTGTTATATATTTTTCAATTTACACATAATAACATGAAACCATCTGCGGAATATTCAGTAAGTTAATCCAAAATCAATAATGTATGTATAGAATTTGTTTTTCGAATAGCCATATTTGAATAGGAAGAAAAAACTAAATTTTAGCGTTGTCATTAAACAATATGTTTAATGGATTTTGAATTAATCTCAGACGAAACCACATAATGTGATGTGATAAAAGTTGTTAATTTTTTACCAGTGTATTTTAAAATTAAAGAAAGAAATTTTGATTAACTAATTTTTTGCAAAGTATTTAAGAATAAACTATATATAGTATATAGAAAACAGACATTATTAAATATATAAATATATTGTATTATTGCCACTATTGCTACTTGGTGAAAAATTTTAAAATTATTTTATATTGGAAATCTTTGTTTGTTATCCCACAAATTTGGAGGATATAAAACAATATTAGAAAAACTCAAGCATTTAATTTAGTATTATTATAACTCATAAGTTTTGTAATTTTAGTTTTTTGTCTGATAGCTAAATTTTTTGCTTGCCGTGCTGTCATTTTGTAGTTGAAAAGAATTCATTATATTATATGATTTTTCTTTAAATTAAATATATTTGTATACTATTTATATAAAAACAGACTAATGTTAACATTTATGAAAAAAATAAAACCAACAGTTGTATTTGTAATACCGATAACTGCTTTATCGACTTTTCTATATTCACCATTTTACATTTGAATTGAAACAAATCTATTTTTTCAACCAGCAGTTTTACAAAATAACATTCAATTCATTTTATGACTAATTCATTATGTATATAAAATAAATAGTAAAAAATCTATATTAAAATATTATTTGACGAAACAACTTATAAGAGTTCACACTGGTAATTTACAATTATATCCACTTACAACTGTTTTCTTTCCAGGATCACAATTTGTCGGCAGTGTTGAATAAATAAACTGTAAATATATTTTATTTATGTTTACTACACCAAATTTCATTGTTTGTGTGAAATTACCTTTGGTTTTTTGAGTAACGTTGTCATGTAACCTAAACACATAGCTTTTGTAGTATGTGACCATAAAATATCACCAATACCGGTTTCACAATCATACATAATCGATAGTGCACCTCCGTATTTCTCATCAATATTCGCCAAATATGGTGAATCTAAAAAACTTTCTTGAAAAGTTTTATGCAATGATGTAACAGGACATTCACAAGTCATCAAACCATTACATATTTCTTTTGACAAAAGTGTTTTGGTAAGATATTCACCATTTCCTGTTGTGCATGTGGCGACTGTTCTTGATTGAGTGGAAATAGCCCAACAACCAGCTCCATATGAAGCCGCTTGTCCAATACGACCCGGAACCTTTAATATAATACCACCTGAACTACAGCCAGAGGCTATATTTCCGTAATTATCACAAACAATAGCACCAACTGTATCCAAAGATGTTAACTTAATATTATTTAATTCTTCATACGAATTTACATGTTTTTTATAATGAGAATAAGTTTTAAACGCTTTTGTTGATATTAATGATTCTTCATCAACTACTAAAAAGCCTGACTCCATAGCAAATTTGGTTGCACCTTCACCAGATAAAATCATTGGTGGAATACGTCCAAATTTCAATAGTTGTGATTGTTTATCGCATAACATTCTAGCTAATCGAATCGGATTTTTAATTTTAGACAAATTTGTACATGCTCCATAATTTAATGTAACGCCATCCATTATCGATGCTTCACATTCGATATGACCATCCCATGTTAGATTCGAACCAAGTCCAGCATTTGTATCCGCACAATCTTCTAAGCATATAATTGCTGCTTCACATGCATCTAACGCTGTTCCTCCATTTTTTAAAATTTCTATACTTTTACTACATGATTTCTTACATACTTCTTGATAACGTTTTCCATCAATTAAATTTCCAGCACCTAAAATCATTTCAAACGAAAACATCATGCACAATTATTTTAATTTATAAATAAAAAATGATAACCTGAATGAACTGCAACAAGCCCTGCCATTACAATTTTATTGCATTTATTTAATTCTAAATCATTTTTTTATATTGTTGGTGCATATCCCAAAATAAATATTAACAAAACCAATAAAAATCAACATTAATTCTTCCAAAATTTATAATTAGAATATTTTATGTTGTAAACAATTCGTTTGGTGAGTTACAATTTATTTATGTTTTGATTTGATTGTCAAAAGTAATGATGGCCTAGATAATATCAGTCAAATGATAAAAAATATTTTCAACTCAATCCTTGTTGGAACAGCTTGAATAAATCTACCGAACTGTGTTCGAGTTCTTTTACACGTTAGGCCTAGTTTACACAAGGCGAGTAAGCGTGCGAGTTGAGCAGGAGAGTTACTGTAGTACAATTTCTGGCATCGTGTGAACACATAAGGCGAGCTACTTGCATATGCGAGTAGGCCAGTAACTGGCAGGCGAGTTACTACAACATATTATGTTTTTGCTTGCCACTCGCCTTCCCCACCACATTGAAAAATTATGGTCGTATTGTATTTGGTTGATTTCGACGATTTTGTGAGCTTATAGGCATATAGATATATTTTATGAGTTTATGGACATTTGTTTTTCAGGTGTTTATTTAATATTATTTATTTATTTATACAGCGTAGTTTCACATTATTGTTTTTAATTAATTAAAAAAATTAATAAATTAATTTAATTAATTAAAATAAAAAATGTCGTTTAGTATAGTTCAATTTTTTCTCAGATTTTGGATTATTGTTTTTTACAAAATATTTTTAAATTCATTATGAGCAATCTATTTATTTAATTTATTTATTAATAAAATTAATAAAATATTTGATTTCTTTAAATAATAAATGTTACAAAACGCCAAATATTAACCTCATTTCGTTTATTCATCTGTCAAATATTTTTAAAAACAAAAACAACAAAAAATCAATTCGCATGTAACTGGCAAGTAGATGTCATCGTGTGAACAGTCCCAAGTAACACTACTTCCAGTTTTTTTCAATTTTTTGGACATTAATCCGTAACTAAGATCCAACTTAAGTTAATACGTTGCATTAAATTTGTCACCAAAATCTGAAACTCATTTGTACAATGAAGTTAGACACACATTGAGTTCCAACTTAAGTTAATAAGTTGTATTAAATTTATCGCCAAAATCTGGAACTCATTTGTACAATGAAGTTGACACACATTGAGTTCCAACTTAAGTTACTAAGTTGTATTAAAAAAAATGAAACTCAAATTTGAGTTCCATCTTGTTATACTTGGGTACAGACAAGACAAGTACAGCTACTGACCAATATTTTTGAGGCGAGTGAGCAGGCGAGTCACTGTCTACTGGCACGCCAGTAGCTCGCATCGTGTAAAGCACGCTTTAGTTATTTGTCTTTTTATTTATTTATTTAATTATTAGGGCGATGATACATATAAAAGAAATGTCTTTCAGAGATAAAAAATTTCGCATCTAATAGGTTGAGGGGCGGTAACAATTTTTAAATTTTACAAAAAAATTTTTGACTGAAAGACAGAAAAAATATCTTTAAGACATAAAAACATAACCTAAAAAGACATTTTTTGCTTGACAATTGAAACTGATTCCTTGAAAAATGGATTTTAAAAGTAAGTTTTACCAATAATCAATTACAATTAACTTAATTTGATTATTTAATTACAATTAAAATAATTTGTTTACTTATTAATCGCAACAAAATCGCAACAAAAAAATAAGAATTTGGTCTAATGTAAAAATGCCTATGATATATATGAAGTTTCATCTTTGAAATTGTCATTGCCTCAACGGCGTAATCGATAGCGTGTCTGCCCAAGGATTCGAGCCGGGCACTGACGAGGGTAGGTTCGAATCCTATCCGAAACACGAAAAATGTGAAATGGAGTTTTTTTCTGAGAAACTTCAAACCATACCTTTGAATTGAAAAAATTCCAATTACTTCTTAACTTACTTGAGTTTAATTAATTTCAAAAATCCAAAATAAATTTAAATTTAGTTAATGTAGTCTAATGTTAATACATATAGGACTGCAAATTCAAAAAGTGTGTCAGCCATTGATTTCACATTGATTGGAAACAATTAATAATACAATCGTGACTTAGGATGTTAATTAGAATAGAAATGTTCTCCATTCTATAAATTCACACAAAGTATTGTCTAGAAATTTAATGCAAAAAATCCCATATAATGTTAAAAACATTTCCATAATATGGAGTCTAATGACAGTGAAAAAATTCAACTTAAGTAAAAAATAAATAAGTGATGAAAAAGTTTCAACTTTGAAATTGTCATCGCCTGAACGGCGTAATCGATAGCGTGTCTGCCCGAGGATTCGAGCCGGGTACTGACGAGGGTAGGCGGATCCCATCCGAAACACCAAAAATGTGAAATGGAGTTTTTTTCTGAGAAACTTCAAACCATACCTTTGAATTGGAAAAATTCCAATTACTTCTTAACTTACTTGAGTTTGAGAAAAAACTTATTTTATTTTACACAAAATTAAACAAAAAATTTCAAAATTATATTCAATAAAATAAAATTTGTTAGGTTAAGGGCATTTTATTGTTTATTTTCGGATAATATCGGTATAAAAATTAGCGAAATAAACACGATTGTAAACACGAAGTGTCTGTTAATGTAGAGTTTAATTGATCTCAAAAATCCAAAACAAAAACTTGTTTTATTTTACACAAAATTAAACAAAAAATTTCAAAATTCTATTTAATAAAATAAAATTTATTAGGTTAAGGGCATTTTATTGTTTATTTTCGGATAATATCGGTATAAAAATTAGCGAAATAAACACGATTAACATCTTTAAAAAAAAATTGATTATGTTTTGTCTTATTCGCACACAGGCGTTTACATATCATTTTCTTTTCTTTGGTCTGTTTTTTTCATCTTTTAAAAAAGATATGTGTACGCGATCCATTACTTGCATTTAGGAAAAAGAGAAAGATGTATGTGAGATAGAATTATTTTATAAACATTTTTTAAAGTAATAACGTGTATTTTACTTGCAAACTGCCTTTTTGATTTCACACTGCAAACACACAGTATTTAAAAAAAACGCATCCACCAAATATCCAACAAATTTTATCAATAATTTATTAAATACTTAAAAAACGTTTTTCTTTTTTAAGTAAATTCTTTGACTACCTAGTTTCAGTATAAACCATCTTCAGAGAGAATTTTTGCTACTGCAAAATTTTTTTAAAGTTTTTAATTTTTTTTTTGTTCATTTTGGTAATAATTAATTTCCAAAATATCTTTTGTGAAATGAAGTTTGCTTGCTAACATGCAGAATATTTTCTTTAACGAAGCTAAGCACCACCCAAGGGCAGTAACAGAGTTCTTGCATCTAGATATGGATCCGGAAAAATTAGCACGAATCGTCACTATACTCGTCAATATGTTTTTTTGAAGCAGTGTACACGTTTACACGTTAAACTTATTATAGCTCAATTATGGTACATCTGACAATTCAAATAAACTTTATGTAAGTGCAAGTGAAATATTTTAATTTTGAAAAAATGACATCTAATAAAACAGAAAAACCCAAAGAAGCAACCCCAGGTGAAGGAATCAGATCATTGCGATCCACAACATTATTTCGAACTATAAATTTTGAATTATATGCAAAACCTGTATGTTAGCTTGACAATTATTCTAACCTACAAAAAACAATTTATTATTATTTGTTTAGAACCTTGTAATCATGGGCTTAGGATTAGTAGCAATAACAGGGGTGTTTGGGTATATTGCATACATGAGAGCAAAATATGAAGCCTTAGGATTTTACACAGCAGTGCAGGAAGATGGTACAGAAGTTTTTACAAAAAAACGATCTAGATGGGACTAAAATCTAAACAAAATGTTGAATATTTTTTAAAAACTATTAATTTTACAGTTTCTGTAACTTTATTTAAAAAGTAACAAAATTTTTATTTATATTACAATAATATTTATAGTTATTAATATGATAATAAAAAAAATGACCAACAAAAGTTTAAAAAAATAATGAACACAATTTCATTTAAACCCGTAACACCGGGTTTGAAACTAGTTCAATGATAATTGTTTCAATTCTGCTTGTAGCGCAGCTTCAGAAGACAGTTTTGTTACTTGACCAATTTCTAATTGCTCGCCACGTTCCTTTTTAGCTTTCAATTTAACAATATCTTTCAGTTTCCGTTGAATAACAGTCATCCGTTTCTGTTTTTCTGGATCAGCTATAATTTGTGGTTTATTAAAATTTCGTTTTTTAGTACGCCCACTACCCTCACCCTCACCACCGTAGTGATCGTCACTGCGTTCGGATACAGGACGACCATCACTTCGTTCGGATCTCGGACGACCATCACTACGTTCTGATACGGGACGGCCGTCCTCCCTTCTATACCGTTCATTTGGTTCCTGTTCCTTTTGGTTATCACGACCACTAGCGCTGTCACGTGAACCCATATTTCGACGATTGTTGTTATTCCGATTCGGACGACGGTTATTCGAATTATTGTTATTTTGCCCCGGATGGGTTTTATCGTTATCATCATTTGATGGTCGTGCGGTATGTGATTTTTTTTCATCCGAGTTTTCATTTTTCTCTCGCCAATTTTTGTCGTCTCGTCGGGTTTTTTTCTTTGTTTTATCGGCAGATTTAGTTGAGGTAGTAGTGGTATACAGTCCTGGAATATTTGTCCTATTGTCTTTAGGATCTGGTTCTATGCCTAATCTAACGTTTGGGGGACGGTAGACTTGAGCACTTGGTTGGGGCACGTTAGATTTAATTCCCTCAATTTTTTCAGAGGTTATGTATGGTTCTTTAAAAACATCTTCGGAATATTGTTGCCATTTAACTTCATACAGTTCTTGTGCGGTCGGCCATAAAGTTTCATGAAGTAATGCTCCCGAATAATGCCACATTTTGAAGCTGCAAAAGCAACAAATTAATTCAAGCTTTTCATAAAATAATATTCCAATCTTACCCATTTGACATTCTTAACCTTGGTGCTGTCGTTGCTGTTACAAACGTAGTTCCCGATGGATTCCATTCAAGCAGTGTCGAATCTGGTGCTTGAATTGTGGTTATCAATTTCTTTGTACTAACATCCCAAACTTCAATATGGCCACGAAGATTTCCAAAACCAGCCAATAGTAAAATATTACCAAAACTATTATAGTAAATTGAGTTCCGAGGTGCTTCTTCAAAATTATGAACTGGGTCGCATTTTAAATTAAAAATTGTTGCTTTTGCGGGCATATAACCAAAAACAACGCAAAATTCGTTTGATTTTGGACTCCATTCAACAGCATGAATTGGCCCTTCTTTGCTCAATTGAACAGAAAACGAGTCACCTGTCGTTGACATAAAATGTAGTGCTTGCTTCCCATAGTATGAAGCACCAGTTTGATCAATATCTTGTGTTGTTAATAGAAGTAAATCGGTACCTTTTTTATTCCATAACATTTCAACGCGATCAGCTTGAAAGAATGATTTGCATGCAATTGGTTGGCTGGTTAAATTTGGATATTGATATAATTTACACATCGATGGGCCGGATTTTGTTCCTGAGTATAAGTAAAAATGGTTATATTGTCATATATTTCTTGGTTAATATTAAGACATACCCGGAACATAAAATGCAACAAACTTTTTATTTCCACGAGAAATAGAAAATTTACCATTCCTTCCTCCACCTAATTTCGTAATGGAGCTTTTGAAGCCATCTGGTTTTGAGGTATCATAAAACAATACTTCACCACCCACCATCAAACCCAATAAGGTTTCATCAAAAGACCAAAATGGTTCCCAATCAGTTTGTCTTTTTTGTATTATCGAAAACATTTCTTCACCAGTTTCAACATTATATATAAACAAATTCGGTAAACCGTCCGGATTTTGTTGGTTGACATTAAAAATTTCCCATGTCATCAAATATGTTGATTTAGGTGAAAATTTAATAGAAAATGCTTTCGGACGTGGTAGCGTACGTAATGTTTTCCAATCTATAGTAGTTGATACTTGAACACTTGAATAAAATAAAATTATACAAAAAACATGATTTTTTTTAAAAGAAACAAACTACGTCAGTTTTAATGGTATTAACATACTTTGCTCCATTGGCCCAAACAAAATAGCGCCCATCTGGACTGAATTTAATAGCACGACAGAATTTACTCTCATCTCGAGTGAAATTCTTATCTTGAACATACGGCTCTTTGAAACCTGCTGAACTCCAAAGTTCGACACCAACACTGGAGCGTACTATCATAAAATATTGTTAAAACGTTTTAATTTGTTTAAAGAAATTAATTTCACTACAAAAGTATATATTAAAATGGGTCTACTATATTGTTGTACAATAAAAATTGATTAAAATAATTAAATATGTTAGAAATTATAAATAATTTACCCGCTAATGCAGGAAGAATTTCGTTGTTCTTTGCCATTTTCACAGTCCTAACCTCTAAAACCTTACAATCATTTTTGCTGAAAATTACAATTGATATAAAAATTTTATAGGAGCGCAAACTCGTTAAAATTATAGCTGATACTGATTTGCTGAATAAAAATTTTAAAAATGCTACTACATAGATCAAAATATGTTTGTTGAGATATTTATTTAAATAAAAATAAAACCAAGAAATATTAAAGTCAGTTTATATAAATAATTGTATTTATTATATTGATATATTACTATAATTTATTTTAGAATTTTTAAATAACATCGAATCCTCTCCGTTTAATGTCATCCCAGTTGGTACCCTTAAAAAATGGGTGGCATTTTATTTTTGTTATTTCAAATCTCTCATACGGATCGATTTGGAGTAGCTGGAAAGTTAAAAAATTATTTATACAATAAGATTTGGATTTTTATATTACCCCTTCTAGTAAATGCTTTGCTTCATATGAAATATCAGTCTCAGGATATTGAATACTAAAATAATTAAAAATGCCTCCAGGATGGCAAGAACTGAAGCTCTACGGTAATCGATTATATTAATTTTCTTTGTTTTAGATATTACAAAATTTAAAAACAATAACCTTTAAAAATAAAAGCTCGAATAAAATTACGCCCACACTCCACCAATCTGAGAATTTTGTTAGTGGACGTTCAGCAGCAACATAAAATTTTTGTTCCGAATTTGTATCAATCTCTAATTCTATGTTTGTTTCTTGATTGTGATAAAACAATGTCAATTGAAGTTGTCCATTACTCCCCAATAGAAGATTATTCATGTGGAGGTCTCTAACGTTTGTAAAAAATAAGTTTGAAGTTTTTTTTATAGAAAAAATTGTTTTCACTCACCCGCATACAATATTATGTTTATGAAGTTCATCAACAGAGGTGATTAGCTCACTAGCCCATTTTCGGATACTTCCTTCTGGTAATATGACTTCATTCCTTATATCGTCCATCAACAAACTTTCATTGAAGTTTTGTACAGTTTCGTCTAATTTTATATTTTGTTTATTTAGTTCAGAAGTTTTTATTTTAGGCACTTTTAAGTTAGACTTTTTACTGTCTGTTGCTGAGATCATTAATGCAATTTCACTATCCGTATGTTTTGATTGTTCCAAAGTATTGGAAACAGATTTTAACAATTTTTGTGAACAATTAAGTAAATCGTTAACTTCCATATCTTTAGATAGTAAATCAAACGAGGGAATGTAATTCGTTTCAATATGTTCTAAAAGATTATCATCAGTTATATTATTTATTATATCTAACCCTGTTTGTATCTCTATTGTTAAGCTTTCTACTTCCACCGATGGCTTCCGATTTTTATAATCGGTTACAAGATCAATAAAACCAGAATCATAACCGCTACTTGTTAAAGACTCCGATTCTGAAGTCCTGTTTGTAGATTCTTCTGTTTCATCGTCACTTCTTAATTGTAATGGATCAGTCTGTTCATTTTTTACAAGTGAATTCGTTTCAGTTTTATGAATCTGTTTCTCATCAATAAATAAATCTTTTAAATTCGATTTCTCTGGAATACGTTTGCTTCCTAGATATTTTATATAATCCCACAGTTTACCTCCGCTAAAAATATATGATATTCGAATTTTTTAAAGTTCTATGAGGACAAAATAGATACAAGAAACATACCTAGCTTGTTTTAGAAGTATATAAATCGAATTTTCTGATTGAAAATAACTAACAATTGAAACCATGTATGGTATATTATTACATAAATAAATTGGTTTTATTTGATTAGATGAATAAATATTTGAAATAACCTACAACCAAAAATAGTTAAATATTTAAAATTGAGACTTCAAAAGCAAAACTTACCTTCATAATAAAAACTTTTTTATTCGTTATATCTTGCACTTGCATAACACTATCAATAATTTTAACTACTTTATACTTAGATAAATGACTAATAGGACGTTCTAAATAAACTGTATTTGGTAAATTACTAGAATCAACTTCATCGGTATTTGGTATTAAGTTAACAGTTTGAGGAGGTTCATTATTTAGTAAATAGTTTTGATAAATTTCTTCTGCTTTTATTAAATATTTTTCTGCTTTATCTTTTGCAATTCGTCGACGTTCAGTATTTTGATCAGCTTGAAGAAAAAACATTTGTTGAAAACAATAACAAATCCATCTGAAAATAAACTTACTTTTGGCCCCCGTTAAAAGTTTGTCAATTCCCATTTTATATTTTTCGAAGCCAATTCTAAAATCACCATTAACTTCTGCCTGTATTGCATTGCTAAATTCTAATGCTGCTTCGTATATATAATCTTCAGAATCGGTTTTATCGATATTTTGAAATGACTCCAAAGATAGTAAACCGTTAGTTACAATTGTTTCTTGTGATACTTCATTGATTTCAATTTGATTTGATTCGCTATCATCTGTATCCTTAGTTAAATCTATTGAAAGGGCATCTGATTGAATTGAGTGTTCAGGAGTCAATTTATTATGAATGGGTGATATATTTGGTGTGTGTCCTCCCTAGATATTTAAAAACATTAGATTTTTGTTTCTAAATTAACAAAAACTTACATTAAAAAACGTATTAAAAACATGCGATTTATACAAAATCGGATGTTGTGCTATAAAATACAATAAATCAAGAATGAATTGCTTTCGTTCGTCAATTATTTCACTATCAAATCGATTGAAAAAGTTGTTTGGTTTGATTTTGGGTAACGTCCCCTTCAAATGGTATTGTTTTTGTTTTATTTCAACTTCTTTATAAAGTTTTTTAATCTCACGATATCGTTTCCATACTGAAATTGTTGATAGAGTTTCTGGTATGTAAGTAGGAAAAACCTTAAAATAAACATTTTTTAAAATAAAAATTAGGATCGAACCGATTAATCTATTCTTACAATGGATGTGATCTTATATATTGTAAACTTTTTCTTATGTGTACTAATTTCAGTTATAGTAAAATTATGAATCCAACCTTCAGACATATTTATTTTTATTAAAATGTATTTCTTATTGGACTCTATTGTTCCATAATAATAATTATTTTTGTTTATAATTTTAATTGTTTGTATGGGAATTGACAAGATTTTTGACTGAAGATTTTTTTCTGACAGATAAAAACTTTTCTCAAGAATTGCTTATGTGCTGAATTGTAGTTTTTACAGTTTTTTGTCTTGTTTTTAAAATTTGTGTTTTTTTTCACACATGAGTCAGCGTTTTGCCTAAATGTTTACCCAGCTTAATACACTTTAATTTTCCCAGTATGATGGAGTACGAGCCGGTCGATTGATAAGGATTCGCATATAAAATTAGCAGAATCGCCAAATTATTCATAAATTATTATTTAATATGTATTTATGTTAGTGCAATTATATTTCTAAGTGAAACGATTCAGTGTGTTTGTTATTTATAATTATAATGTGTGTATAACTACTAAATTAAAGCAAAAACGTAATCTACAGGTAATTAACATAATTTAATTGTTTTGGTTACAGGATAACACATTAGATAATAATTTTTAATTGAATTGAATGTTAATTAATTGAATGTTAATTTTAAAAAAGAAAATTATTTAGGAAAAGTCATTTGTTTGCTGGGTAGCGATTTTGTACCATTATCTCTCCTAGAGAAATAAAAGGAGAGATAAATTGTAATATATACAATTGTCTTTGATTGATTCATTTAAATTGTAAATATGTCACGTGTCCATAAATGTCACGTCGTGATTGGTTCGATTTGTATTATATTTGATTTTATCTTGAGGGGAAATTTGAGTGTGGGTATGTAGACTTTTTTTTAGTTTTCCCCAGGAGAGATAATTCTCTACACTAGAGAAATAACAGGAGAGATAATGGTACAAAATCGCTACCCTGAAGTGACATATTTTTACAGCAAATACAAAAATTATCCCCCTACATAGCTATCCATAAAGAGTTCTAACAAGAATCTGGTAAATTTTGAAAAAAATTGAAATTGAATAAATTGGTGGGGGGAGTGCAGTAAGTGTGGGAAACTCTAAAAACGCTATGTTACACCCTTTCTGTTATTAAAAATGAAATTAATTTTTTTACGGAATATTCAGTGAATCTGTTGTCGATACCAAAGCTTTATGTAGCAATTAAAATTTAAAAAAAAAAAATTTATTAAAAGAAAAAAAAATTTTTTCCCACACTAACCGCACTTAAGCCTATTTAAGAATTTTAGTTTAACTAGCTTCTCAAATATTTTATAGAAAAGGTAAAGTAACGAAATAGGCCTGTAATGGTTCATGTTCCCTAAACATTCCTCAGGATGTCCTTTGTTCGATAAAATATCTTCTAATATAGATAAAATTACCACAGACAAAACTATTCCAAAGCAAGACCGGTAATTCTGGGGACTTTTTATATATATATAACAAAGATTGACTAATGTATTCATCACGCACTGACGTTGTAGAAAAACAGACTGAACTGATACTAAGAGAGTATCATGTTTTGACTCAAATAATAGTGTCCCACGATAGTACACACCGTAACAACCAGATACAACGAAGATAAGCGTTGAACAATCCCATGGACTATCTGACCATCTACTAATTTCAGCGATAGTACAATTTGCATCATTTACAGCAATTAAAGCTAATCTGCATCGCGTTTGGAATTATAAACACGCCGACTGGAGGGACTGAGAACTTTTTATGCAGAAACACCTTGAAAAACTATTTGATGTGGAGACGAGATGTGGTGCTATTCTTCTGGCTTCAAGTCCAGATTCAGGAACTCTGCTACTCCCTTGGGCGGTAGCACAGATCTTCCTTCGTCAGGTCGGTTGGTTTCTCTGGACAATTGAAAAGGTGGTTAGCATCATGTGGTGTGTCCTCACATGTGGGACACTTGTCAACAATTTCCTGGTTAATTCTACTCATGTAGTTATTGAAGATGCGTGACCAACCGGATCTTAACTAGGATGGTTCTGGTGCTGCGTGGCAGTTTTATCCCTTCGGCAGTGACTTGTGGTGGCTTGCTATTAAGAACTCGATTCGGGGCGTAGTTCTTTATTGTGTCTTCAACAGCTTTGGTATGTATATTTTTTAAGCGCGTATAAGAATACGTAGGCTCGTCGATGTTAGTTGTTACCGATGACTTGATTGTTTTTAACATCTTGTAGGAAGAATTTCGCAGTCCTTATGCCTCTAGGTGGTGTTGTCATGAATAAGGTGTCATTACAGCGATGTTGCTTTTTATGACAGGCCCAAAGATATTGTTTGGTAAGCATTTCGTTATGTTCACGGACCGGCAATATGTTGGTTGTATTGTGCAAGATCGTAGCACGTCAGCATTAAGAGTTTCTGAAGTCATAAAGGATGGAATGCGACGATTTATTCCAAATCGACTAATCACTCCTAAAACTGAGCCTTGGTTCATGAGGGATGTTGATAAGGCGGTGAGGAATAAACGCAAAGCATCTAAAGCCTATAACTTAAATAAAACTCCAGAAACCCCAAGTTAAAAAGCAAGAATAGATCTGAACAAAGACTTGTTTATCCAGAAGAAAGCAAAAAATTTACCGAACATCAATTTGGCTCTCGTAGTTTCTTTCCAGCATTTAAATGAGTCCAGAGCAATTTCGCTCGGTCCTCTATTCCAACCTCAGTTCTGAATGACATACCCGTGAGCGACTCGAAAGAGAAGGCGGATGTTTTGGTTCGTATTTTCGCAGAAAACTCAAACATAGTTGAACCTCCCCATTCTCCTACATTTATTCCCCTAGTTGAAAAAAAATGAAACCAATTATTTTTCGTTGTAATATTGTACGAAAAATGCTTCTTTCTATCAATATCAGTGGCCCTGACGGTATTCCCTTCCTCATTCTTAAAAACTTTTCTAGGCAAGATTGCCTTAATAATAACAGACCAATTGCAATTCTGTTTTGGCTAAAATATTTGAAAAATATGTTAACTATATTCTAATAGAATGTTTGAAGATGTCACGAATTATTGAAGATAAGCAGTATGGTTTTCGTAAAAGTCATGTAACAGGTGATATGTTAGCCTACGTAGCCCAGCTGTAGAACAAATATTGGAGAACCATAGTGAAACATCCAGTGATATTTCTAAAGCATTTGGTAAAGTGTGGCATCGAAATCTCAAAGCTCAATTAAAATTTTATGTCATAGATCATCTTACTGTCTTATTGATTCAAAGTTTTTTCACAGGTCGTTAATTTCATGTTCATTAAGATGGTATTACATCCAATATTTTCACAACCAATGTTGGTGTTCATTAATTAAAAATTAACTTTTTTCCACAGTGCACCCAATTCATAGTTTTGCTGATGACAGCACATTACATGCATCTCCTAAATTTCGATCTCGTACTGCAGTCACCACTGATAGAGAGTTAGCTATTAATTCATTCTATTAACGAAGACCTGATCGTATAAGAAAATGGGGTGCTCGTAATCTTGTTGCATTTAACCCAACCAAAACCAAACTATGGCGTCTTTCACGAATAGAGCGACATAAAAACTTTCCTATTAAAACGAACCATTAGGAGTGCATGAGGTTGAATCGGTTAGACTTCTTAGAGTGGGTATTGAAAAGAACCTGAAACGTGATCAATCTCGCTAAATCTGCAATGGGTTCTTAAGCCGATGTAAAAAGATTTTCAATTCCAATCAAATTTTATTGATTTATACGTCCTTTATTCGTCTATGTATGGAATACTGTTGTCATGTTTGGGGAGGCGCTTGTCAGTCAACAATAAAATGTCTATACTCTGTACAGAGAACAGGAATACGGTTGATTGATAACACCGAAATAACTGGCCAGCTTGATTCACTCCAGCACCGAAGAAATGTGGCTGAATTGTCAATCTACTATAAATATAACTTTAGCGAACTCTCCTTTAAGGAAATTCAAAATATCCTTCCATCGTGAGCGCAGTTCAATCGACAAACAAGAACATCAGAATTATTCCACCCATTTGCTGTCCAAATACTTCGTTTTAGAACTATGTACTGTCTACAACCTCAAACTTTTGTTACCGGGCTTGGAGGGATCGCACGTCCACCGAGATGGTTAGGTTTATTACGTAATAAGGTTTTATATTGCAATTTAAATATTCTCTAATATTCTCCACAATATTTAAACATCTGTTTATCGTGGTATTGATGTCTATCAATATCACTGATAACGGGGTGTATTGTATGTGGTGTAGCATCAAACTAAAATTTAATCGTTTTTTTTAGATAGTAGTCTATTAAAAAGAAAAACCAACATTATCATCATGTTTTTCTTCAATGAGTTATATTTTCAAGTTTTTCATAAAAAGGTTAATTAAATGGAAAATAATTTTATAAATCCATACGGTTGAATGAAAACCATGTTACCGGTAGAAGAACGCTGATTAAAAATTTAATTTTCCGAGACGCCCCCTAAAAAAATTGTTTGTGGTCAAAAAACCACGAGGGCATTATTTTTTTTCTAAATCAAAAGAACGCGTGCCTTTCAAATATCTCATAAAATGTGCATATTAAAAAAGCATTTGTTCTTTTGATTTAAAAAAAAATAAAGCCCTCGTGGTTTTTTACCACAAAAAATTTTTTTAGGGGGCGTCTCGGAAAATTTAATTTTTAACGAACAGTCTAAATTATGTATCGTTGGAAAGGTCTTGAGTAAAAGATGTGTCGAAAATATTTTTGTTTGAATTTTGACGTTTTTTTGAGAAAAAAGGGGAAAAATGTGATAGGTGTGTTTTTTTGAGTTTTTTGTTCGGTTATTTTGTTATTTATTCAAGTTATTTGTTACACAATTTAAAATCAATTATTTATTTATTTATTAAGTTATTTACATTCCAAAGCATAAAACTTCCTTATAGTAAAAAATTAAAAAAAACAAAATATATAAATACAAAATTAATGCAGTACTACCCAGGTAACAATTTTGCCTAAATTTTTTAAATTATTCCAACTTAACTTGAGAAAGCATTGTGTAAGATCATATTATTCAAGTTTTACCTAAAAAAAGCTTGTAAAAGACTAGATTCACTAAGTTTCTTATATAATTCCTTAAGTAAAGCTTAATTCAATAATAAATATTTAGGGCATATTCAAGCAAATGTTACTCAAGTATAATACCTTTTATAAGGTTTTATTCACATATAACTTTTAAGGTAGTATTCAAGATGTTTTTACTCAAGAATTCTATCCCTTATATAAACCTTTATTAAAGTACAACTTTTAGGAAGAATCCAAGAAGATTCTTACCCAAGGATATTTCCTTGTATACGACTTTATTTATGTATAATAATTTTAGTAGTATTCAAGAAAATTATTACTCAAGTAATATTTCTTATATACGGCTGTTTTCAATGAATATTAAAAGATTTACAGCAAATCGATCTGTCAATATTTTTGACAGTTCGTTGTTTAATTCGCGATTGTGTGTTTTTTTATTAAATCACTTATCGATGCGGTTAAAAGTTAACAAACCTTAAGGAACTTTAACAAACTATTATTGATTAATACAAAAGATTATTTCAAAATAGTAGAGATATTTTCGTCAATGGAAATTTGCAATTGTCATTATTCCGCAACCATTTAATCAAATCTTTCTGATGATGGTTTATATATTGATTG